>CM037996.1:35211538-35816829 GCA_021234005.1 Nephelium lappaceum
GGTAAAGTTTTTACGGTTGTACGAGAGGTCTCAGGATTGAATAAGAATTTGAATTCCTCCCTCAGCAAGATTGGAAGGGTTATGGTTTTTGTTTTTTTAAAGCCAAACCGAACGGATTAGAAGTTTATTAGGATCTATTAAAATCAAATACTTTTTGTATGATTCAGATATGTAGTCCCATGAACTGAAAATAATGGGAAGATGCTATCCGCACGAAAATTGATATGCATTTTGTGGGAATTGAATTGAGATATAACCACATGGGCTAAGATGTGTGGAGTGTGTTGGTTTTGGTTTATTACTACATTGTACATGAGGTGGTAAAAGTTGCTTGCCACATCATGCTGGAAAAACATATTTGGATAAAAATTTCGGTTGGATAGTGTTGGCTGAGAAAGCAAATGATTGATGTGGGCTCATGTCATGATTCATATCATACACGAAAATAAAGTTGGCCGGGGATTGCAACAGGGGATGTTGGGTGAGAAATAGAATGCTGTTGAAAGCAAATTCAATGTATTTACTGTTTGTGCTGAGTAAGCAGTTTTAAGCGGAAAGAAATCATCAATCACATTATGTTTTCTTGTCTATCAGCAACCATGGAATCTCACACAAGCGTACCCTTAAATTAACTGTTAATTATAATTAAAAGTCTTGACAAAATTAATTAACACGAGAGCATAGAAAGAGCAATGCTAGTTGGGGGAGGGAAGCAATAATTATGGGGTTTGTAGTAGGCTCAATTAGTGTTATAATGTTTGCTGCTGCTTGGCTGGACTTATGCGGACAGACAAAGCAGCTCTACATTTTCACTTCTTTAATGGCTTGTGGCCTATTTACGAGGACCAAAATTAATTGCTTGTAGAACATATGATCCTCAAGCAGCCGACATGGTTCTACCTCTATGCAATGATTGATTTATGCTAAACGTGGTCCAACATGTTGAACCAACAATCCTAGCATCATTTTTCTATGCTCCAGACTTATTCACGGATTGGTTCATTTGGTTTTCCTTACGTTCAGATAAATTGGTAATTTAGATTCATGATCACGACTTGAAATGTAAATTTTAAGTGGCAATGGCAAACTGTTGGACACTTTAATGATGTACTTGGTGAGCTTACAAAAACTAATATTAGTGCAGGTTTATCGAATGTTGACTCATAGGGTAACTAGTTTTACACTTTTTACTTCTGTTTCGGTAAAAACTGAGATAGACATATTATTAAGATGTATGATTACGACGAGGTTAAAATATAAATTTTGTGTGGCAAATTATTGGATACACTTGATGATACGTGTGGTGAGCTACTAAAACTAAGATGAGGGTCAAGCTCAAAACTTGATTTTTTTTTTTTAAGTACAGTCAGTGTTGGCTATTTGCAAGTTGCAAAAAGGAAAAAGATGATCATGTGTGGTGTAGACGTGTAGCAGCCACAATAAATTTCAATTATTAATGAAGGTGACACTTAGATCAAAAATCAAAATCAAAATTTTACTTTTTGTCAAGATATTTATCAAATCTTATACCTTTGGTGGTGATAATATGGATTTGATATGAAATTAGTATGAATCCGTGTCGCTGCAAGGCTAATCTAGACACCAAATTTTCATTTTTCTTTTAAAAAGAAATTCTTTATGATAGAAGGTTTTAAGAGTCAGTTATCAAATATAATCAATGTTTTTACTTGTAGTGGATAAATTAATGAAGAGGATAATGTATATAGGTAGAATGTCCTTATAAAAATGCATGATTAGGGGACTTGAAAATAGTTTTATTCCATTCGTTTTTGGATTAAAGAAATATGGTTTGAGTCTATAAAATTTTTATACGGTGAGAGGTGTTATATAGACAGGTTAACCTCATCTTGTTTTACATATATGCTTATGTATGCAATTAGTGAATCATTATATCTTATGAAATAACTTCACTAACTCGATAAAACAAAGTTTTTAAATCAGTTAAGCATAGTTAAAATTATAAAAATTCTCATAAACTTGATTTCGGAAAATTTCAAACACCATTATATTTTGAGAAGGCAATTAGGGTTTTGTTGGTTACGATCTAGAGTAAGCTTAGTCTTAAGTCACACAACATTTCTCATCCAAAATGAAGGAGAAAATGTACAGTCTACTCAACCAAAGGTTAGTGCGTACATATAAAAAAATTTTGAAATTTACAAAACTTATCAGTAAACTATTTGAAGTATTGTTAGTAACTAAGCCCGTTCTATAATTATGTTACATTTTAAAAGAAGAAGATGAATTATTATAAAATACTAGATTAGACAAAACTCAATAGATTTCTACGTAATCCAATCATGATCATAAATAGACAAAATCTTGTTCATAAATAAGTTTTGTCTAGAATTTTATCAATCATAAACAAAATTAAATGAATTAACATAATATTTGATACAAACAAGTCTCAGTATAGCCAAGCATGATCACAAATAAATAAAGTCCCGTTGTAATTAAGTTTCGTCGATAATTCAGTTAAATTTCAATAAAAGTAAATGAATAAACATGGTACTTGATCTAGTTTAGAATCTAATCGTGATCATAAATGGAAAAAGTCTTGTTTAGAACTAAATTTAATCTATAATTAAGTCAAACATTACTATAAGTAAATGAATTAATACAATACCTAATCTACGCACATCTCGACAGATTCTAACATACTAAATGTCGACAGATTCTAACATACCATACACATACATATATAAGTCAAAAATTGCTACAAGTAAATGAATTAATATAATATCTATTTTACGTATATCTCAATGGATTCTAACATATTAATCTATTCTAAAACACCATACACCTACATATATAAAGACAAATATTATTATAAATAAATGAATTAATACAATACATAATCTACATATATCTCTATAGATTTTGACATGACATACACATACACATATTTGTATGGTAAAAGCAATAGTCATAGATGGGTTAAAAAGATATTCATGCAGACAAGAAAGAAGCGGTGGCATTGTAAAAACGACATCAAAAAAAAGAAAAAAGAAAGATAGAAACACATCAATAAAAAAAACAAAAAAAAATGACAACCCAATGAATCTCTTCTAGATCCAATCCAATGTAACAAGTCAACTAATAAACACAACTCCATCTCTCTCTCTCTCTCTCTCTCTCGCTCTGACAATCTTCACTAACACACACAAACTCAACAAGAAAAAACACAACTCAAAAAAAGAAGAAAAAACAGCAGAAGTACACTTAAACGCTACACACAACACACAACACAATACATCTCAAACTCAAATCCTTAAAAAAAAGACATCTTTTTTGTCCAAAAAAGAGACAACTCCGAAAATTACCAAACTACCCTCATCTCCTTCTCTATTTGTACACATCTTTTTTTCTCAAAAAAAAGAGTCTCTCTCTGTCTCTCTCTCACGCGGACGCTTGTTAGACGAAGCGGGGTTTTGGTTGTTTGGAGTAAAAAGATTTCTTTTAGGCTATTTCAATGGAGGAGAGTGAGGTTGGAGGTGGAGTCGAGTCGGACCCGACGCGGGTCGAGTCGGTTGTTGACTCGGGTTCTGGTGGTGGAGGTGGAGCTAGGTACAAGCTGATGTCGCCGGCCAAGTTGCCGATCTCGCGAGCTTCGTGTATCACGATCCCTCCAGGGCTGTCTCCGACTTCGTTTTTGGAGTCACCGGTGCTGCTCTCCAATGTTAAGGTCAGTTGGGGTGTTTTGTGTGTGTGTGTTGGCGGGGGGTGGTGTGTGGTGTTGTGGGTGTTTTGTTTGAGGCTTGTTTGGTTGCTGAGAAAATGCTAAAAAGGGGAGGAAAATGGAGGAAAGTTAGGATTTTTATACAAGTTAAGTGGTGTTTTGAAGTGTTAACAAATGGGGTTTTTGTTTGGTTGCTGAGAAAATGTGGGTAAGTGGAGGAAATTTTGGTTTTTTTTTTGGGAGGTTAGGGGTTGTGTTGAAGTGTTAAGAAATGGGTTTGGTTTAGTTTTTTGTTTGGTTGCTGAGAAAATGCAATAAAGTGAAGGGAAATGGAATCTCTTTTAAGCTTAGTTGCTGTTCAATTGATTTTATTTCTTGTTTGATTTATTCTAAGATCTGTTTTGTTTTCTATTTTTGGTTTTTGGGGTTTTAGTGCAGAGAAGAATTCACTATATATTTGATTCAAAGTTTTGATTTTGTAGTATGGTTTGCTATTAGTGTTACTAAGATTTTGATAGTGACCGAAAAGGACGGTCTATTATGTAGAGCTTCGTGTCGAATTTCTAGAAGTTTCACTCTTTTGAGTAAAGGCTATGTTGTTGTTGTCGTGGTTGTAGCTTTAGTGGAGAATTTTGGAGGATTTGAATAATGTGAGTTGGGTTTAATCGTTAGCTGAAAAGATGCTCTTTGTTTCCCAAAAAAAATTTAAAGTTGTTCTTCTTATATACATTTGTCATGACTGTCAACCATTGGATATTATATATGGGGTGTGCTAAGGTTTGGACTCTAACTAGATTCTGATGCTTGATATTACAATTATCTACATTAACTCTTTAAAGTCCATGTGAACTGTTGTATGGAATATGGCCTTTTCTTTGGCTAAAAATTCTTGAGCTTTGCTCTTTAATAATGGTCAGTTTTGTTTTTTCACATAATGATGAATCTCCCCTTTTGTTGGTGGCGTTTGATGGCTTTTTTTGTTTTTGCTCAACGGTGTTGCTGGCTGTACGAAGAACCTTTCTATTTTGTATGTAGAATATGGAATATATGCCTTGGTGACGAGGAGGGGGTTATACCTGTTAAATTTGGTGTCATATGACACTACAGAGAGTAGATAGGCTAGGCTAGGAAGCATGTGGAAAAGAGGAAGTATGTGATTGATTATTTAGTGGAGACACAACCGCATGTCGAGATAAGACGTGGGAAAGAAGATTCGTATAGCAAACCATTAGAAGTTGAGTCTGAGTTTGTCTTATAATCAACTGCATACAGTTTTCTCAGATTTAGGCATATTGGGGAAATTCGAAATATTTGGGTGACGAACTCTTGAATTTTACTTTATTCTTGATTAGTAGGTTCCTTTGTGATCTCTATTGCTATTATTTGAATTTGTTTCTACCTAAATAAACTTTGTAGAGATATGTTGTTGATCATGGATTGTTTGATGAGTTTGTATGATTGATGTTGATAAGAGTGATATCACTATGGCTGTAAGCATTTCCCTGTTAGTGGATCGATGTGAAACAGTTTCGTAAAACCACATCCTAACTTTCCTGTATTAATATTTCCCATCCTCTACTACCTTGTTTCTCTCTCTGTACAAGTCATGCTTATGGAATGTGTTTGTGTTAGTAACTCCATTTTTCATTTTTTTATGGTTTCTGGTCTTGCAGGCAGAACCTTCACCAACTACTGGTTCCTTTTTTAAGCCTCAGACAGTGCATCCGTCCTATGGATCGAGTGCATATTCATCAAGCACAGTTTGTTCCAATTCCATGAACGATAGAGACTCCAGCTGCTTTGAGTTTAGACCCCATTCTAGATTAAATATGGTAATGACCTTATGATATCCTAATTTTCTGATGAACATTGCATGGCTGAAATTGTGATGACTTTTCGAAACTACTCGCTTCTGTATAGATATTAAACTGGGTGAGAGTGTAGTAGTAGATCTAAATTTCCTGTGATTCTCTTCTTAGTGAAATCTACTCTTACTTCAACTGCAGCATAGGTCACTGAAACTCAGTGCTTTTAGATAGATCAAGCTACAAAACCTAATTGGTGTTTCTCAGCACCTCATGTTACCCCAAGACTAATATTGTGGTGCTCCTTGCTTAATTACTTTGACGTAAAATAATTAGATGATGGTTAACGAGCTTGAGTTTTTGTAATTAACTTCTAGTTACTCTGAGTGCGCTAGAGTGGATCCATGAATATCTTTTCCAACAAGGCAACTTTTTGACTATATCAGAGTGACATGCTTGTTAAAGTCCACTTTGTTATTCACTAGTATGTTAACTGTGGGTAATGATTGATTGATTACTTAAAGTCTTTCCATTTATTTCAAGGTTCCTGCAGATTTGAACCACCAAAGAAGCGAACAATATTTGCAAAACCGAGGTCAGTGCCAGAATATGCCCATTGCTTCTTCACCCACTATTAAAAATGAGATAGCTGTCTCCTCGAATGAATTGAGTCTATCAGCAGCCGGGTCAGATGGTTGCATCAGGGGCTATCTGTGCCTGTTGATGGTGATTCGGATGAACTAAAGCAGATGGGGCACCACAGTACTGGGATGCAGGCCTCACAGTCTGATCTTAAAGGAAGTGGAGTTTCGGTGTCATCTGATGATGGATATAATTGGAGAAAATATGGTCAGAAACATGTTAAAGGGAGTGAGTTCCCACGCAGCTATTACAAATGTACACATCCTAACTGTGAAGTGAAAAAGCTATTTGAGCGTTCTCATGATGGACAGATAACTGAAATAATTTACAAGGGTACACATGATCATCCTAAACCTCAACCTGCTCGTAGATATTCTGCTGGTGCCATTCTGTCCATCCAAGAGGAAAGATCTGATAAGGTCTCATTGCTAGCTGGTCGAGATGGTGAGAGAAAATTCCTCAAAGTGATTTATGTTTGTTGGCATTTTTTGTGTGGACTGACGCGCATGATCCTTTTTTTTTATTTCTATATTTGGTATGCTAGACAAGTCGCCTTCCATGTATGGTCAGCCACCCCATTCTATGGAGCCAAATGGTACTCCTGACCTCTCACCAACAGCAAATGATGACAGTGTAGATGGTGCTGAGGGCGACGATGATGATCCGTTTTCAAAGCGAAGGTATTGTTATTCAAAATATGCTCTTAAATATTCGCAAGTATATAATAACATACTCTAATGGGGACTTCTCAATTTATATCAAGTAGAAAGATGGAATCTATGGTGGCTGATGTCACTCCAGTGGTCAAGCCCATCCGAGAACCTCGTGTTGTTGTTCAAACTCTTAGTGAGGTTGATATACTGGATGATGGATATAGGTGGCGCAAATATGGGCAGAAAGTGGTGAGGGGTAATCCTAATCCAAGGTATGCATCAATTTTTATGATTATACCGATTTATTGTCTTCACACGTCGTATTTGTTTCAATATATGAAACTTCTACCTTTCATCAAATTATTTTCTGGAAGTATATTGAATGGAGAGTGTTAGTGATAGTGAAAGTGACCAGAGTGAGTGGACCGTGAATCTGTGATACTATTGCTCTTGCATGAAAATCATCTCCAATTTCTTTGCTTTGGATTTTAATCGTGCGAAAGCATCATGGTTGACACTTCAATAATTATTGATTCTATCTCATTGAAATGGGTTTGTTTCCTTGCCCTTTGAAGTCTCTTGTCTGATGTAATATATACTGAAAAGCAGAGAACCGGATGCACATAATTGAAACAAGTAGTCACTGATTACAAACTTATGATTGTATCCTACAGGTTTCTTGACTTTTAAGTGCACTAAACTGATTGTGGTTGCTCCAAGGGTAGCTTAGTATTTGCACCAACCTATTTTTTGATGGATCTCGTCATAAGTGCTATATTAAACAAACAAATCTTGAGGATGTGAAAGAGACTTAAATTGAATTCGACATCTGGATGTTAACATTTGTACATAGTTATTCGGCTATTTCAGAATGCACGAGTTCTGTCTTCCAAGTTGGGCGTTAAAACTATATTTTGTCAGAGTTTTTCCCTTTTGTACCTATTGGTCAGGTTTACGCTTAATGTTCCATTGTTTTGCAGGAGTTATTACAAATGCACAAATGCTGGATGTCCTGTTAGAAAACACGTAGAGAGGGCATCACATGATCCGAAAGCTGTTATAACCACATATGAGGGAAAACACAATCATGATGTACCTATGGCAAGGACTAGTAGCCATGACACAGCAGGACCACCATGGTGGGAATGGACCATCGAGGATTGCATCAGAAGAAAATGACACGATCAGCCTTGACCTTGGGGTTGGCATTAGTTCTGTTGCCGAAAACAGATCAAATGAGCAGCCGCAGGCACATCCCGAACTTGCCCAAAGACATCCCCATGCCAGCAGCTCCAGTTATAAAATAATTCAAGCAACCCCAGTTACAGCATATTATGGTGTCTTGAATGGTGGCATGAACCAGTATGTATCTAGAGAAAATCCAAGTGATGGTCGTGGTATGGAAATCCCGCCATTGAATCATTCTTCTTACCCTATCCTCAAAGCATTGGAAGAATACTAACGGGTCCCTAGATCGTTTACATGAAGCCGGTTGTGAAAAATAAGAAACACCATGGATTATTTACTTCTTTTTTTGCTGGTAAGCAAAAGCGGCTAGAATCTCAGTTGCGAAAATATGAATTGTTCTATATATGATGATGATAGTTTCTGAGAGATGATAGTGGTACTTAACTGCCACCTTAATTGCCTTCCTTTTCTAATTAAAAGTTTGTATTTAACTCTCCGGAGCTCAATGCCTTGTACAAAATGTGAAACTGATACAGGTGTTATGTTCTTTTTAAACAAAAAACAGTATTGTAAAACAAGTTCTTGAAATGGAATTTGTAAGAAAATGTGTTCCATTTGGATTTCCTATACACTTTCTTATAGAGTGGTGTGTACTTCTACGTGCTTCTTCTATGTCTATCACTTCATGCAGATAACATGACACATTATATGAATCTCACTCTTCATCTAATAGAAGGCTTCTTGTTGAGAATCTTTTTAGTCTCAACACTGAAAATATGATACTTTCGAATGCTTCTACTTGTTGCTTGACTTCTATGGATGAGATTGATTGCAGATTGTTTGTTCCTTCACTAGGAGACAAGGACAAAGAGCAATGATATCCCGTCTTCTGGGATCCAGAATACCTTTTGTCGTTTACTTTCATGTGAAGCAACTTGGGGGGAAAATGTTAAACCTCATCATTAGAGGCCTATGAAATATCATCTTAATAGCTTCATGAAGACTTCTTCATGTTTACTGTTTATTTATATGTCAGTTGAATGAAACTGTCACATGAATTTCACATAGATTTTTTAAATACTAGTATTTAATATGGTACGATTATGTCCATTACTCGTAAGTGAGATCACCTAGTGGGTAGGCACCTTCATTTGTTTTTGTCTCTCTAAGTCACAGGTTTCAAGTGCCCATAAGCCCTACCCTTTGTCTGATAGTTTACATAGGTGTGAGTAGCCCCTCCTAATACTTGGGAGCAGTCATCCTAATTATACCTTTAGAGTTTTATCTGAGTTTAGCTCGGTAGTCCTTTGATCTTATAAGGTATTAGAAAACCAAAAAAAGAAAAATTATATACATATCCGTTACATTGAAGACGTGATGTTTTCTCTGGTGGAGATGAGAACCTATTGTAATACATTAGTTGCAGTCTTACAGATAAGGGCATCTATATACTGAACCAAAAAGGGATGATGCATCACAGTTGCTTTCACTTCACACAAGTTCAAAGCACAGGAGAAATGTCAGGCTCTTGAAGATTGAATTTTCATGTACCTTTTTCTCTGCCTTATCTTGCAGTAATAACTAATAAACCATAAAACGTGTACCTTTTTGGTCCTTTTAACGATGGCTAACATCTTAAATGCACTGTAAGTAGAATACAAAACCCCTTAAATTCACTCTTTTGTCTGTGCTTCAGCAGACGTTGTTGAACCATGCAGCCACGTTATGGCCCTGTTCTCCACTGGCTCTTCATGGTTCAAGTAACATTTCCAATCCATTTCCCATCTCTAACCATAGATAATATATATATTTTTTAAATTCCTAAATAGAGTATTTTATCTATATAATAATTTTAAAATCAGGATTGGATTTCATGACTAATCGATATGTACCAATGTAAAACGTGTTACACATTAGTGTAAATCGATATATACTGGTGCATATTAACTAACCCTGAAAATTTTCAAATTCAGTCATGATGAGAGAATTATAAAATGATCGGTAATTTTTGTCCTTCAATCTTGTTATGTTATATTGATATGGATGAATTTTTTTTTTTTTTTCTTTTAACAAACTTCAAATATAGAAAGTTCACTATATTTTATCTTATAATATAATCAAATATCAAATATAAACCCATATAGCTACAAATGATTTATGAGAGAGACTTTACAAGTATCTCATAAAAGCACTGAAACTGACTCTTATAAACTAACATGTTGTTCAAGTAGCAGTGAAGCACTTTACAAAACCACACAGTTTAGTTTCTGAAACAATTTTTTCTGGTTGAACTCAAAAGTACTTTCCAAGAAAACAAGTAGCTAGCAGAGAAACAAAGAGAGATGCAGGCAATGTGGATGTCACTGAAGAAGAATGTGAACTGTGGAACCAAGGTGAGTACTGATGTGGTTGGCTGGCCACAGAAATGTAGCAAGGAACAGAAGCACACTTCTGGGAAGGAAAACTTGGACAATGATGAGCTTCATCAAGTGGGAAATCAAAAAAGTCCTCTTCTTGAAGTGCTTTTCAGACCAAACCATCCAAGTACCCAGTTTCATAGTAAGTCTAGCTTGTTTGGCTCTCAATTTGCTTCACTTATTGAAAAACATGCATTTGAACAATTTTTAGTGGGTCCAAGTCCAACATGTTATAATGTTGTGCATGCTTTCCAATATTTGACACAAAAAAGTTGAAACCATTTTCAACAAAAGTGTCTGTTAAGTGCTTTTTCAAAAAAGCAGTTTTAAGGTGCATTTTGATTGAAGTATATATATATGTATTACCTGCTGCTTATGTCCAAGGCACTCCAAGTACGTTTTTTATTCCAGTAAGTGGTTTGTGTTCAACTCTACATTACAAAAGTGAACATAAGAGAAAGTTCGACGAATTAAAAACACTCTTGTTGTGCAAAATTTTATTGATGTGGCTGAAGAGGACTAAAATCTTGGTACCAATTATGTCTTTACTGCAAAATCTGATTAGACTAGCTTCAAGAAGCTAGAACAGTTGATTTATTTGCCTTTCTGGATCATTTGTCATATTCTTTTTTTTTTTTTTTTTTTTTTGAAATATTGTCATATTCTTTTTATCAATATAGAGAAATTTATGATTATCAGCTAGATGATGTGTTCAAGCACTCAAATTAGTAATATAAATGAGTCTTGCCTTGGCTATATCAACCAGTAAGTACTTACCATTGAACATTCGCTAACGAGACAAAACGTAAATGGATCCGTAAAAATGGATGATGCCAAATTAAAAGAAAACAATGTAGATCTTTGTATGCTAGTAATTTAAGGCCTGCAAAGCTGCACCACTGTTGTCTGATTTGGCATCTAGTGATGACTTTGATTAGAAGACAAGATGGAAGCCTTTTTGGAAGTATATATGTATCTAGGCTGTAAACTTGCATATCTGCATAGCCTTGAATGGTAATTTTAATTTAAAGCGAACGACGGAAAGTTTGATATTTTCAGAAGAATGTTTAGGTGTATAGAAATGTTAATTATCATTAAATACAAAAACTTAAGCTTTCAAACTCTTGTGTGTAAAACTAATGAGCCTAGTACATGATGTAGATATGACTCCCCTGACGAACCAAACTCTACTAACATGTTAAATAATTATTGAACCTACAAGTTTAAATTGCCAGGTAAGGATATATTAGTATAGAATATTTTTTTGAAAGATATATGCATACATCAAAAATACTTATTAATTGTATCTTAGGAAAGCTAAAATACCAAGCACAATTTCAGTGCCATTACATGGAAATTATGTTGTTCTGCTAAATGACCATTATCTTGCCATCTTTGTATAGAGATCAACATTGGAGATCCATCAAGGAACATTATAGAGACAATCTTTCGGAAGGCACTAACGGATCCTTCAAAGCCTTCAAGGAAGATCAAAAGGGTGTTGAAGGTGAAAAACTCAGTAGATATTCTTGAAAGGTTTGAGAAATATAGAGAGAAGGTGAAGAAGAAAGCCTATGAAGAGTACAAGGGAAATCCAAGAAGCTCGGTAGATGGAAACGAGGTGTTGCGGTTCTATGGCACAGTGATGACCTGTGGTGAAAGGTCATCACAAGTCTCTGAGCTTTGCAAAGATCCTTTCTGCAGAGTCTGCAGACTAATCCAATCAAATTTCGACATACAACACCTCAACAAGAACGAAATTCAGCTCAGTACAAGCAGTGAGGAATTGTGTGACAGTATGGTGTCCTTGACAAAAGTGAAGAAGATTAAAAGGGCAGTATTAGTTTGCAGGATAATTGCCGGAAGAGTTGCTGGTTCGGTTGATGGAGAACATGAAGAGTGTGACTCATTTAGAAGTGGAGGACTTCATTCCAATTCAGAAAACTTGACTGTTAGAAATCCATGTGCTGTACTACCTTGCTTTGTCATAGTGTTCACCTAATTTAGAAGCAAATTTTATTCAAAATGTAACCAAGAAAATATTTTATAATCTAGAGTTAACTTACGCGGTCTATCGAGCTTTAACTTAGTTTTCAATGTAATCTTATTAATATTTTTTTCAATCTTTCAGTTCTGAAAATTTAATTTGTCATTGTAGTTAGGTCCTGGCAGGCTCTATGCACCTCAGAGTTTTGGAGATATAACTTCCTGAAGAAGCTAAATCCCTTTAATCAGCCCTTCCAACATATCTGAGGCTTTACCACAGTACTGCATAACATTAATTACAGCAGAAAAACATCCATCAAAAGAAAAACCAACACAAACTTCAATCATGTACAACCACACAATAGATCAGGCAGGTCCTTGTCATGAAGATTGAGTTTTGTGCAATTTCACCTCCCTTGTCTTGCAGTAAAAAAGAAAAAGTAAGTCCTTCCTTATATAGAGAGGCTAAGCCTAACAATAAATCATTTGTTGATCTTCTTCTTGTAGCTCTTACTCTAGTCCTTCCCAAATCAATTATTGTAGTCATTTGCTCCATATAGATTGATTCCTCAGTTAAAAGATTCTTGAGGTAAAACTTAAGATGATACTATCATTATCATTGTTTAATTTCATTATAGTGATCTTTTCTATAGTTGTGCTGCAGTTATGAAAATTATAAATCAGTCAAATCATGTGTTTAAGGACACAAATTTGTAATTATATGGCTATTGTCTTGTTAATCACATATTCCAAGTCACTTTCCATTAAACATCAACTAGCAAGACAAGAGCAGCTAGACAGCACAAAATAGCGATATGTCAAAGTACACATAAAAACATATATAGGTTTATATGCTAGTAATTTAAGGGTTTCACAATGGTCTCCCTGTTGCCTGATCACATACATTATGCTTCCTGACACCATTCTGGTTAAAAACTAGAAATGATAACAATATGAAAACTTACTGTTAAAATAAACAGTTTTGACAGCAATCTATAATTTAAAAGTTCAGTCAATGAAGAAAATCTGAAGAACATCTAAGAGAAAGTCTAAATGTAGGGTAAAACTTGCATATTTGAGTAGTAGTGACTTATTTAAAAGTTATATGCATGCATCAAAAATCTCTATTACTAGTATCATACGAATGCTCAATATCATGTACTAATTCAGTGCCGTTATACGGAAAATGCTTGATGTGCCATCTTTGTACAGAGGTAAACCCTGGAGATCTATCTAGGAATATTATTCAGAAGATCTTCCAGAAAGCATTAACGGATCCTACAAAGAATTCCAAGGAAGATCAAAACAGTGCTAAAGGTGAAAAACTCTGCAGAAATTCTAGAAAGGTTTGAGAAATATAAAGAGAAGGTGAACAAGAAAGCCTAAGACCAGGGCAAGAGCCATCCTAGAAGCATGATGGACGGAAATGAGCTATTGCGGTTTTATGGCACAGTGATGACCTATGGCAACAGGCCAACGCAGGTCTCTGAGCTTCGCAAAGATTTCTTCTGCCAGGTCTGCAGAATAGTTCAATCTCGTTTCGACACAGAACGCCTAAACAAGAACAAAATTTGGCTGAGTACAGGCAGTGATTAACTGTGTGACAATATGGCTGCCTTGACTTCGGTGAAGAATAGTGAAAGAGCTGTAATAGTTTGCAGGATAATTGCTGGGACAGTAACTAATTTAAATGATGGAGAATATGAAGAGTATGATTCATTTAGAACGGGAGGACTGCATTCAAAGTCAGAATTTTCAATCGTCAGAAATTCCAGTGCTATACTACCTTGCTTTGTCATAGTTTTCACCTGACTATTTATCTATGCATGTCAATGTTGCACAAGTGTCCTTCCTGTAAAATCACACTATATAGCAGAAAACTAGGAAATTTAGTATTTATAAAAATTACCACTGAAGTAACGCTACATACTGGGAGACTCATACATTAGGCAGGTGTCAACACATCCAGCAATTATTAGTGAAATTTATGCTATTCAGGAACATTGTTCATTTCGTCCTCGAACTATGTAAACCAAATACAGAATTAGAAGTACAGCTATTCGACAAGACTTTTTAAGGGAAAAGCTAACTTATAAAAGATAAGTTTCATTATTGTTCTAGAGCATTTTACCTCGAGTTGCCAGCCAAAAACCAGAGAATATGTGTAAATTATTGCATGGCATATCACCCCCAAGCGCAAGAAACGACTATAACTTGATTTTTCCAGCCAAGAAAGAGTACTCCATCTCTCTCTACAAGGGTGTAATTGTTGCTGTAAGATTCCAGCAAAGTTTTGATGGTTGCATTCACGAAAGGGCTTAATGGGTATGGTGTAAAGCCAGCCATTGTAAAACGTGATCTCCACTTGCCCAGAAGCTCGTGACGTTCCACTCTCTCAGGTCCTTCACATGCAATGATGTTGACAATCTCCCGAGCCAGACAGTGCTGCTCAACGTTGATTCTATCTTTGTGCTCTCTTGGCAGAGCAGCCTCAACAGAATCAAAGATGGCCATGTAATGATTCATTGTCTCGAGGAAACGGTGAAAGAATGGGGCTGTATTGGTATTTGCTTCTTGCTCGACAAGAGTTACAACCTTGGGAGACAAGCTTCTCGCCAACCTCAAAAGTCTGTCTCGATGATTCTCGATGCTCACACTTTCATCTGGCATGTGATGAAGCATTAAGGCAAAGTTCACCGCAATGGCTTCACTGGGTCGAATTTCAAGGTTTTCAAGTTGAACCTCGGAGCCAGACATAGCAGCAGCATGAAACTCGAAGGGTAACTTATATGACTCAGCAAGCCTCGCTAGTCTTTTCCCTACAATTTCAAGTCCTCCACCTCGGGCATAAGCTGATGTGGAATCATCAATGCCAGTGATTCGAAGATGCTGGGGGCCCTCCAGGCCGAGAAGCAAGAGCCATAATAAGAATCATCCACTGAGTACCTTGCGCAATTTGAAAATCAATTATGTGGACTCTACTTTCATCTTTCATGGCTTCAGCAATCGCTCCGTTTGCTGACATGTATCCAAACTTGAAATACGGGCAGACTTCGTATAGTAAGTGCATGTATGAGAATAAATCAGTACCGAGAGGCTCTTTGCATCTCAAAGCTTTGTAGATATAACTTCCTGAAGCGGCCAACCGTGCAACGAGCCCTTCCAACATGTAAGCTCCCAATCGTTGGATCGGCTCACCAGAAACCGACACCATCTCACGTAATACTGTCATCAGCAAGTCAAATGTGACCATATCAGTATTCTCTAGTGCCTTTGCACAAGTGCAAAGCATCTCTTTCAAATCCCCTCTAGAGATTATCTCCATCACGTACTTGGACTGCTCTGACTCCGATGAAATTTGCTCTTCACCAGGGAAAATGTTATTGTATACGTCAAAGTCATCTGTTTCAGGACCTAGCATAGCATTTTCCAATTCTCTAATCTTATACCTCAAGTCATTCCTGTTGTCTGTTACACAAGAAGCACTGACTGGTGAGCCACAAGTATTGTCAGGAGAATGATGCAGTTCCGACGAGTACAACTGAGAGTTTGGCCACATAAAGGGGTTTTTCTTAGGTGTGAAATTGGCAGTAGACGGAGAAATATTAGCATGGTAACCATCCGTTCCAGAGGATGATTCAAGGGTGCAATGCTGTTCAAAAAGCTCAACTGAAAGGTGCGCTCCTTCGCTGCTATCATCAGAGGATAAGCTTGTTCTCCACAATCTGAATGGGAGGCCAGCTATAAGTGACCAGCTGGTTGCATGGGCTGGTTATGGACCTTTCGAGTTTCATCTGAAATTTTATGTTGCTCAGATTCTTGCATTGGATAAAGCTAATATTCCAATTTAGAACAACAAGTGGAGACTCAGTGGCTTAAACCCAACCAGGAAACCTTCTCGCGAGAATGCTTTAAAATTAACTGAGAAGTCAATTTCCGTGAATGTCAGACCTTGGTTGCTCCGAATAATGTGGTTTGATCGCCATCAGACCAGTATACAAGGCTTTCGCTCTCTGTAGAGGAAGGTTAAAATCTATTACCAAAACAGCAGAGACTAATCAGTACATCACTATATATGGCACAAAGGAAGTCACACAAATACAAGTAATTACTAGATCAATAACAAAGCTTCCACTTTCGATTCAAACTTTACAAGAAACCACAATTAACGGTATGCTGTATTACTATTTGCCCGTATTCAAGCACGTAACGCGCTTAAAAGAAAAAAAAAAAACTGATACATACACCCCAACACCATCTGCATATTCCCACTATATAAAAACAATTTACAGAGAAAACATATCATCAAACACATCAACTGAAAACAAAGCTCTACATACAAGCTATTAGAAACAGGAAACACATCAATCCCTAAAGATCAACTTTTCATGCTCTAAAAGATAAAATCTTCCACAACATATTCTCATAAAAATTTGACACAGTAATTCGAGAAGGTGAATTGTATTGAATTGACAAAAAAAAGGCAAGTCTCATACAAAAATCATGAACTTGTCTCACTCCTGGAAAATCAATTCAACAGTTGTTACTTTCTACTGTTCCAACAAGTCATATAAACACAAACTCATCATAAAATCAACACAAACCAACAACATATGATCACCAAAACATGACTTTTACACCACATTATCCATCTATCTACATCTAGATCATGCACAAACAATACCCTTAAAACAAACCAAAAAGGAAAACACACCAACTTACATGAGGAAAAACAAAACTTTCACAACTCAACTAAGAGCACACAAGAACAAATATTCCAAGCAAGTTTTAACATATATAAGCAGAGAAATCAAAAGGGTATTTGAGTTCTACCTTGTTTTGTTGTATGCTTCAAAGGGTTTGTGTGTGTTTGTGTTCAGACAAAGATCTCGATATAGATATCAAAGCCTTGTCATGTGTTTTGTTTGCAAGTACAGGTGGTCTCTGGTCTGGAGAATCTATAGTTAAGCCAGCCTTTACCACTTAAGGTTTTCTTAAATTTCTCTTTATAACAATAAAGTTTTCCATCAGCAACTTTGACCTCATTTGTTTCTGGAATTACATTGCTGCCATTGTCAACCTTTCGGGTGATTGATTTTCCATTCTGTGTCAGTTTCTTGTTCCACTTTTGTATGTATTTATTATTGTTGAAGATGTTGAAAAGATTACAATGACTGTTTATAATCAATCAAAACTAATTATGAGGATAATCCTATGTTCCCTCTATATGACATAATACCAAAATCTCCTAATATTTTTAAAAATTTTTAACATCCCTAGTCAATTTATAAAATAGATTAAATAGCTTTGTAGTATATGAAAATGTCAAAATAAAAATCACTTGTTAAAGTTAACGTTAAAATTAAAATTTGATCAGTTATTGCATAAAGATAAAACTATAAGGACACTTTAATTATTTCGATCATTTTAGTAACAGTAAGGGATAAATTAGGATTCTTTAAAACTACATGAGTAACTAATGATTACATCAACCTATAGGAGGAAAGTGATATTATCCCTTAATTACGCTATTAAATTAGGTTTGTTGTTTAATTAGATTTTTTAATTAGAATAATTAATTAACTCACCCACTTCCAACACTATATTGCAAGGTTGACCTCACCTAACTTATAATTCATTTTGATTCATCCTTCTTTTTCGTTCTGTCTTTTCAATTACACGTTGCCTTTTTTTATGCATCCATTTAATTGTTTTATGTTTTTGTTATTTGTAAATAGTTTATAAATAAACCTTTTTCACTCTAAAATTTTAGAATTTTAATTGACTAAAAGTTGGATTATAAGTTTTTGTTATGTATAAATTGTTTTTAATAACCTGCTATCTTTCCTATATAATAATTAAACTGTGTTATATTTGTGTTTATTTATAATTAATTTATAAATAAATTATTTTCTGTGTAACAGTTTGGAATTTAATTAACTAAAATTTGGATTCGTTTTATGAACAAAACTATTAGTTTGATTTAACAATTTATTTACTTTATAATAAATTAATTTGATGATTAGAAAATCGATCATATAGATCTTTGCACGTGTGAATACAAATTTTATCTTTACCATAATGAAATTAAAGAGAACACTTTTAATATTTAATGCCACATGTTACTAAATATAAATTGGATGGTTATAAATAAGTCGTGTTGCAATTATGAGAAATATTGATATAGATGTTGAAAAATGTAAGTCCTCACATGGCTAACTCAAGTAAATTTGTGAATGATTGTCAATGTGAAATTAGATATAAGATTGAGTACGATTATATCACAATTTAGGGGAGATTAATTAATGAATTTGTACTTAAAAAAAAGTTGATTAGTTGTTATCAATTAGAAGAGCAAAAAAGCTCTTTTAAGTTGTAGTTGAACACAAACGGTGATTTGGTAAAAATGAAAGGTTGATGGAAAATGATAGCCCCCACGTGTGATTTGGACCCACACGGTTTATAGAAGCCGCTGTAACAAAAAGCACTTTTTAACCCTACAAATGCTTTTTATTTTTCTCGAAATACCAGCAAATGCTTTTAGTTTTTTGTCTACTTTTCAAGACCATCAACTCAGTCACCATCGCCTTGCAATCAGCCAACCTTTGTAAAAGTGATTGACTGATGCCTGTAAATTCGATGCATACGCGGTTTCTTTTTTTTTTTTTTTATTATTATTATTATTTTAACTTATTACATATACATAGAATAACATACGAAATATCTATTATTAAATATTTTTAATCAGAGTCTCTGTTAATGATCCGAAACTAAAACCGTCAGAAACGGGAGAACATGCTCACAACGGGTGAAAAAATTGTCATAGATTACATGTGGCTACAGCTCGAAACCTGCCTTTGACATAAGAAACATGCTAGATAGGTGGTCTAGTGATCACTATACCAAACTACCAAAGTGCTTGGAGCCTTTATTATTTTTTTATATCAATAATTGAGATGATAGTATGTAAAATATGATTCAATAATAGAAAATAATTGTCAATCCAATCATATTTTAGGTTCGAGTCATCCCATTTCATATAAAAATAAATTTGAGGATTAATAAATTCTAATAATTTTATATTAATTCTTATCATAAACATTATAAAAATCGACTGAATCTTTAATTATTTGTAATTAGATTCACTTATCTCTGTAAATTAGTGTCTTGTTATGCTTGATCAATGGGTTTGACTTCATAAATTCAATTAGCGGAGAACTCTTATTACTTGCATGTATTCATGGAAGCACAAGTTAATATACGAGTAGTTGGATTTTTTTTTTTCTTTTTTGAAACACAAGTAGTTGGAATTGAATTGAATATATAACCAAGATAAAAAATTGATTACATTGAATAATAATATAATTGGTGTTTGTCATGTTTTAATTGTGTTCAATTCGTTTTGTCTCTTAATCATGTAGTTGTGTTTCTTTCTGATTACTTTATAATAATTCTTTTGTATTATCGAGGTTTGGCAAATTAAATACATCAAAATCGGTATCTAATTAGAATAGGATAACATAAACAATGATAAAATAGGCATACCATGTGTCCTTTAAAATAAATAAAAAAACAACCATGTATTGGTTAAATAAATCAATATCATAATTGTTACATAGGATTAAAAATTATTTCAATTGGGGTAAGTATAATGGGATCTTGTACCATATCTCAAATAATAATAATAATAATTATTATTATAATATAAATGGGATGTTGTACCCACATGTTTTTACTAGGGGGTGGACAACT
The DNA here is from genome assembly GCA_021234005.1 of Nephelium lappaceum. Classification (NCBI taxonomy): domain Eukaryota; kingdom Viridiplantae; phylum Streptophyta; class Magnoliopsida; order Sapindales; family Sapindaceae; genus Nephelium; species Nephelium lappaceum. Next base: position 35,231,682 of record CM037996.1, read on the forward strand.
CTATGTTCGATTCAGGCTACTGTTGGAACCGAACCGAACCTGATTTTTTTCAATTCTCAATTACATAAAAATTTTGAGAACTGAAACTGACCGATACCTAACACAGTTGGTTTGGTTCGGATTGATTCGATCCTCATCGGTTTTGAAAATCAATCATTTAATGTCGTAACAAACTCAAATAGGAAGAACCTAGAAGAAGAAATGAACAAAAAATCAAAACAACACAGACACAGAAAACACAAAAATAACACAACAACACACAAACAAAAATACAACAGAAATATAAATAACAAAAATACAACAAAAAAATACAAATCAAACATAACAAAAAAAAAATCCAACACAAAATGATCATTTATAACACAAAAATAAAAAATAAAAATAAAAATATGTTATTGACAAAAAAACAACATAACACAAACTTAAATTAAACACAATAAATAAAATCAAACACAACACAAACGGAAAGACCTGGTACTGGTAGAAGTTGTAGACAACGGCGATAGAAAATAACCAGAAAAGAGGCCGATCGTCACTATCGAACGAAAAAGGAGTAGAAGATGAAAGACAAATCTAGTGATGGGGTTAGCGACCGGTTCGGTAATAAGTGGTGAAAACAAGGGTGTCGGTATCTCTATGAAGAAGAAGAAAAAAAGAGAAAAATGTAGGAGTGTCAATGAAATTAGAAGAAAGAGAGAGACAAAATGGAGGAAAATAAAAAAGAAGAATGAAGACAGGAAAAAGAAAGAAAATGGCATCTCTCTTTGTGAAGAAGAGAGAGGAAAATGGAATTTGGATGACTCATCAAAGTGATTTAGAAAAAGTGGAATGAAAAATTATGTATATATCCTTTAGGGTTATTAAATAGCCCTGACAAACAAATGCATAATTTTATTATATAAAAAATTTAAAAATATAATTGGTTTTTGGTTCGGTTACCGAACAAAATCAAAATTTTATTGGTTTTGCACATACAAAATCGAACACCTTTATTATCTCTACATGACCCTGAACCTGAACACCCGAAATTGGTTTGGTTTCGGGTCGGTTCAGTCGGGTCATGTTTTTGTGCTCACCCTTAGTTTTTACATACATAATTTTAAATATGATAATTTTGTTGTTAATGTAATGCAATATTCATGAAGAATTTTAATTTATGATTTGCAATTTCATGTCAATATCGAAATATTGTCATGGGAAAAGGATATATATGTAAAATGAATAAAAATGACAAACTGATTTAATAAGTATGATATAATATATCAACATAATTGATTTGAAAGTTAGCAAATTAATCATCAAATTCATACTTCACTCCTTGTGCACCTAATCTGAAAGCTATAATCTGAAAGCTATTAACTTAATTATGATGTCTGAAAGCACGTTCTGGCTTCTACTCTTGAATTTTAGGCCACACAAAAGTGCTTTCAAATATATAAATCATTATCTGCTGCGTGTATGTTTTAATGCTTGTTGTAATCAAATCTACAGGATCCATGTATGTTGAGATTCGTATATAGTGAGACACTAGTCTTTCATTGAAAGTGTGACCCACCATCCTTATCTCCAAAAATATTCCACACCATTATAGCGTTCCACACCATTAAAGCATATAAGATAGATTTCTTCTAATAATTCTGTGAAGGTTGGCTATCTGGATTGAGATAGGTTTCTCACACCTACATCATTAACATTGAGGAGATTTGTATTCCTTTTTTAAATTTCAAAACAATTGGAATTATCAAAAAAATTACGTTATACATTATACCTCAATTCTTAATTAAGTGAGTTGTGTAACTCTATATGTCTATTACGCTAAGCAAGTTCAAGATTTCAAATCCTACCTTATTCATTATAGGACATATAATTGAAATTTTGTCCATTATAATAAAAAGATTAAAGATTTCAGATCTCACTTGTTTCATAAAAATATAAGTACAAGAAATTTTATCCTTATCTATAAGGGTATGCATTTATTTTCTCATTTGTAGAATCTGAAATTTGAACATTTCATGTTCAATATTGTAATGATTGGTTTAAATAAGTTTCCACATTCATTTGATATACAAGATGACATCAAGGAGAAGAAAAGTATGTCATGCATTTGAATGTACTGATTTGAAGTTTGAACTGATTAATCTCGTATTTGGTGATACACATGGGTCAAATTCATCTTTATATATTCAAAATTCATAGATGTAATTAAAGTTGAGCCAAAATAAAGTTATATTGATTCATGCTAATTAATTAATATGCTTGACCTTCATGTCCTCTGATCCCATGGTTTCGCCGACCATGAAGGCCCTTAATTTGACTTGTCAAGTATTCCAAAACACATTGATAATGGTTCATGATCAACATTTATTTTGTCTCAATTTTTTTCTGTTGTACCAGTAATGGATATATGTTGATTGTTATATATTGTATTCACTATATATAAATATGTACAACAATATTTTAATCTGAATGTTCAGATTTTAACAAAATATAAGACCTCTGAAGTTTGAACACATTTTTACTTATTTTTTAATAAAATAATAAATAAAATGAAAATCATTCGTCATATATTCAACGCTAAAAATAAATGTACAGGTCCCCCACTTAACGAATCATATGCATATAAATTACAAAATTATATATAAACTAGTCAAAGAAATTAATGTACATGGAGTCACTTTCATGCGGTTAAAAAACTCAACTTCTCAACACATTATATATACAATTGTGTGTGTGTATATATATATATATATATATAAGCACACACACACATACATATATATATACACTTTTTTTACAATTAATTTTCCCTAGAAACAAACAGAAATTGAAAAAATATATAACATGAAACAGACAGCCGATCTTTACCATTTACATGTATATATCTATATATATGAAAGAAGCAAAAAGACAACCTAATGTTGATTGATATGTGTTTTCTGACATAGAGGTGTATCAAAATTCAAAGAAGACCTTTTATTTATTTATTCATTTTTCGCATTAAAAAAGGAATTGAAGAACACGAATTGATAAAGTGTAATAATTATTGTTGATTCGGGTGCAAAGTCAAGGCGTTGATTTTGAGTGAAGACGAAAACAAATTAGAAGTGAAACACAAGTCAAATTAGAAGCTAAAATTTGTCAATGGTGGATTATGGTTTTTTGTTTTGTTTTATAATTTCTTGCGTATGGAGTGACGTACGGGGTTGAAAAGGAATTCTATGCCAAGTCATATTAGAACACATATATGGTGGCAAGTTGGCAGTGAATGTCGAACGAGGGATTTTCATAGAAGGAAATGAAAAAGGGGTATCGTGGAACATGTACATGCTATAGAATATGAAACCGAACACCTCATGCCTGACGTAGGACCATTTGCTCATGTGTGACGTTCGATATGTATGATTTGGGGGCATTGATACTTGGACGTGAATCGGATGAAATTGTTTCGTCACTAATATGTTTTTCGTTTTTTAGGACTTGCCAGCTCTCAACCAGATCACTCTTAGGACCAACATAGATGAAACTATAAAACACGGTTTGAATCTATGCTCTCAGAAGACAAGAGAGAGTTGTCTATATAAAGGTGAAAAAAGTATCCACACATTAATAAGACTTTACTATTTGAATCTATCCCTCAGCTTGAAGGGAAGTAAAGACAGGTGGGAGTGGAACAGTACTACTGTACCACTCTACTTGCGAGTGTCACTAATATCATTTGAATGAATAAAATTTTTGGTGTGATAGTTTCACCTTACAATTTTTGTTCAGAAAATAATAAGTAATGTAAGATAATATACAATTGATTAAAAGTTTTATATTTTGTTTTCTAAATAGAATTTTATTGGTAAAATTATCTCTTTTTTTTTCCTTTTTTTCCTTGGAGATGATGGATTGATGTTACGATTACTCAAAAGTTTGGTGGCTTTTATTTAGTTATTCAAATTAATTTATAGTTTTACACAGACATACATATATATATGTATATATATATATATATATGATAGTTGAGAGGCTGTTTCATTCGTGATCTAAGTTTAACTTGGTAAGTAACTTTATTTAAAAATAATAATAATAATAATGATGCACATTTAAGAAAATTTTTGGGCGCAATCCTAAAAATCAGTTTAAAATGTATATAATAGCAAAAGAGGGTTTATCCCTTTTTCCAATTTTTAACTTTTCAAAAATACACTTGATTACAAATTAAATGGTGGAATATGGTTTTTTTTTTTTTTCAATTCAACAAGATTAATGGAGAGCATAAACTCTTAGCATATGAAGATTATATACTTTTTCTTACACCTCAATGATAGAGGTTCAAGTTTCATCAAACAAATTCTACGAGCTTATTTTATGTAAGATGGTTTATTCTTCCTGATGTGAAAGTAATTATTTTTTGATCGTGGGAATAAATATCCAATTGGCACAAAAACTACTTATCAAACTGGATAGGTTTCGAACTTTCAATATATCTTTTTTTTTTTTTAAAAAAAAAAAAGAAAAGATTTATGGGCTTGGGGTTCAAAAATAAGGTTAAAAAAAAAAGTTGATGGGCTTGGGGTTCAAAAATATAATCAATCAGAATAGTGAAAAAAATCAAATGATATATTTCTTTGCCCAAAATTTGTTACTTATACTCCCTAATCCCTACAGCCTTGCATGATTCTAGCAGCTGTGTCAATGTGATCACTCAATGGTCTCTGAAAACGATAAAAAATTCAACAAGAGCTGCTCATATTTTGTAGCTAAAAAGCATCTAAATCCCACCAAACTACACTTTCTCACAATTCAAAATCAACAGAATTTTGATGAAGCCAAGAAAGATGTGTCCTCCCCAAAAGTGGATGTTTTTTCTAAAACATTATTTGGAGAAGTACAAGTCTTTTAAACAACAATAACAGTTACAATAACATTGGTCTCACAGTGTGGACTTGTAGCTCCCACTTTGTCTTTGACATAACTCAACCGCATGAGAAAAATGTAGTGAAACAGAAGTAAAATGATACAGATGAGTTACATGTGTTTTCTGGAAAAAAACTATCCGTGGTGTAACGGCTCAAAATTGAGAAAATGATAAATTAAATGACTTTCATTATCACCAAATCACATTAGATGATGATAAATAAATAAATACATCTACTACATGATTTAACTACCTTACTAATTTGGGTAACATTATCGAATAAAAATCTTCAGTAACCACATTTGGATTGGCTGAATCCAATGGTTATATTATTATTGAATATTGTCAAATGATCGGACACTGTCATGAGGTTGGTGGTGATCATTAGGTGATATACATAAATATATGTAAGGACTGCTGTTAATTTCCACAACTATTACTAGTTTTCCGTGTGTTAATTTCGAGGGTTTTCCAATCCGATGAAAAATTAATGGCCTAACATTGGTATTTTTGTAGGCCATCAAAGTGGCAGTTCACAGCAGTTGCTTCGGGAGTTACAATTGCCTTCAATTGTCTTGTATCTCAATATCCCTTTCCCAATCGATAATTCTCCATTGAACATGTCTCTTGCCAGAGACATAAGTCTATGTATAGTGTACCTTAACATATTCGATCCTTTTATACACAAACATATGCATAATTTATAATTAAAATATTAACAATATATATAACCAAGGAGACAAGATGAAGTCGGTCCAGTAGTATGCCCCTTATGTTTATTTATTAAGGTTGTGGGTTCGAGGTATGTTCCCATCTTGAACATCAATTTAATTATAAGTTTTCAAAAAAAAAAAAAAGAGGGCCAAGGAAGTTATAAAATAAACAGAAAATACTTGCATTATATAGATGGCAAACAACGTGTACTTCATATATATATAGAGAGAGAAAGAAAGATTTTATCATCAGTACCTCATAACTTTAAAAAGTTAGGATAAATCAATCAAATTTATCCATTACATTCTCTCTCTTGAAACAAATTCTCTCTCCAGTTTAATTTAAATGTAATTGATATATTTGATTGATTCGTCCTAATTTTTTAAAGTTACGAAACACTGATAGTAAAATCATTATATGTGCATGTGTGTGTAAGTGTTCGACCCATATATATATATGTGTGTGTATGTTCGACCTATATATATATGTGTGTGGGTGTAAAATGTGTTTGCCTTGAGAAAAAACTTTTTTGGGTGACAACATATATATATATATGTGTGTGTGTGTGTGTGTTCTTAGATATTAAAATGAATAAATTACATTTTCATAGGAAACAATTTAATGATAACTAATATTAATACTGAAACTCGATTTTAACTTATTAAATGATAGAGAACGTAAATTATCAGCTTGCAAACTTTAACATGGATCTAAAAATTATTAAACGGATACTTAATTAAAGAACTTTTTTAGTTAGCAATAAAGATTTCCTCATAGCTAGATATGAAATTGAAGCATCCAGATATTCTCTAGTAAGGAGTTAAAACCAGCTACAATAATGAAATTCATTATCATATTAGTACCATATGTATATTTCAAAATGTAAATTTTATCATCAGTACATGTCATCACAAAACATAAACATCATTGGAATATAAATGAGTTTCATCTTGTCGCATATCAAGTACGAAGAATCTTTTTGAATGGCAATAGAATCGTTATTTATTTATTTTATTAAGTTTGATTATCTTATTGGTTGGATAACTTTACCTATCAATTATATTTACTAGATTGGTTGTAAAGGTGGTTATTAAAACCAATTCAATTGTTATAATTGTTAGGTAAGATTATCCAACTAATAAGATAGTCAAATTCTTATTGTAAACATAAGTACTCTCATAGCTATAACATAAAAAAGTGAGTTACAAAAAAGTGAGTTTGGTGCATCAGTAGCATATTCAAAACCATTCTTCACAGCTATAACATAAAAAATTCAACATCATTTCAGTACTGTTATACATTTATCTCATCACAAAAACTAGAATATCATTTGTTTGCAAGTGAGTTTGCTCCAATTGAAAATCATCTAATAAAATAACATAAACTCACTAAAAATTCAAACAAACATCATAGAACATAAATTAAAAGCAAGCTTCAAAAAAACACAAACACTCACTAGCTAATGATTAAATATTGAAGCATCACATGAAGAAGAGGAAGAAGAAGGGCTTGAACAGTAACAGGTGCTCATCATCGCCAACCACTCCGGTGGTGGCCAGAACAAATGAAACTGGTCAGGGCACTGCGAGATTGGCATGTTAATACCCTGCACAACGTTATAAACCCCCACCTTGACACCACCCAGTTCCTTGATAGCATACTTATTCTCTTGAGGAGCATTGTGACGAGCACCACCACGACCTCCACCACCTCCACCGTCATCCTCATACTTGATCTCATCAACAAAGATGATGGAATTCCCTTCACACAGATTACAAGCAGCTGCTTCAATGGCAAACGACGCGTCTCGACTCAAAAAAAAGATGTAACCACCGAGATTCGGCACCTCCACCCATTTTGGCTCCAAAGGGTCCTCACAATTGAGTACAAAAATGTGAAACACCACAGGGATTGATCCACTACGTGACTTGGCAACGAAACAATGTGCCTCGTCAGTGTAGTAAACTTGCCTGTCACAAACCCTAAAATCCCTCCCCACCAAATATAGCTCCCCGCCAGCCTTCACAAAGTACCATTCACCTACAAAAGACAATGGAGGCCTAATCACTTGTTCGATCTCGTTGAGGTAGTAATGGATGCCGATCACTTCTCCACTCCGATCAACGAAAAAGAAGAAATCATTGTGCACCACAATGTCACAGTAGTCAGCTTCCCGGTCAACAACTTCTGACCATTCCTCGCTAACAAAGTTTACATTTCTTAGCTTCGATAAATTAGTGATGATGTAGAACGAATCGTTTTTCAAGTATTCGTCCCAGAGCTGTGCCTTATGACAAACATCGTATGAAAGCTTTGATTCATCCACCAACTTGAAGTCTATCTCCAAGTTTTGACTCTCCCGGTTGTTGTCTTCGTCCATCACACCAATCAATCTCATGTTGTAACGAGAAGCGACTTGAGTGATGCGAAAGTCTAGCAAGTCGAGGGTCCTGTTGGGGAAGGCGTATTTTGGGAAGTATTTGCCTAAAGCACGAGATGTGAATGGATTGAGAAGACATACTTTGTTTGCGAAGCTTCGTTCACTGATTGAGGCGAGCCATTTGGCGGAGCTCTCGGGCTCCTCGAGGAGGACAACGGCGGTTTTGTAGAGTTTGTAGACACTCAAGTTATGGCCTTTTATGAGAGGATGGTCGTTGTAAGAGTAGAGCAACATGGGCAGCTTGTTTGATGGTTTAGGTGGTGGAGGCACCTTTTTCCTCCAATTACTACAAACAGCTCGGATTCGGATGATGTCGAAACGAGAGTTGTTGAATTGGGTGATTGAAATGAGGGCTTGTTCTGGGAGATTTGACCACGAACGCCTCATTTTGCGTGTCTCTAGCTTCTATAGTGTTTGAACACAAAAACAAAAGAAGCACAAAAAGAACAAACAAACCCTAACCCTGGCTAATAGTACTTGCAGTCTTGCAGTGATTGGAACTTAAGAGAGGGATGTTTTTATAGGAGTGGTGGTGGTGGATATGTCAATGTCTATTCAATGGCAATGACTCAGTGATGATAAGGTATTGGTTGTTGATATGGAAAGGCCAGAACAGGTCATGCGTTACTAAGGTTTATGTATGGAATTCTCTAGCTCAGATTGCATTACTATTTGGTATAACAATGGAAATACTCGGCAGGATTTGATATTATCATTCATTATTCTTGATGGCAATTTGTTTGTTTCTCGTGTAAAGCATTCAATTACTGGTTTTGGTTTGATAAGTTTTACTAATTTTTGCTTGTTGTGTGTCAGCTGAAATTAAGTTCTGGTGTGAAAGTGGTAAATGCACTACTGTCACAGAGTTTGATACTGTTATGGTAATCATCTGCCATTGGTGAAGAAGATGGAATGATGATAATTATCTTGATGATTAGAAGAATATTACATATAGTTGATGAATAGATATGAAGCACAGGCTTATTTTAATTGTTTTAGATGAGAACTACTACGGTTGTGTTGGGTGGTGATGAAGGTGGTCACTACAGTTAATGAAGTAATATGGTAAGTGACATATCAAGGTCGACATTGATGGTGTGAAAAGAGATAATTGTGAGAAAAGATATTCGTAAGTGGTTGAATGATCATGATTCATAAAATAATCGAAATTTGCATGAAGTACTATCTCGTCAAATGTCGTTGATGCATTGCTTCTTCGCATATTTATTAAAAAGTTAATGAGAAACTTATAACAGTCATAACTAAAAATAACGAAATAATGGAATTTAAAAATTGTGGAATTTTGTGTAGTAGATTCAAGAAATCCTAAAAATAAATTTATCCCTCTAGTTAGAATAAAAAATTACACTTCAATATTTAAAATTTAACATTTTGAACTCAATCTTTAATTATTTAAATATTAGATTATTAATATTCAAACTTAAAAGTATATGTCTTTAAGGAAAAATTTAAGTAGATTTTCTTTTGGGACAAAATTTAGAAGATTTTATATAAAGATTGTAATCTAATAATAATAGACTGATGGTAATGTACATATGATAATGTGTACATATTGATATAGAGTAATGTTACACGTACTAAAGATGTACTTAAAAATCTAGCTAAAAAATGATGTACTAAATTGATTTGTAAAAAAAAAAAAATAATTAATTAATTAATTATGGAATGATATATATATATATATATATATTGATAGTGAGATAATTACAAATCACTTGTTATAATATTTGAACAATAATCTATGATAAGTTTTTCGATAATATTATGTTACTCATCGATAATACAAAAGTGACAAATTACCCATATGTTGAAGCTTTTGCTAGTATGAAGAAATTAATTAAGGAGATAAAAAGAACAATTTCTTATTGTAATAAATGTAGTTAAAAATAATAATAATTAGACACATGAAAAAAAAAAAAAAAAGAACAATTAAGATAAGTACGCAAGCATGCATTGATCCATGTATACATTTATTGAAATGTTAATGTTAGCAATACAATGGTTTTGACTTAATTACGGAATAACGAAATAATGCAACTGTGAAATTATGGAATAATGTCGTAGATTCAAGAAATTCTAAATACAATATTTAGAGATTGGATGCAGGAAGTTAATTCTATTCATGGATACACATTTAACTACTCTATAGAATTTCTATAATTATCGGATAATTTATTGTCTAGGATGATGTACTTTTTTATATTTCTTTTTTTAACTTATAAATTTTTAGAACCGTCGATCCTTAGATTAGAATCCAATGATTTGTAATCTTAAACTCTGAATTTAGTTTTATATCTGTTACCTTATTAATGCAATGTGCTCTTGTATGTGAATATTCTTATTTCACCTCAGGTTAATATATGATTAAACAGTTGTATGAGGAAGAGGTAAAGGAAGATAATGAATTGATTGGGTGGTTAAATGAGTAAAACTCCAAACCACCCCACTTTTCCAACCCAGCCCAATATCAAAAATTCTCCCTCAAAATGGCTCTCTACTCTAGGCCCAATTTGGCCCAATACCCAACTCCACTTGTTTTCCACTGAGCCAGCTCGAAGAACCCACTTTCAATTCGACAAACAGAGCTCAAAAACGTGGAGATTTTGAAGAAATTTGGGTTTTGGATCCCAATCTGGTTCACAAACCACCATTAAAAGGCCTTTAATTTTATAATATGTTTGATTAGAAGCTAGAAAACATTTGATTGTGGACCCCCGAGACAGAACATCCTAAACAGCACCATTTACCCAGCCCAATGTAGCCCAGTTCTCCAACATCATTTAACGACACCGATTTTCAATATCTGAGTTTAATCGATTGGTCATCGTATAACTAATTTAAAACAAAACAAAAAAAAAAATTGAAAAAAATTAGGGATAATCCTAGTTTCCCCCCTGTAGTTTAACGTAATCGTTAATTACCCCCTATAGTTTCTGAAAATCCTATTTTTCCCCTTTTGTTAACTCTGTTAATGAAAGTTGGTTTCTAACTATAATAGGGGGTGAAAAGACCAAACTGCCCCTCAACACTGTGACCATCCAGAACACTATCACCATCCATCATCATCTAACCCAGACACATTCCTCATCTCTACTCAACCAATACACCAACCCAGACACATTCCCTCATCTTTAATCAGTCAATCCATCATCAAATGCAACAGCAACAACACAAACAACATCATCAACCATTTCCGGTGTCGGAAACCCAGCTACGATCTGGGTTTCCGCGACGGAAACCCAGATCCATCTGGGTTTCCACGATGAAAACCCAGCTGCGATCTGGGTTTCCGCGTCGAAAACCCAGATCCGATCTGGGTTTCCGCGTCGAAACCCAGCTCGATTTGGGTTTCGACGCGGAAACCCAGATCGCAGCTGGGTTTCCATCGCGGGAACCCAGAGAGCTGGGTTTCTGTCGAAAACCCATCGGGTTTCCGTCGGAATGGGTTTCCGAGGGTACTGCCGAGAGAGAAGAAGAAGAAGAAGAAAAAGAGAGAGAGAGAAAGAGAGAAAGGAAGAAGAAGAAAAAGAAGAAAGAGAGGGAGAGAGAGTGAGAAAAAAATCTTAAACTTTTTTAAATATTTTTGATCTCCACCGTCCATCTTAAAGATGGACGGTGAAGATGTTTTTCAATTTTTTTAATAGTAAATTATTATTTTATTAAATATTTATATTTTTTATATTTTATTTCACTTGGACAGTTTTGTCCTTCCATTTTAACGGTCAACTGTTAATTTTTAACGTCCAAATTGACGGTAAGGGGTTTTTTGGATATTTTAATAAACTACAGGGGGTTTTTTATCCATTTTGTAAATCAATAGGGGTATATTAGCGATTTTTTAAAGCAATGGGGGATTTTGGCTATTTCATTAAACTACAGGGGGAAATTGGGATTATCCCAAAAAATTATTTTAATTAAAAAAAATATTGGGAAGAAATCATTTGGTTTATAATTGACATCAACTATACTAAGTTTGTGCAGCACCTAAATCTAAATGGTTAATGCATTTTTTGTATAAATTTATAATAAAGATTCGAGTTTTATCATACGTATTTAAAACATATAAAAATAGTTTTCTCTACTTATTAGAAGTACAAATATCTTTTGATTTTATGAGAGTGGATTTTCGAACTACATTACTTGAATTGTATAATCTCAACTGATGAATTTAAGCAAATTCCTAATTATATATTAGATCATTTCATGTATCGAAAATTATCAAATTTTTAAAGTTTTTTTAGAAATAATTTATTTCATTCCTAAAATTCTAAAATTTTTTTAAAATGTTTAAATCGTCAGTCAAACTAAATAGAAAAATTAAAAAAAAAAAACCTCAATTATCCCTCATCACCTAAAATGACTGTTTTGCCCTTCATGAAATCAAAAATTATATCAATATGGTTCATAATGAGCTAAAACGACATCGCTTTAGGATTCTCCCAAAACGGCTGCGTTTAAGTCTGACTCTGGTTGGATTAACGGCTGAACAAACAATAAACGGCCACAGGCTGAGTTTTTAGCAGTAAAACCCCAGAACCCCACCATTTTTGACACCCTCTACAGATAACGAAAACGACAGAGATTCTCAACATACACACACACACATTGATACTCTTCATCAGCTTGTTTAGGGTTTGTGGGTATATTCTCTCTCTCTTTCTGTCTCTACAGAAAAAGCTAAGCTATGTTAGTTTTGTCACTCTATCCAGTCCTCACCACCCCACCAGCACCACTTCTTCAGTCTCTCCTCCATTCAAGGGCTGACACGCGTCGCTTTGTGGTCTCCTCTACTCATTCCAATCCTAAGATTCTCAAGTCCAACAAGAAGTCCCGGTTTGGACAGCCTTTGTCTCTGTATGATGATAGTGAAGAGGAGGAGTTGGAGGAGGATGACGTGGAGGAAGATGATGATTGGTTGGATGGTGATGATGATGATGTGGGTTTGTCTTCTTTTTGCGTTTTGTTGAGTTTTTAATGTAAAGTTTTGATTTTGTTTCATGTGTGTGAGTGCGTGTGATGATGTTTAGCTCATTTTTGGTGAATGTGCGTGTGTGTGACTTGTGTTGGTTTCTCTTGTTTTCATTTATTCTTTTGAATTTGGTTTTGGTTCACATTTGCAAGGAAGTAAATATTGATATGTACTTGATCATTTGTGGTAGTGTAAATGTTTACTTAAATTGCTTTTTGAATGCAAATATTTGGTCTTGTTTTCTTTAAATGTGTGTGAAGTTCAGCTTATTTTTGGTGAATAGAAGGTGAGGCTATAGATTCGTGTTTGTGTGTGTGCGTGCGCGTGCGCGTGCGTGGTGGTGTTGTTTTTTAAGCATTATATGAAGTGCTTGTGTAGCTTTGAAAGCAGAAGGCTACGGATAGGCTTAGAAAAGCTGGATTTGATTTTGTTGTAATGTAATATTTTTCGTGTTGTGGGGTTGGTTTATTTGTGATTCTTGGATATGATGTGAGCTCTGTTAAGCAGATGGTAATGTTTATGTTTGATGTCATTCAATCAAGAGTTTGCTTTGATGGTGTTAATTCAGTGACTTGGTGCTCGGTTGAGAGTGTAATGAGGTTTTGAATTTCAGAAATTTACTCCTTTTTGAGTTTGTGCAATTATTTGCATTTAAAGGCTTTTGTTTTAGCTAGTGACCTCATTTAAAGTGATGGCTTTGGATATTTTATGGAGAATGGTGTCGATACATATACATTGTTGATTATCATGGATGCTACACTGCTTGGATTTCGATGATTGAATCTATGTCCTTTTTTCTTCTTAGGCTTTTTCTCAATTTTGTGTAGCTTTTACATTGATGGTTGTTAGTTTCATACATGTTAGTTTGCCTTTACAATTAAAGCTGTGAAATTTTCACCAGGACGACTTTGCGGAAATTCAGGAATATGATGTTAATGGAAAGAGATATAAGTCACAGAAGGGAGTCCATACAAAACAAGGTATGCCTTAAAAGCACTTGGCAGAGCTTTAAGAGAAGACTGGTTTATTGATAATTGTGTTTGTGCAGGCAATCAGAGATCACCAGTAAAAGGCCGGGGCATAGAATCCCTGAAATCTGGAAGAAACTTTGGATTTGCTGAAGACCAATTAAATGTCAGAAATGGCAGGAATAGGTTGGCAAAGAGTATTGTTGCAAATCCTTATCGTACTTCCTACAATAGTAAGGAAGTTGGTTCCTTGGATGCCTATGGCAGAGGAAAGGTATGATAAGCTGTTGAATTTTACTGTGAACTGTGCACATGGTGAAAGGGGTTTTAATGTCTAATATGTTTCTTTTGGTTGCAGGCGATGACAAAGAATTCTATGGAGAATAGATATCAATGGCTATATGATGAAGTACATATGGATGAAAAATGGCTACCACTTCTCGATTATCTAAGCACATTTGGACTGAAAGAATCTCACTTCATCCAAATGTATGAGAGGCACATGCCATCCCTTCAAATAAATGTATGTTCTGCGCAGGAACGGTTGGAATACTTGTTGAGTGTTGGTGTCAAACACAGAGATGTCAGAAGAATACTTCTGAGGCAACCTCAAATTTTGGAATACACTGTTGAGAACAATCTGAAATCCCATGTGGCTTTCTTGACGAGTTTGGGTATCCCAAATTCAAGAATAGGGCAGATTATTGCTTCAGCCCCGTCCTTGTTTTCTTATAGTGTTGAGAATTCATTAAAACCAACAGTGAGGTACCTGGTTGAGGAGGTGGGCATTAATGAAAAGAGTATAGGTAAAGTTGTGCAGCTAAGCCCTCAAATCCTGGTTCAGCGGATTGACATATCATGGAATACTCGCTATCTTTTTCTTTCAAAAGAATTAGGAGCACCAAGAGATGATGTAGTTAAGATGGTAACGAAACATCCCCAGCTCCTTCATTATAGTATAGACGATGGTTTATTGCCTAGAATAAATTTCCTAAGGAGTATTGGAATGCATAATTCTGATATTTTGAAAGTCTTGACCAGCCTTACGCAGGTTAGTTTGCTTCCTTGTATGCAAATTGGACCACATTAATTTTTTGTCTTCCTGCAAAAAACATGCTTATTCTTCTTTGTTGCTGATAACTGTCTAGGTTCTGCTGCATTTATCATCTTTCTTCTAGGGTACCTATGATTTTTTTTTCCCCTTTGCTTAGTAAGATTTCATGTACAACAGAGAGTAGTTTCCTCGGTAATCTAGTTTGATCACGAAGGGTGTTATCATTTTGTTTCTTTTTGTCCTTTTTCTTTTCGAAAGCTTCCTAAATGAATGTTGTTGTCGATGTGGTTGCAGGTTTTGTCTCTCTCACTAGAGGATAACCTAAAACCAAAGTACATGTACTTGATTAATGAGCTTCGTAATGAGGTGAAGTCTTTGACCAAATATCCAATGTACTTAAGCTTGTCATTAGACCAGAGAATTCGACCTCGACATAGGTTCTTGGTATCCCTTAAGAAAGCTCCAAAGGGTCCATTTCCTCTGAGTTCACTAGTTCCAACCGATGATCGCTTCTGTCAGCAGTGGGCTGGAACTAGTTTAGACAAATATTTGGCATTTCGGCAAAGGTTACTACTCAAGGATTTTGCGAACAAATATGACAAACAAGGATAATACATTGCCCCGAGTTTTTCCTCTATTTTGTTATACGAGTTTCAGAGAAGCAGAATGGCCTTTCTATCCGTATAACTGACCTAAGAAGTTGGCTTTGTAGTATCGTTACAGAAGATTTTGAGGCATCACTCAGGTTCTGAGTACTATAAGACTGGTAAGCTATTATATGGTTCTCTTTCACATTCAAAAGGCTTTATCTCATATATAGTTGTTTTTATTATGACAAGTTTTGCAGTATCATACTTTGTGCAGGAGCTGCTCCAGTTTTTGTATCACATTAAACATCTACACTTTCAGCTGAGAGCATGAAGATGAAATTTTTAACTAACTGCTGGTTACTTACATTGGTGTTTACATCAAGACATAGTTAAAGGTTAGTTGTAAGTAACTCAAATTTGTAAGTAATTGAAGATTTGTACACATATATATTCAATGAACTTCATAAATTTTGATGGTACAACATAACACTTTCATGCCTTTGCACCACTAGATGAACTTCCAGACACATCCAATTATTAAAAAAATAATTCTTCTTTATTGACAATTATTTATGTATTTACATGGTTTCCTATGAACTTGAGAGAATCGTTTTTTGCTGATATTGATCTCAGAAGTCTTTTTTTTTTGTCTGCTGCTGCTGCTTACAAATTGTTTTCTAATTATCACCTGACCCGCTGCAGGTATGCATTCTAGCTGCCATATATCCAGAGACAATTCAAAGGAGCAAGTTCTATACTTGTGGACACTTCCATACATAGTTATTTGGTCCTCTTAACACTTCTTGCGAACCTATAATCATTTTTGTTTCTCTGATGACTTAAAAAAATATTTACTTGTTTTTGTTTTTTCACTTTTATTCACTATTGCTTGGTTAAGTGTACATATACTCTTTTAAGTTGCTTCATGCCATCTTTTACATGTGCTTCTTTTCATGTAAATACGTTTCTATTCTACATAAATTTCGCTTCTTTGCAAATTTATCTGCTTCAAATTTTCCATTGACGCATTGTTTCTATACATTTGAAAGCATCAAAATTTTATAGTGATTCATTTATGATATATTGTTTTCTATATCAGGAATGAGCATAAATAATATTCAACCGCTTTGTGATTGGCTTATGCCTTACAGGATCCACTACTAAGTAGAGTACTTCAGCTGCTTTTGCTTTTGTTTTGTCAGTTTTAAGTTTGTCAGTGCCTCAGTGGTGGGTTCTTGTCAGAATCTGCCAACCAAAAATAAAGTTTAAAGTTGGATTCCTCACCTGAATTGTCTCCAAGAGTTTCAAGTAAGCTTCAGCGATTGCTGTAAGACACTAGAAATGAGCTGTTTATTTAATCAAACTAAACTGTATATGATCAACAGGTTCTCTAACAATACAAGGAGAGGTCTTTTTTCATGTTAGTGTGTTTCTGACTTGGTCATAGTTGTCTTGTTGTGCCTCAAACTTGATGTATATATGTTGTTCATAGGCCTTTGTTTTTACAATATAGAACAAAGACATCCTCTTCACACTTTTTTTTCTCAATAATTTTATGTTAGTGGAGCTTGAAATTCTAAACTATTGAGGAAGAATAGAATAATAAACTTCTTCTTCATGAATGTTATTGTCATTGTTGCTCTATCAAATGCCCCAAAGGAGTGATACCTTTTAGGATGCATAAAAAATTATTCTTGAATACAACTTTAAAGTTGGTTTTTAGTCTTTAGAAAAAGTAATTTGTCTTAGTTATTGTTGGATTATATCCAAATAATATTTAAGAATCCAAAATTTTCATTGTAGTTTACGAAAACTATTTATTTGTATTCCTTCGAACATCTTCCCTAGAAAAGTTGAATAAAATAACTATATTTATTATTTCAAGATACCAATTTATAGTTTTCAGTATCTTGAGAATTTGAATGCGAATTTATTTATTAATTTTTTCAATTTTTAATGTATCCTTCAATAAAGACATTAAGTTAATACAATTCGTGTTTTATTAGGAATAAAATATCCTTTTGCATGGTGTTTTCCAGCAAAAGACGTTTCTTTGTAATAATGTAAATGTATTATGTAAAGTATGTGTCATGAGATTTTTTATAGTAAAATAAATATTTAGATAAACAGAAGATTTTGAAAACCTTTAACCTTTGTAAGTGTAGTTAATGTACTTGATTGATAGTTGTTACTTGTTAGTCTACTTTTGCTGCTCTCCACTAATCTATAATCATCTTGAATTCTTTGGTGAAATCATCTTATCAAAGACCAATTTTGTCAAGAAACTTACCATCAAAGTGGTGATGACCCCATCCAATGGTGCTGTCAATTTCTTAGTTTATATAGTCCAGCAGAACAAGAGATAATGAAAGAGACAAACTCCTAATAATGTCTATTAGGACTAATACAATCAGCAGATACTTCCATTTTCATGTGTAGTATATATTGTTTTTAATATATGTACAAGTTATAGCAAATCTGATCTTATATGGATGTCTCTTGTGGAAAATAACTGCATTGCTTGACATGTCTCTGTCCATGTCTTCTCTCGTGTGTGGAAGACAACAAAGATCCTTGGCTTTAATTTTTGTCTTGGCATTTTTGTCTACCTCTTTGATCAACAAGAAATGAAGACTTGCCTTTTGACTTATTAAAAAAATACTTATCAATATCATAAATTTTTTAATAATCTCCAGCGTACTCTAAATTATATATAAGTACGTTATACTCTGATTGACCTCTTTTTTATAAGAAAAAATTACGATAATAACCTTTTTTTGAGACTGAAGTTAAAAAGTAACCGTTTTTTAAGATTCTGTATTTTTACTTAATGTACTTTTATCCAAAAACAATTATTCTTGCAAGATTTTGACAAAAAAAAAAAGGTTAATGTTTCACTTGGACCTAAAAAAATAATCATTTAAAAAAAAAAGAAAAAAACACCCTTTTTATAATCTCTCATGTACTATGAATTATCTCTAAAGTACATTAAATTTTGAATTATATATAAACTACATTAAATTATGATCAAACTCTCTTCGAATTATATCCTCACTACATTAAATTCTGAGCGAACTCTCTTATCAGGAACCTGCCACTCTCTACCAACTTGGTGGTTAATGTCAAGAGTGCCTTGTCTTGGTTTTCTTCGGTGTAGATGCACGTTGGGTGAATCAACAAACCAATGCATGAAACACAATGTCGCATTGTCCTAGAAGCACCAGTTGACTTACTCAGCCAATTAGTACTCAAGTCAAATATCAAATGTCAAACAAACAAATGAAATATAGAGGGAGCACAACTTTTGAAGATCAAAACTCCGATGTGATTGTTTCCAGTCTCCTCAGCATTGTCATGTGAAAAAACACATTGTGGTGATTTCATCTTTACAACTCAACTTTCGCTGTCAAGAACGTGGTATAACAATCTGGGACATTACCCTTCTGATGTAATAAATGAGACGTAAAACAAACAAAGCAAGAGAAAATTTATAAATACGCATTCTGATAGCAATAGATGCCACTATAGGAGGTGAAAATTTACAAGAACCAGCAACAGATTTTAACAAACTACTTTATATTGCTGCAGCTGCTGCTACTAAATCTTTTGTTAAAAGTTATTTCCATCTAATAAAATTCAGTGTTCGCGGAGATTCTAAACTTATTTTCAAGTCTCCAAACACTGACTTGTACCCTAGTTCTTTTGTTCATCCACTAAAGACTGAAAACATAACTAAACAAACCATAGCCTTCTTTCTGTGCTTAAAAGATTAAAAAACTGTAAACCTTCCATGTAAATCTATGTGTACTGTTTCTTTTTCTTTTGCTACTACTTCTTTCAACATTAGATGCTTCCTGTGTTGTCTTCACGAGCCTGTATGTACGTTTGGAGAAATTTGGTTGACAAACGAGTTCAAGGGGAATGAAAAAAAGGAGCTCATGTATATGATGTATCGAACGGTAGATGTTGCCTTGGAGCCATTACTCTTTTTTAAACTCTATAGTTCTTCTGTGTATTGGTGCTGAACCTATATGACTGCAGTGCCGGTAGCTAGAGAAGCAAATGGACTATCTGGGAGATTTAGACCGTCACTGCTAGGACAAAAACAAAACATTAGAGAAAACGTGGTAAGATAATGCAATGAAAGGTCAAGAGCATTGATGTTTAAGCTGAAACAAGAAATTTATATGCAACGGTAGTAATGCAGTCAATTTGAAATATAAATTACAAGAAAACGTTTTCAGCTACCTATAGCTTCGAGAGTGTATAAGATGCCAAAATAAATTGCAAGATAGTGACTGAAGAAATGGAGAAAGTTATTAGACGTTAGTTTGTACCTCTCCTGGTCATTATACCTAGTCTCTAGATGCCTGACTTTATCATCAGTGGTGGAGCCATTGTTCAGAACATCGAGCAGATAATTGACATGTTCTGCTGAAGGAAACTTGAGATGATCTGTGTAATTATGTTCTGAATTAGAACAAGTACACAAAGTAAGAATATATAGAACGGCGACCAAAGCATATAAGGGGGTAAAGAGATAAACAATGTACGGTTCATTCATTTTAAGCAGGCAGAAAAAGTTATAGACCTTCTGAGACTTTCAAGCCATCCATAGAGTAGCCAAAACAAGGCTGATTGGACAGAGGTTTCTGCAATAGTTGAAGCTCCACAAGACGCCTCCTCTCCAGTTCAATGGCCTGTTCCTGCTCTTCCATTGACTGCTTCCTGATAAATCTAGAGGTCTCACATCCTTGTGAAACTGTGAGAAAAATACGTTCCTGATGTAAGAACTCTATAAACATAATTCACTAAAAGAACCGAACGAATTAAGTGAGGAAACAAGAAAGTAAAGAAGCGGATGGATCCACATACAATCGTACAATCACAAAATTCAGGCGAAATTAGACATTCTAGAGGACTGAAAAACCACAGTAGTTTGTTGTAAACGTGTGCAATGATCAAAGACCATGCCTAAATGTGTAACATAAGGCTTTACACCGCCAAATGATCAAATCCTTCAAATTCAAATAAAGGAATTATAAAAGAGACTACTCACAAGAGTGAAGCTCAGAGTCCATGTCTATGTACTGTGGACAAAAGTACATGGAATGATCCATTCTCTCTTGGTACCTTCTGCACAGACAAATATGAATCCATGAGAAAAAACTGAACAAAATTTCCCTGATACAGCATTTGACGTATGATAAATAAACATAAAACACTTGAATCAATTCTACCTATTCTACATTTTGCAAAATAGTAAAACAAAAGAGCAGATTTTATATTAACCTATCAACAAGCTTTGATTTCTCCCTATAAGGTTTCACAAGAACACGAGCCCCACAAACGAAATGTGGATTTCCCTTGGCCAGAATTATCTTCACGGTATCAGCACTGGCAAAAGTTACAAAACCAAACATCCGCTTCTGTTGGCAGGGAATTCTTACATCTTCAACAGGTCCATAGGAGCTATAGGCAAATCACAACACAATAAGAAAAATTGTGACAAGCGAAAAACGCATACAAAGAATGTGAAGATTATTACTACCTGAAGTAGTTGGAGACATCGTCTTCTGAAAAAGTGCTCTCAGCTGGAAATGTTAGATATATTTGTCGCGATCCACTAACAATTGGACCAGGGTCACTCCTCTCATTCCGACTTTCCATGTATTTTGATGCATCTTCCGCCAATATCACAGCATGCTGTCCATGAGGTCTGCTACACATTATCAAAAAAAAAAAAAAAAAAATCTGTTAGATAATGATACTACTACACATAATATTTCACTAGCCAACAGATACGTAAGATGCTATAAATCTTGCACCTGTCAATCAAACGGATACTGTTTTTCAATCTAGCAAGAAGCTTGGTTAAACTGTAACCAGCTTTTCCATGTCTTTGGCTCTCCGTGAGATAACCATCAGCCTGAAGAACTTTCCCAAACTTCTCATAATACAACATTGGCAATGAAGCAATTGAAATAGGATTCCCTCTTCTTGATTTCAAAAGCTCGATGATTTCCAATTCTAAATTCTCAAGCGACCCTGGTGAGAAAACATGGTCTTCATTGAAACCATCCATTGAATTATGCCCAAACATAGGAGGAAAACCCTCTGGAACTTGCGCATGATAGTACCTACAGTTACTCCCATGCTTACAAAACCCCTTGTTGAAGTAGTGACAAGTCTTCAAGGGGAGTTCACTCAAAGTTTGATACCGACGACCACCTCTTGCGCCTATATTACTCAAACCAGCATCTGAGTAATAACAATCACTTGAAAATCCAGCATTCCCCAAACCAACTTGCTCCATTGGATCCTCCAAACTCAAAAACTGAGCCTGATTCTGGAGCTCATTGACAGCGTCCGTATAGCCTAATGGCAAGAAATCCGAATATTGCTTGGCAGCAGTGCGATGCTCCCAAAACAACGAACCTCTAAACCCCCCTGATGGGGACAAAGCAGGCCTGGACGACACAGGTGAAACAGGAGTGAACCGAAAGGGAGCCTCATTAACGGGTGGTGAAAGGGGAGATGCACCGGACTTGAGTGCTAACTGCTGAAGTTCAGCTTTGGCTTTGTATATAACATCGTGGATAACCACATCAGGACTCATAGCCAAATGAACCATTTCTTGGTCACCATGGTCTTGTAACAAAAGATACCCTATAATCTTTGTTACATTTTCAGGTTCCAATTTCTTGATTCTATTGAAAACAATCCTTGTAGACTCAGAAAAATCCATGGAACATGAAACAGTATATATGTTCAATCACTGCAATTAGCACACAACAAACAACACAAAAAAAATCAACACTTTCATGTCACAAAAATAAGAACCAAATTATACAAAGTAAAGAATCTAAAACTTGATAATAGCAATTGAAAATTTGCAGATCTTGTGTTACAAGAAACAAAACAGGATTATAGACAAAAACCAACCTACAAACTCAAGGGTTTGATTGATTGTCAGACGATTATTATTATTATAAACCACAAATTATTATAGCAGGAATTTTAAAATATGTGACACCAACAAAAATAGAAACAAAAAAAAAATGCCTACAAAATTCAACTTTCCTTTTTACTGTAATCTATAAAAGGATACAAAATATATATTCAATGAATTGTGAATATTTGACCCCCAAGGAAAAAGCTGCATAGATTACCAGAACATAGGCAGAGCCACAAATGGAACTTTTTTTTTAATCGGGAGAAAAAAAAAAAAAAAACTGAGCAAACATAGAATCATTTGTTGAACAGAATTAAAAAAATAAAAAATAAAAATATGTTCTTGACAAACAAACAATACAAATACAAATAAAGTATGACCATTTTTTTTAAGAGACTCCATGGAAACCAGAAAACATCTACAATAAGTCAACAAACACTTGAAAACATTAAATTTCTCATCAAAGCACAAAAATTTCCTTGAAACTGAGACACCCCAAATGAGAAAAACTAGTACTACACACATATATGTGACCATTTTGTCCATACAAGGTTTGAACATGGAAAAAGAAAATGACCCTATTGAGAAAAAGTTGAAAAAAAAAAGGTTAAACAGCATCAACTGACAACAAAGGAACCACAGAGAGAGAGAGAGAGAGAGAGAGAGAGAGACAGAGAGAGACAGAGAGATCCAACATACATACCCAGCAAATCGTTCAGTCTGAGTTGGAGCAGAAAGTAGTCAGTCAGAAGAAGTTCCAACACAGAAACTGAAACCGAAACTGAAAGTGGAACAACTCCATATTCAAACACTCACTTTCTCTCTTAATGTTTAACTACTATATCTGTATATCTATAGACCCTATATATGTCGTGTGTGTGTGTGTGTGTCTATATATATATCAAAAGCGACCAAATAAATAAAGAGAAAACTAAATTGGCACAAATGATGCTTTATAAAAAGCAGACACTGGTTTCAGTTCAATTCAAGTTTTTATAATTACTCTAAAAAAAAAGAAAAAAGAAAAAAAAAAAAGAAAAGAGAACTCAATTAACTATATATATATATATGATATATTTAATTTTGTTGTTAACTTTTTAAAAATTTTAATTAGAAAAATTAGTTACAACAAAGAGTCTTAAACTGACTAGTACACTACTTATATGAACCACTAATGAGTTGATATGTTCTAATTTTTTATTTAAAAATAATGGAATATTATAAATGACATGAATAGCCTTGTTGAGTACATGATTTTTAATAATTTTTTTTTTTTTGGAAAAACCAATGTGCTAGTTTAGAGGTTTCTTGTTCCCATTACAATTTATATATATATATATATATATATATATTAAATGAACACTGAACATTTTAAAATTCAAATGGTACCTACCAAATTCAATTAGTATCTATATAGTATAAAAATCTATTCTTATAATATAATAAAAATAAATAAATACTATTATAATAAAACAATCTATACAAATTATTCCACTATAAATTTTAAACAAGAAGGCAAAATGTAATTGTTGAGTGGCACAAAACCTGGAGATTATTTTTGTCTTTCAAGGAGATTAATCCTTCTTAAATGTGCACCGATGGATTCTCCCTCGTTCTGCACAGCAAACAAATCTCAAGCGGTGGGGTGTACCAAAGTGTACATACACCTTCCAACCAATCCAAAATGCTTAGCTCATGCATAAATAAATTAGAACATGTGTTATTGGTTATTTTAATGAAAAAGAACAAATAAATAAACAAAATCTCACCTTCAGATAGGTACATGAAACCCAAGAGAATCACTTGATCTCGTACATTGTAATAGGATTGAATCGGATAATTTGATATTGATAGATTATATTAGAAATGTGATAAAATGACTTAATCATGATAGACTTTAATAAGAGTGTGATAAAATGAATTGATCTCGAAAAACTATACTCTAATGGAACTGCGATAAAATGATTTCATTGAGCTTTGAATTGAGCTAGGGTTTTTAGTCTTAGAATAATATATTTATATATTATAATCACCCAATATGTTTTGGCGATAAAGAGAGCTAATTCAATTTAGCCGTATCCCAAGTTCAAGTTATTTACACCGTAAATGGTATCTAAAAGAAAATGAAGAAATAATGTTACATATATTTTTTTTGTGTTTAAAAATAGATACAAATAAGGACATGTAACAATAGACAACACATTTTGATTAATAAGGTAAATAATTAAGCACCATTAGATGACAAGGCCACTTGCATCATGAGGCCCCCACGTTATTCTAATAAAATTTTCCTCTTGTTCTAGTAGAACCTCTTTTTTAAATTTAATTTTTATCATAGTGTCCCTTTTTTTTTTAATGCTTCGTCATATGTAATAAAGGAAAGAAATTTGGTGTATAATTAGTGTGGCTATAAACATTTTTAGTTACAACACACACCGTTTGTTTCATCATCGAAAAATGGTCATCATCATCATTCTATTCAAGTTAATTTATAAAAATAATATAGGGGTATGCGGTAATTCCACTGAAAATGTAGAGGGTAATTGTGGAATTTGAGAAGGAAAATGACCGGTTCAACCGGCTGGAGATGTGGTCAAAAATGAAGAAAAAAAAAAGGAGGGAGAGGTTAAAGGGTAAAAATGGAAATTAATAAGAGGATTATAATGTAAGATATGATTAGAGAGAATTAAGCGGGATTTCGGTTATGATTTATCATTATCTCCGCCAATTTTAGTTAAAAGCCTTTTTTGACTTCACTTTAATAATTAAATTATTAATTAACTTTTAGTGAGAGAATTGGTCTTTTTCTTTTTTCTTTTTTTCAATATATTAAAAAAATTAACATTTTTGAAGGTATATTAAGAAATCATTATTTTTTGGAAATACAGCTCAAAAAACCTTAAGTTATCATTAGGATGAATAAAAAACTCTATATCACCTATTAAGAAATTAATTTTAAAAATATATATATTTTGTTTATACTACATTGTATTTCAATTCATGTAAATGATTATTTTGAAAAAAAAAAAACTACTTTTATTACATATGTAACTTCTTTTCCTTTAGGGGTTGACACTGAAATGGTCATGATTTTGCTAGGAGATTTTCTCTTTCTTTTAAAAGTATGTAAATAGTGAATTAAATTTATGAGTAGTCTTATTTTTTACTTTAGACCTTTTATAAAAGAAATTCGAGTTAGAATGATACATAAAATATATATATATATAACAATTATAATCATTAATTATCTTTTAGGTTGATGTGTCACCGAATTATGAATAAATATAAAAAAAAAAAAAAGATAATGTTGATTATTTATTATAAAAATATTTTAATTAGACAGATTTCGGTATGCTTGTGATTTATTCAGTGTTACTCTTAAAAAATAGAGTTAATAAAAGTAAAATTTTTACTGTTGTTTTCATGAATACAAAAGTCAGCTAAATCAGTTATTGTAAATAGTAAACAATTTCTTATAATCATTTTATTATCATAAATATTTGTTTGACCATCATGAGAAAAATAGATGCTGTCTAAGAAAATGATTGCTTGTTAATTAGTAGTGTCATATTTATTTACCCAAAATTTTATATTTTCTTTTTAAAAGGAAATTAGAAACAAGAAGACTAATTTTGATGTAAATCATGATGGTGAGGCTTTAAATAAGGCATATAAGTTGATATTTCAATGATCATTGGTACCATGGCTATCATTATGGTCCATAGCTATGAAAAATTGCAAAGCTAATCGTCATGATCAAAAGTAGATTCAATTTTGATGTTTGTGGCTGTACCAATTATTTCATTCTTGCTATTATATCAAGAAATGATGGACTTTTAATTTAGGAGGGTCGTAAGGGCCTAACGAAATCGAAATGTTCACTTTGGACCACAGTATTATTTCCACAATACAAAAAAGTACTATTCCACTATTCTGACATTTATTCTTTTGTAAATAATGTAAGATTCGAACCTTATAAAAAATAAGTAAAGAAGGTTACATAATCGTTTCATTAGAAATAGACATGCATTAATGTAAGTCTATTTAATAATATAAAATAATTAACAGGTTTACAATATGATTCTCACTTCTCAACCTAGGAAGGGCTAGATTGTATCGATGAGTTGTTGTGTCATTATCTCCATTATCCAAAGACATTCCATAGGATTAGCAATTGAATTGTCATCTATTAATTAAGTCTTAATTATATTGTGTAGGTCCATTTTCATCTATATCCCTAGTTTGAAATTGAATTGGTATATTAATTAAAGAAACTTTATTACTAATTTTATCAATAATAAAATTGAAATCATGTCTTTCACTCAATGGTTATCTCAATATATATTGTAAAGATGATTAACACATCTATGATGATAATCATTAGAGGATTTATCTACGTTAAAATATATATAACAGCAAATTATAAATCCGTATGAATATCATAAGGGAGTTTAAACCATCTAATTAGTAAAATATTTACACATTTTTTTTTAAAAAAAAAAAAACAACCTAAGCGTTCATATTTTTTTACTTTACCTGTTGCTAATTATTTTTAATTTTGTTATGCTCTTTAAAGATAAATATTCAATTTATGGTTCCATTTCGATATATAATAAATTTTTGGCTTCATCCCAATAAACAACCACGATTTATTTTTTCTAACTTTAGAAAAAGTGAGAATAGGAAATGAGAAGATGAATGTAAAAAATTTCAAAATAAATTTGTAAAGTATGTTACCTACTTTTTTTGTTGTTTTCACTAAAAAAAAAAAACCTTCATTTAAAAAAATAAGTGATAAAATAAAAAACATTAGTGGGTGTCATTGTTATAGAGTATACTCTATTACTAATCAATCATTTTCAAAGGGCAGTATACGAATCCATCAAACATTAATTTATTTAATTAAATTACTATCTTGATAATGAAGTTGCTGTGTATATATATTATAATAACATAATTGTAATGTTTAAAAAATTAAATTTACTTAGAAAACTTACCGTCTCAATCAAGTCGACAGTCTAATAAAATAAAAAAAGTGTATAAATAACAACAACAACTATTTATTATCTGTATTACAACTCACATAGTCCAACACATTAATGTTTATATTTAATGTTGATACGTACATGTTTTTATGGTACGATATAAGTCAGTTGTTGTGTGACTGTATGTTATAATGAATGTAACTGGAAACTGTATTTTTAACTATGATATTAACTATGATATAATTAACTGCCGTATAATCCGTACATATTTTATAGATATGATAGAAATACGAAATAAATTAATAGCATTAGAATAATGAATTTTGATCATAATTAAATTAATGAATTGTGTTCGAATTTATCGAAAAAGTGATATGTTAATATAAATCAATTTCTCTCTCACTACTCTCATATATATATATATATATATATGCGCGTGCACGTGCACGCCTTCCTTCTATAAGTAACAATTTATTTTAATAATATCGGTTTAAGTTTGTGCCCTATTGATTAGATACAAATAAATAATAATAAATATTAATTATGATAACTCAATATTCGTATACCCATTTATATAACAATAATGTTTCAAATTAATTATTAAATGATATGAAATCCTTGAAAATAGAAAGATTAACCGATTAAAATTGATGGATTAAAATTGAATTGATTAGTCCTCTTATTTTCTAAGATGTCACATCATTTGGACACCAAATTTAGACATCAATTTGGATAAAGCAGCATTACTCATAAATCAATCATATTTACTAAATGATTCAATCATGCAACTAAAAAATTGCATGTTTAATGACCGAAAACTATTCTTATCAATGGAATAAAATTTATGATAGAATTTATGAAAAGAATACATCAAATGTAATGTTAATGGATAAAAATTCATTTCTCATTGCATTAATAAGTCTTAATCATTCATGGATTTAACTATCTTATTGGCTTAGATACCCTTACCCATTAATTACATCCATTAGATTGATTGTAAGAGTTACTATAATTGTTGTAATTGTTAGGTATGGTTACTTAATTAGTAAGGTAGCCAAATTCATCGTTTATGATTATAAAGGTGGTTGTAATTGTTGAATAAAGTTACCTCAACAAGTAAAGTAGTCAAATCCATTATATATATACATATATATAGTGAGAATATTCACGTTTCTTGAATAAATATTACAAAATCTATATTAAAGTGTTAAATATCTAGACATATATATTATTACAAATACATTTACAAAAATTGGAACCATTTGATCTAAAATCTATAGTACGGTCTGGATCGCTATTCTATACTCTCTACTCTTCACTAGGTGGGAGAGAGTGACCCACATTAAGTGGAAAAACTGTCCACCAACAAGAGGGATTTATTAGGAATTTATCCACATACATATGGCCTAGAAAGAAATTGTCTACTTTTTGTGGATAATAATACTTGAACTTTGTCATTTGCTTTGGGAGAAGCGGGCTGGGTGGGAGTGATGCCATGGCATCACTCCCCTTGGGAGCATTAAATATCTAGATTCATGTCAAACTTCAAATGCATTACAGTGTTTAATACCACAAACTCATGTCAAAACTTTATGCATGCATGTGAGTTTCAAATTTTGTCAAAATTCAAACGTCGGATGTGTGATAAGGAGCATTGGATGTGAAAAAAGTTCATGATAAATGAATTATCAAGTATTACATGTATTTGACTATTCCTCAAAAAGATAGTAATTACATTTAATACAACGTTTTTTTTTTTTTTTTTCATTATATTAAAACCAAAAGCAGTCTAGAATTCTAGTCAAAATGAGATCGAAAAATGGGTGAGGATTGAGCTAGGCATGTCAAAATCTCCTTTTTGTGGTGCTTATTAGCTGCTTCACATGATTTCAACTAATCATTGTTACCTTTCCAGGCAATATGTGGTGTGTGTTGAAAATTAAGGCAAGAAAAGTAGGTTCAAGAAATAGATAGCATTCATGTCACCAAGTCATTACACGTAATAGTGTTTGTTGACCCTTGCTATGCTAGGATTAAAACCGCTAACTGCACT
This sequence comes from Nephelium lappaceum, assembly GCA_021234005.1. Classification (NCBI taxonomy): domain Eukaryota; kingdom Viridiplantae; phylum Streptophyta; class Magnoliopsida; order Sapindales; family Sapindaceae; genus Nephelium; species Nephelium lappaceum. Next base: position 35,261,334 of record CM037996.1, read on the forward strand.
ACTCTATGAGAGTGCTTAATTTATTATTATTTTTATAGTCTATATATCCACCAAACTTAACGAATTCGAATCTGAAAAGAAGTTTCTTTTCAAACCTATTGTCTTTGAAAAATAAGAAACCATAATTTTTTATCATATAGATGCTTGTAAAGGGATTGGAACTTAAAATTTTGTGGGAGCAAACCTCCAACCATTCTGCTAACTAACTTCTAGTGAGTACTCTATGCTGTGTTTTTTTTTTTTTTTGACATTATTAGTATATTTACAATTGTCAGGACTACTTTGATATGGACTTTATGGTACCATACAAAACTCAACTCTAATTTTACTCTTCTTCATATTAGACAGGAAAGAGAGATCCACATTAAGTAAAAAGATTACCCACCAATTGAAAGAATCTAGTAGGAATTTGTACACATATATGTGGGTTAGAAGATAATTGTCCATTTTTTGTGGACAAAGCTACTCAAATTCTACTATTGCTTGGGAGGAAGCGGGTAAGGTGGGAGAGGTTATCATCACACCACTTCACTTGAGAGTACTCTATATCGCTTCCTAAAAAGTATATTTGTGTTAAAAGTGCTTTTGAACATGTGCAATTTGTGTAGAGATACTTATTGTACAAATACTTGAAACATATATGGAATCATAATGATCAAGAATAATTGTAAAAAATAATAATAATAAATAAAGCTACGTAGATGTTATTATTTTTCATATGTGTAATACTCTAGTAAGAGTGTTAGTTTTTAATTAGGTTGGCCCTGTGATAGTCTCTCATATTAATACCTCGAGATTTTAAGTTCAAGATATGTTCTATTCCTTAGATCTCAAGTTATCATAACTATTCAGAAAAAAAATTCAAATTGTATAAAACATTATGAAATATAAGTAAAAACATTGTTATCTATTTGAAAACATTATTATAAGTGTGGACTAATGTAAAAACATTGTTCTTAATTCTTAATTCGAAAAATATTTATATAATTGTCATACTCAACTAGGACTAATGTTTTTGTCAATTAATTAAAGCCAATCTAGACCTCATCATGCCAAATGTATATTGTTGGTGACAAATTGCCAATTTGTATGGTCAATAACTAAATTTGTGATCATTAAAATGCATACAGCTTTGGTCTAAGTAGATAACAATAGCCAATTAGTACGGTTAATAACAACAGAATTATTGTTTCCTAAACCAATAATAGAGAGGTATTTTAGGGTAGACATTAACCTAAATATGTAACAAGTAAGAATTTGCAATATACTTAGAATATTTTTCCTTTTTTTTTTAGTATTACAATTAATCTAAGAATTTGAGAATTCAAATCTATGATCTCAATAATCTAGGTGTGAAATGGTATACTAGTATACTACTATACCAAACTCATATCGTCACATATGTCTAAGGCCCCACATGAGTGGTCTTAAAGTATATTATTATAACATCAGAAATTAACTATTAATATAAGGAGATCATTCCCCACATATATTGATATATATACATAACATGATTCGAATTCTTATTATGAATGTGAAGAGAAATTATACAATACTAACCATTTGAGTTTTAAATGATATTCGTCCAAATTTTGAAACTAGTAAAACATCTCTTCAATGTCATTTAATTTTGGTAGAGATATCACGTGATGAATTCACTTCAAAAGTTAGTATTAAACTAATTGTAAATTAATTAGATGAGGATGCTACTATTTACTTTTATATAGATAATTACAAGATAAATGAAAAATTCACTAAAGCTACAACCTTTAGAGATTAATATTATGTGTGACTCTGAATATTTAATCCAATCACATCAAGAGATTTCTACTCCCTCTAAAGACAAAAAATCCTTCACACATACATAGAAATATATATGATAAAGCTTGAACCTGTAATCAAAAAGTAAGTGTACTAACTATATTAATTATTAGCAAATTTATACTATGCTAATAATTATATAAGTCATATTTTTTTTAAGTAACAGAAAATCATGATGTTACAAAGTTGAATTCCTAATGTAATTTTGTATAAATTTGAAATCAATCCATTTGAATTTTAAATTAAATTTAAAAAATAACTTAGATTATATTAAAAATAACTTGGGTTATATTTATTTGTAACAAAATGAATAATATTATTTTAATTAAATAAAAATCTTTGATTTTGAATCCATGAACCTCCAAGGTTGCATAAATCTGTTGCAAATTGAATGATTAGTAGACAATAAGCAGTTAACCGATTTGGTGGGTCACAAATACAATCTACAATATGTGGTCGACATGGTAGGGTACGGTTGGCTTATTAATGTCATTTGGGGTCCATGAGTTTGGTCGGTTCTTCTATTGACCTTCCGATTGTGATTTTGAACGGTGATTGATTGAACTTTTGATGAAGACACACTTCTAACAGCAGAAAACATTGTAGGATTTGTTAAAACTAGATGTTATAGTTACGGTTTGAAAATCGAGTTCTACAGTAACAGGTGGGTGGTACAGTGACACCACCCCTATCTCTCTTTTGAGTGTCAACATTCAAGTCGTATTTTCATCTTTGTGTGGTTCCGTTTGAAGCAATTCTCATTTGTATATATGCGCCTTTCTTCCTAATTTTTGAAAGCTTGTTTTGGACCGTCCCTTAAAATTTACACAAAGAGTTTTTGACTATAGAAACTGTACTACTAAAATCTCTTAGTGAAACAAAAAAAAGAAAGAAAAATCCAGTTCTATAATATCCAAAAAATTTATATATATGTACATATACATATAAAAGATTTCGCACTCATATTATGTATATCTATGATAATGCTCAACCTGCTATTATAATTTTATAATTAAGATAATTAACCATAAAGTCATCTTTTTTTATTGACAAATGTCTTTTTTTTCCTAAGTAAATGAAATAATACATAGATTTTGGAATGATTTTTTGAAACAACATTTGATAAATTGTTTTTTAAAAATATAAATAAAAACTATTGATAAAAAAATTCTCCTAAACTTACACTATCTCCTAATATGGTTCAAAGATGGAGGACACTTGTTCAATTTGATAATATTTTAGGTTCGAACTACTTGAGGGTAAAAAAAATGTTTATTTAATTATCTATGTCCTAGCTTCTAGTGTCTACATCGGAGGTTTTTTTTTTTGTTTTTTAAAAAAGAGAAGAAAACCCTATATGTCTAGTTCAGGCCCAGAACAAGGCCCATAATAATCCAATTGACAAGAAGAAAAATATTTTGGTTTTCGAGAATTAAACTAGTGATGAGTGATCTCAAACTAATATTAAGGTGTTTTATTATTATTTTTTTCCTCATGAATAAGGTCAAAAATTAGAAAAAAAAAAGATAATACAGATACAATTACAAGGTTTTTAAACTTTGGAACTAGAATTAATATTTACAAATATGAATATAATAGGTTTTTAATCTTGTTTGAGGGTAAAATTCTTCAACTTCATTAGTTCATATAAACTTAGGTTTGTTGAGCCATGTGAAGCATACCCAAAATATTATATTATCCTCAAGTTTCACATTTTAACTAAATTAATTAGATAGTCTTTAGATCAACATTATGTTATCATCGTCTCTACTCCATCATGATATATAGAGTACATAAGTTAAAATGTCTTCCACTATAAAAGCATGCGAACAAGCGTGCTCAGCCAATCACATTAATTGGACACATTATGTAATATATTGTTATTGAAAAGGGTATATGTATCTCTGTAACTATGTCATGAAACCTAGAAGATATCTTTTAGCCAAAAACCATTCCAATTGTTGCAAAAATTCTCGGTCACAATCCTCAGCATCATATTCATAGCAACATTCAAATAACTAGATGAGTTGGTCCATTTAACAAGCGGCTGGTCATTGCTTGAAACAAATTGCTTCTCATGGTGATCCCAATGGTAGGCTAGCAAATGAGATTGTCAAATCAGGTGCTACACAGTCTAGTTATGGTTGTTTTCTTTCTCTATCTCTAAAATTTGAAATAAATAAAGAGAAAATACTATACTTTTAGAACATGACAAATAAAATACATGATTTTGGCTGAAGTCAATATTGATAATAATTTAATTTAATTCATTTTTTTTTTTAAATGGACTAGAGACATATTTTAGGTACATTAACCTAAGTATGTCTTGAAATGTGCAAAATAATACATCAACAAATTATTACTTATTAGATATAAATTGCGGTGTGTATGTTACATTATCATTAAATCAAATATTATACAAAATTACCAAAGATAAATGTTCTATAATAATATATAACCACTTCTCAATTCACCGCTCTAATATTATCGGATTAATTCTTTAACATTACAAAATTGTAATACATGAATATAATTAAATTCAAGAAACCTAAATTTAAAAACTTTTAAATTGATAAGATTATTTCTCTTAACAATTCATTATATCTAAATTAAATGACAGAGATAAATATTTTAACCATTCATTTCTCTTAACCATTCATTATATCTAAATTAAATGAGAGAGATAAATATTTTAAGAAAGAGAATATATATAAGTATATATATTTTTAACTTAGTCATGAGATTTTTTTTTCTTTTTTTTAATCAATATTAGATTAAAATATTATCGAAATCTGTTGAGATGAAATTCTGAAGTGCACGGTTCGGATCTCTGCTCAAAAACAAGAAAAAACTATTTATATAGAATGGAAAGCTATCCTCGTACAAGTGGAAGGATATGGATCTAACCATGACTACAGATCGGGTGGTTACACCACTGCACCTGCCCGCTTACTGCATAGCATGACCCCACATTGATATCGGCAAAGGTTCTCTTCAGCTCCAATCAAAATCATGTTTTATGTTTGGAGAAACTTCATTTTACTCCCTAAGGTTTTACGAAATATCAAAATTTAAACATCTATTAGAAACAGCTCTTTTAGTTCCTAACTTTTCTAAAACTCTTCAAAATAGTCCAAACCGTTAGTCAATTGTTGGTCAACGGTTACAAATAATTTAAACAAGAAGGGTAAAATAGTCTTTTCGTGTAAAATATTAAGATTATGACACGTGGACGGTTATGATTTTAAAAAATAAAAAAATAAATTAATTAGTTAATTAAAATTAAAAAATATGAAATTATGAAGGAAAAAAATTTTAGATTTCTGGGTTCACATCGAACCCAGAACCAGATGTTGTGGATCTGGTTCTGGGTTCACATCGAACCCAGAAACCTTGTTTCTGGGTTCGATGCCAACCCAGAAACAAAGGTTTCTGGGTTCGCATCGAACCTAGAAACGAACCCAGAACCAAAGGTTTCTAGGTTCGATGGAACCCAAAAACCTTGTTTTTGGGTTCGATTCGAACCAAGAAGCCTGTTTCTGGGTTCCATCGAACCTTGAAACCTCTGGTTCTAGGTTCGATCGAACTCAGAACCAGATCCATAACATCACAAAAAAAAAAAAAAAAAAAATTTGAAGGAAATGAGAGAGAAAGACAGAGATGGAGGTTGCGTCTCGACGGTGGTTGTTCGGCTCGTCGACGGCGATGGAGGGGACGCCAAAAGGAGACTGTGAGAGAAAAGAGAGATAAAGGAGAGAGATTTGAGTTTGATAAAGAGAGAATGAGATATGAGATCCAGTTTTTATTTTTAGGGTTTTTATTTATTTTTTTAATTATTGTTTAATTTATAAAATAATAAAAATCATTTAAAATGGATTAAAAAATATGTAATATTTTGAATTTACTATGGGCAAAATGGTCATTTTGAGTGTTGAGGGTAATTAAGTCTTTTCAATTTTTTTGGTTGGTTTGATCGTCAATTGACCGACGATTTGGACTATTTTAAAGAGTTTTGGAAAAGTTAGGGATGAAAAAAGTTATTTTCAATACATGCTTAAAATGGTGATATTTCATGAAACCTTAGGGACTAAAATGAAGTTTCCCCTTTATGTTTCATTTCAAAAGCAAAAATAAATAAATAAATAAAACAAGAAAATTTCATTTCTTATGTCTGCTACCGTTTCTGGTTGCGAAAAAAATCTAATCATTTGCTTGTTTTATCAAAAAAGAAAACCCCTTTTGAAATCCTTCACAGGTATGACACACGCTTGTACTAGCTTTTTCATTGTTTTCTTGTTGTAACTTCTGTTACATGTACGCACATATATGTTGCTGTTTGATGTTCATATTGGAATTTTATTAGGGCGGTTTGAATAAAGACTGAAAATTTTGTGTTTTTAGTGGATTTTCTGAGATGTGTAGTTTAGATACTGATGAGAAAAGCAGTGACAACATGAACCCTAACTGGGAATTGTTGTAGGATTATCTTAAATTGGAAAAAGATTTAAACTTTAGTGTTTTTAGTGGATTTTCTGAGATGGGTAGTTTAGATAATGATGAGTAAGATAGTAAAAACATGAACCCTAATTGGGAATTGTTGTTGGATCACTTTGAACAAGTTATGGCTTCTGGGGTTGATGAGGGTTTGCAAATTGATGTGATAATGAAGCTAGCTCATTTTTGTGATTGTGTTCCTGAAGAGATATTGAGTAGGACTATTCCAATTCTTGCCAAGGTTTTTGATGATGGTCGGAATTTTAGTAGTTCGAGTTGGTCTGTTCGACAAGCAGGTGCTTCTTGTTTAAGACGAATTGCTTGTCTAGGTGATGGCAGGTTGGCAACTGAGATTGGTTTGTCTGGTGCTATACATTCTTTGTTGAGGTTGTTGCCTGAATCTGAGGGTAGTTTTCGTAGAGTTTTGGTGAAATTTCTGTGGTGTGCGGTGACACTTGGGGCTGCAAATCGGGAGATTGTAGCGATGAATGGTGGGTTGGAGATTATTGTTGGTATGTTAAGTTCGGGTAATGATGGTACTAGGAGGTATTTGTTGGAGATTTTGAGTGCATTGGCATTGATGAGAGAGGTTAGGAGGGCGCTTTCCGGTTTAGGAGGTTTGAGATTTCTCGTTGAGGCGGCTCGGTTTGGAAGTATGGTTTCTAGAGAAAGAGCTTGTCAAGCAATAGGGTTACTGGGGATTACAAGGCGTGCTAGGCATAGGCTTGTTGAATTGGGAGTCATTCCAGTTCTTGTGGAGTTGTTTCGTGTTGGAGACTCAACAACAAAATTGTTGGCTGGTAATTCTCTTGGTGTGATTTCAGCTCATGTTGATAACATTAGGTCAGTTGCTGATGCGGGGGCTATTCGTTTGTATGCTGAGCTACTGCAGGGACCCGATTTTGTTGGTAGAGAAATTGCTGAGGATGTATTTTGTATACTAGCTGTTGCAGAAGAGAATGCCGTTTCGATAGCTGAACACTTGGTTAGAATTCTCAGAGAAGGTGATGATGAATCAAAAACTGCTGCTGCTGATGTTTTCTGGGATCTTTCAGGCTACAAGCATTCGATATCTGTTGTTAGAAGCTCTGGTGCAATCCCGGTTCTAGTTAATCTTTTGAGCGATGGAAATGTCGAAGTTAGGGAAAAGGTATCTGGGGCCATTGCTCAGTTAAGTTATGACGAGTCAGACCGAGTCGCACTTGCTGATGCAGGGGCCGTGCCTCTTATGCTTGACTTATTGCACGACGAATCAGAAGAGCTGAGAGATAACGCAGCTGAGGCTCTCATAAACTTTTCTGAAGATCCTTCTCAGCGTGAGAGAATATCTGACGCAATTGATGATCTGTCATTTCGGAGTATGCAGGATAGGATGATCAGACTTCGTGCTTCTGATCAGCAGATGGTTAGGTCCATGCGACGGATGAGTATTGAGCAACTTGCTTGGGACCCTGATCTTGTCTAAATTGCTTTCTTTTACCTCTTCAATGGTTTGTTCTTTTCAAAATGTGTGCATAATATCTAAAAACAATATTGTGCCTACCGCCATTCATAGTTTGATGTTGTTGTTTAGTCGTTTGAACCAAGTACCTCCTCTGCATATCTGATATTGGCGTTGCTCGGGATTCCCATGCATCATTTGTAAATTATAGGGAACAGGATCTAGAATTTTTTTTTTTTTTTTTAAATTATAATACTTGCATAACTTTGACAATGAAATTTATTGATTTTCTTCGTATTCTAACGTTCATTTTGTCGTAAAGTTTTCCTTTTGTTTTGCCTGAACTTGGTTGTAATATCCTCTCTGCTGGAACATTCAGGTTCAAACAGCAAGTGCATGCATCGCAGCTGCCTGGTTTTCCTCTTTTGTCTTCCCTTGAGAACATGGAAAATGTTAATGGGAAAAACAAGCTACAATCCAAGTTATGCTATTTATGCTTGCGCTGCATGGTCCTAATTTGCTAAGTGATCTTTGAAATTTCAAATTTCTTTTAAAGCAATTGCTTTTGTTGCTTGAGCTATCTATAAATAAGATGATAGAACAGAAGAGAAAAAAAAAAACTATACATGTTATTCAAAGTCTTGATAATGTAAATTGAAGTGATTGCTTATTGATGTGAATAAAGTGACAAATGCACATGTGGAAGAGCAGGATGAAGTAATAAGCAGACCAACGAGAGAAATCAAGAGGCCTTCGAGATTCTTAGACTAAGTAATAATGGTGTGTTAGATAAAAGACTGAGGTTTGTAACAGAATTGAGTGGAAGTTGTAACTAAAAATAATTGTAACAAGTTTGTGGTAACAAAGAGGGAGGAATAAAAAGAAACATTGTGAGCTGAGAGGGTATCTCTGTCATTTACTCCAAATTTGTTGTCTCTGTTCTCATCTCCAGTTCTATTTTTCTTTCTCTTCTCATCTCATTTTCTTTGACATTTCCCAGCACCCACATCACTTATGTCCTGCTTTCTGACTCGATTTTGTTCGATTTGGAAATACTCCAAAACATTCTATACTTGTAGAAGAACAGAGCTATCATCTGCACAAATTACAGATGCAGGGAAAAACAATGACCGCGACACAGGAGAGAATTGATGTGAAGATGAGAACTTGAAGTTTGATCAACTTCACATAATGTTGCAAGTGGTTGAGTAAGGATCTTCATAAACCACTTTATAAAAGCGGTACTCAGCAGAGATATGATGATGGAGATGGAGACACAGTTGGTTCTGGATCTTCTTCGTGTGGAGATGGTGATTGGCCTGGAGATGGGAGTTGGTTCTGGTTCTTTGTCTTCAACCATTTCCTCCACTTCTGCTACACTAACCAAGTCTGCAAAGCCAAGTTTCTTGGTCATGTGTTTGGTCATGCTAGCTGCATCAACTCAATCACTAGTTACTACCACTTTGACCTTCTCATTTCCTTCCAATGTCACTGACATTACACCTACATCATTACAAAATCTTTGAGAAACATCAAAAATGGACAAATTAGATTGCATTTTATTCATTTTTTCGTTGAAATTCAATGGCTGGATGCACCTAACATAGAAGATCAAGTCTACGACAAGTTTATAATCTTAAAACTAACCATCTAGATTCTAATGTGAATTGATGGTAGAGAGTGTTCATTTAGTCTTTGATAATATTTCAGGTATGAATCAGCTTCCCATAGATCTCAAAACAAGGAAAAAAAACATACCAACCATTTGTACCAGGGGCTATCTCCATTGCCTTGGACCGGCATTTGTTGCATCTAACTTGCACCTTAATCCCTATCTTTTCCTGCACCATTGAATCAAAATAACAATTCAAAATTTAGTTACACAATGTGCATCACGCATGTTAACAAGACAACACTAGCACTACTCAAGCCAGAAAGTGAGACATAAATTAAAGAGCTAATGGATTGTTTCAAGTTGGAACTACTTTGCATGGAAAAAATAAATACCATGAAGGAGACAGCTTCTTGTTTTAAGGTTAAATAACTCACCTTCATAGGCTACCAATGAGTTAAATAACTCACCTTCACAACTCACCTAGAATTGCATAGCTAGAGTCCCATATTATATTATTCCATATAGTCCCATATTATGAATTAATCTATTCGACATTAATTCTTATATATTTTTTTAATAAATTCTATAAAAGAAATAAAAATTATTTTAAGATAAATTAAACAACTAAATGATTTACATGATCTAAAGAACCTTTTTAATTGACAGATAAATAATTAACAATTTTTCTCAAAACACAATATTAACTAAGCTGAAGGAATTTAGAACAAGACCGTTCAAGCCCGTATAGAGAAAAAGAAGCTCCATTGGAAACAATCTACAAAGAGCAGCTTTCGAGCCCTGATTATTGACTCCATGATCAAGTCAGTATTAAACTACTGATTTTTCGCCACAAACAAGATATTACAACCTCTTATTCTCGCTTTTAATTCTTTCAAGTGTAATAAAATATACATTGTCTATTTTTTTATGACGGTCTCACGGACTTTTACTAGGGAAAAAAGTGATTTGCATGCGTGATAACAAACACAATCTTCAGCAAGTCAAGGAATGATATAATATCAACCAAGATCATGCAAAAATAACCAACTTTTTCTTGATGTCCAATCTTGAGACAGAAACATGCCTAATTAGTACAAATAGGATCCATAATAAACATACTAAGATATATGAAATGAAATATTCTTCAACGGTCTATCATTTGTCCCAATAATATCACATTTGAGGTTTCAATCATTATTAAATCTTCAGAAAGTTTTAACACTATTTAATTTTTAGATATAAAAACAAACGACTCTTTAAGATATATATATATATATATATATATGAAATGGAATTAATATTCTTCAGTGTCTTAGTGTTTGGCTCAGTAATATCATATCACGTGGTATTAGTGACTAATCATATGTATTACTCACATCACGTATTTGTCATGTGCAACACGTGCTTTAGAAACACTGGATCCACAAGATTATACATCACTCTCTTGCATATGACTGCGATACAAAATTGGTACTTGGAACTAAAATCTTTCTCAAGCTCTTAAACATTACACCCTTAACAGGAAACATTATTTAATGGAAATCTATAAGGAAACTTTTGTATTGCTCAAAGGGAGGAGCAGAAGAACAGAATTTTCACAACAATCTAAAACAAATCTTTAACTTTATTTTGTATCTTGGTTTCTCTTTATACAATAACTATTAGGAAGTTAAGATTCATCTAGCAATCATAATTCCCAAAGATTTGCCATCAATATATCTTCTTAATTATAGAAATTGTATTTTATTTGGCATAAGAATCCTCATGATGTGGTCCATATTCAATTTTTTCTTCTTTGATTGTGTTTTGTTGATTACTCATTTCTTTGTATTTATAATTTTATATCTCATATCATACTGATGTATATATATGACACATGAATGAATACAATATTTTCTGAGCTTCTTATATCAATAATTATGTCACATTAATAATTTGTTTTTTAATCATTAACAAACATTTTTGCATTTAAATGGTTAATTTATTCAAAGGCTTCTCAATATATATATATATAATAATTATATCATCAGTGCCTCGTAATTTTTAAAAAGTTAGAACCAAACAATTTTAATTATAGATTAGATATAATTAACAGAAAATAGAAGACAAAATTGAAAATAAATAATTATATTATATATTAGAGTAATGAAATTCTGTAATTATCAAAATTTATTGCCTTTTAGAAGACGATCAAGCTACAACTCTATAAATTGTATACCCTAATGTTGCATATACACTTTAGTGGCATCCATACCCTTGTCTCCTTTGCTGACAAAATATCTGTTGGAGTGATATGGAAATCGTGACAGCTTTTTTCACTGTGGACATCAAAATGTTCTTTGCAAGTACGGAAGCCAAAATGGTTAGACTGCCATTAATTCTCAAGAAATATTTTGGTATTCATGTGTTATTTTGTCCTTTTTTTAAGGCTTCTATTTCTTTTCCTTTCTGTTAACATGGTAGATGTTTATGCAGACCTGTGGCCTGAAGGTGGACACTAATGATCCTGGATGGTACGAGTCCCTCACCAAAGTTTTGAGCAAAATTAAGGGTATCTTTCCTTCTCTTCTCTTCTATTCAAGCTTTTTCCACATGTACTTTGTTTATTATTTAGGGTCCTTTTAACCTGTGCAGGGCATACTTTGTATTGCATGAACATATAATAAGGGAGAGACTATTAACATTAATAGTTTACGATTTGTTCAAAAAATAAAGCAATTTCTTTTTTTTTTTCGAATTTTCAAGGACAGGTTGGTTGACTTCATTGATTGATTTACAATTTGTTTGTGTGTAATATATGTATTATAGGAGCATCTTACACCATAAATGTAGAGGAAGGAATGGCATATATAACAGGAAGAGCAGATCCAAGCACGCTTCAGAGGAAGTTGAAATAAGGGAAGTAAGCAGATATCTGCTGGGTCAAAACTGGCAACCACATCACCTATGGCAGCTATATCGGTTATTCTCCTCAAGGAATGACAATGGAACAACCAGCCTACAATTGGCACAACCACTATCCTCCTCCTCCTCCTCATCATCATAGGCTTCCTTACTATCAGTACTCTCATAACGAATATTCGCATTATGGTGATTGACATATGTAAACAAACAACAACACAAAGTGTGTCCGTTGTTTTTCTTGTTTTTGGTTTGAAGTACTATGGAGAGGGCTTATTGTTGCATCTGGTTTATCAAGGATGTACAACACTATCGTCCTCCCATTGTCTTTTGTTTGTTTTGGAAGTGAGAGGTGCACATATTATTATATTTAGTTGCACCATATATGTTTTGATTTGCTTTTTTGTACAAGTCCTTGTTTTTTTGGGGGGACTTGTATAGTTGTATGAGGTTTTTTGCTAAGACATAAAGTTTATGGATGATTGGAATAATGGAATTTGTCGATTATATTTGCAGTTATCAGATTATTCTATCATGACTTGATCCATCTATCTTCATACACATCGTTGCTCTTCCTTTAAAAACATAGTTTTAGAGGGCATTTTTATTGCAAAATTTGTCACATGGCCAAATCAGAATGAGAGATATACTATGCATCCAATATATGTATGGTAGAATATCTCTACAAATAGATATATAGAGTGAGATATTTAAATTGTTGCTAAAATTTGCCATGTGATAAATCGGAATAAGAAATATATCATACATCGAATGTATTATAGATTCTCTCTATTGATAGATAGAATGAGAGAATTAAAGTTATTGTTAAAATGGTCTTACTGACACATTAATTTTATGGGATGTATCTTATTTGACATGCAATATGCATCAATCAAAGCCACAATCACAACAACAGTTAAAATTCAACATCAATACAAAATTCTGTAGTCATCATAAACAAATGGATACCATTGAAGCTGGCATCGAGATGCTACTGGTTGACTAATCGGTTATGATTCCGGGTCATTGTTCTCTTACATTTCTTTATTTTCTTCATTTTTCTCCTTCACTTCTCCAACGCTTATTAGCTCTGCATGGCCTATTTTCTTCCTCAAACGTGAGGTGAGGGTGACTGCATCAACTCCATCTCCAGTCACCACCAACTTGTCCTTCTCTTTCTCTTCCCATGCCACTGACATTACACCTACACCATTACAATATCACACAGCATATTAAAACATAAAAAAATGTCAAGATCAAATTGCACCCTCCAAGACAATGTCCTGGGGCAATTACGATATATATATATATATATCCCAAAAACTACTGTCATCAACATTTTAGTACACCTACACCATTATAATCACACAACTTCTCGACACATCAAGAATGGGCGGATGCCACACTTACCATCAGCAACAGCAGCTATCTTCATGGCCTCGGACCGCCATTTGTTACAACATACTTGCACCTTAACAACTATCTTTTGCTGCACCATTAAACAAAATCACAAAGCATGTCACAATAAACTAGTAGCATAAGAGAGAGATACATATTGATCTTTTTAAGATCGACTATAAACATAGATATAACTATAGCTTACCATCATATTTTCCAGACACCAACAAAATTTTGCAATCACTATATATGTTTTAGAGTTGAGAATGATAACTAACCAGGATGGATCCTATTTGTGTGTGTGTGTGTGTCTATATGCATATACGCGTAGTGTTAACGAGTGAGAAGCGTGTACAGGTAAACCTGCACATAATCAAAATGACTCGGTGTGAATATTATGGGATCCAGTTTTCATGGGTTCACACCTATTTTACTATTATATTTGTCTACCATGTAACTAACATGTGTAGCTCACTAATATACTACATGAAGCCAGTTGTTGTATACAATCTTGAGTCAACTATAAAAAAATATCAAATCACAACAAAAAAAAGCTATATATTTATTTATATATCCTAGGGAGGCTTAGATAAGACAACAAACAACATATATGATACGATAGGGGTTCATGCGCTAACGTGCGTATAATTAGCACCTTTATAGAAAAGTAACATATTATATAATTGTCTAAGTTTAGTGTCCAAGCTCATAACAAGAATACAGAAGGCCTGGACTTCTCTATACCTATGCGATACTATATATTCCAGGACTAATTCCAGAAAATCGTGCGGGATGTCGATAATAAGAGCTTAATGTAAATACCATAACTTATTCCATACCTGTCCTTTAAAGTGTGTATATATATAATCAGGTATGAAACTTTGTAAATTATTTGAAGCTAAATTTCAATACAAACGGTGCCAGCGTTGTTTGGTTTGCAAGTTGAAAGATAAAAACAATGCTTGTGGTTGAAGATGATGATGTGAGAAATGATGCAAACAATGATGTCAATTCAGTTACGTATCCTAAAATTTATATGAGAGGGAACATTATAATAAAACATAATGCATAAATATTAAGATTCAACTATAACATAAATACTTTTAATTAATGTTCCAACTATATATATATATATATATATATAAGTTGATAACATCTACCAAAACTTATCAAAATTAAACACTATGAATGTGATTTAAAAATCAACTTTCATAGCATTATGAAACTCACACATTAAAGGGGGACTTCTCATACATACTCGTAGTCGTACATGTATATGATAAAATTTAAACACCTATCATGGATATGAAAATGAAGAATATTAAAAACTTAAACTATGAGATGAGTGTATGTGAATCTTTAGTGAAATTGAATAAATTATATCACCATTAAGCCCCATGATATTACTATTTATTACAAACTATAATTATGATGTTAAAAACCTAATATTGTAGTATAGTATAAATGATTCTATAAAAAAAAAAAATTATTGAATGAGAAAATTCATAGTCAAATCGAAACAACACACCTAATCAATAAACTTGGATAATATTACAGTTAAATTGTAATTAAATTATTTTAAAAAATAAATCTATAAAATAATAAAATCGACAATATATTACAAAGAAAGAAATGAGTGATAAAACTAATTGAAATGTCATAATTTATTGACAATTTCGAAGATACAAATTTTGGAGGAGGAAAGTTTACAAATTAGAAGGTAGCCGAACTTAAAAAATATTACAATTTACAAAAAAATAAAAAAAAAGGTGAAAAATTGTAATTAGAAAATATAATAATATAATGAAAAAAAGAAGAAGAAGAATTCATTAATTTGTATCAATAAAGATATAAACACGTTATTGTATGGATAAAAGTGGAGAACAAAATATTTAAGATGTATAAAAAAATATTATAAAATAAAAGCTATACTATAAATTCTTTTGATCAGAAAAATCTATATATTAAATTGTTAATTTCAAAAATAAATATAAAATATTATTATTTTTTTAAATAGTTGAGACCGTGCCCCACCTAGACCTAATGTAGGTCCGCTCTCAGTTGTAGAGAAACTGCTGGCAGCCTGGCATTCTTATTTTAAGAACTGGCATCAACTGTCATTTGATCCTTCTTAGGTTTTTTTTTTTTTTTTGAAAAATTCTTAGGTAATTTTTTTTGTTGTTATTGATTTTGATTATTCTATGATTTTCATTTGATCCTGTTATGTATATATATATATATATATTTGAAATCTGTTATGTATTTTTTATATTGTTTGTGAAAGTTGCACATTCATGTTCAACATTTTATCTCATTTTTAACATTCACCTAATATTTTATATTCAACGTTTCATGTAAAACATCCCATATGCATCCGAGCACAATTATGAAAAAGTTTCACCTACAATATTTGACGCGTGCATATGACATGTCATATGTACAAAATTGCATGCAATATTCTGAAAAAGTGATTATTGTGAATATATAATTTACTTCTATTAATCTCTTATAACACCCTAGTGTTTTTTTTTTGAACAATTATAACACCCTAGTTGAATGCACTAATAACCAAAATAGATTTGTTGAATGCATTAAATCACAGTGTCTTTTGTTGTTTCTAGAAGTGAGAGGTGCACATATTATTATTATTAAGATGCACCATATACGTTTTGATTTGCTTTTTTGTACAAGTCCTTGTTTTTCGGGTGGAAATTGTTGTATGAGGCTTTTTGTTGAGACATAAAGTTTATGGATGATTGGAATAATGAAATTTGTCGATTATATTTGCAGTTATCAGATTGTTTTGCCATGAGTTTGATTTATCTATCTTCATATACATTATTGCTCTTCCTTCATAGGTCCTTAAAAACACAGTTTTAGAGGGCATTTTTATTGCAAACTTTGTAACATGGCCAAATCAAATGAGAGATGTGCTATGCATCGAATATATATATGGTAGATTCTCTCTACGGATAGACAGAGTGAGGTACTTAAATTGTTACTAAAATTTATCATATGATAAAATCGAAGTAATAAATGCATCATACATAGAATGTATCTTAGATTCTCTTTATGGATAGATATACAGTGAGAGAACTGAAATTGCTGCTAAAATGGACTTATAACAAATTAATTTTATGGTATGTATCTTATTGGACATGCAATATGCATCAATCAAAGCCACAACCACAACAACAGTTAAAATTCAACATCAATACAAAATTCTGTAGTTATCATAAACAAATGGACACCATTGAAGCTGGTATGGAGATGCTATTGGTTGACTAATAGGTTTTGATTCCTGATCTTTGTTCTCTTTCGTTTCTTTATTTTCTTCCTTTTCTTCCTTCACTTCTCCAACGCTTATTAGCTCTGCATGGCCTATTTTCTTCCTCAAACGTGAGGTGAGGGTGGCTGCATCAACTCCATCTCCAGTCACCACCAACTTGTCCTTGTCTTTCTCTTCCCATGCCACTGACATGACATCTACAGTATTACAATATCACACGGCATGTTAAAACATAAAAAATGTCAAGATCAAATTGCACCCTCCAAGACAATGTCCTGGAGCAAATAGGATACGCACACACACACACACATCAAAAATGGGCGGACGCCACACTTACCATCAGCAACAGCAGCTATCTTCATGGCCTCGGACCGGCTTTTGTTACATCATACTTGCACCTTAATAACTATCTTTTGCTGCACCATTATACCAAATGACAAAGCATGTCACATATAAAGTAGTTGTATAAGAGATAGATACATAATGATGCTTTTAAGATCGACTATATACATAGATATAGCTAGCTTACCATCATATTTTCCAGACACCAACAAGATTTTGCTATCACTATATATGTTTTAGAGTGGATAATGATAACTAACCAGGATGGATCCTATTTGTATATATACGTGCAGTGTTAACGAGTGAAAAGCCGGTGTACAGGTAAGCGTCCACATGATCAAAATGACTCGGTGTGGAATATTATGGGATCCAGTTTTCATGGGTTCACACCTATTTTACTATATTATATTTGTCTACTATATAATATATGTAGCTCGCTAATATACTGCATGAAGCCAGTTGTTTTTACAGGCTTGAGTCAACTATAAAAAAAAAAAAAAAAAAACCCAAATCACAACAAAAAAAAAAACTGTTATTTCTATCAAATAACGCGTTAAGCTACATGTGCCCAACAAGTAGTAGTAAATTTAGTTATATATATATATTTATTTATTTATATATCCTAGGGAGGCTTATATAGACAACAAACAACATATATGATACGATAGGGTTCATGCGCTAACGTGCGTATAAAAGTAACATATTATATAAGTGTCTAAGTTTAGTGTCCAAGCTCATAACAAGAATACAGAAGGCCTGGACTTCTCTATACCTATGTGATACTATATATTCCAGAACTAATTCTAGAAACTCGTGTGGGATGTCGATAATAAGAGCTTAATGTAAATACTATAACTTATTCCGTACCTGTCCTTTAAAGTGTGTATATATATAATCAGGTGTGAAATTTTGTAAATTATTTGATGCTAAATTTCAATACAAACGGTGCCAGCGTTGTTTGGTTTGCAAGTTGAAAGATAAAAACAATGCTTGTGGTTGAAGATGATGACCGTAGCTACATGGTTGTATGATGTATGAAATGATGCAAACAATGATGTCAGTTGTAGAGAAACTGTTCGCAGCCTGGCACCTTATTTTGTCAACGTCTTTTTATCCTTCTTATGCAATCTTTTTCTGTTGTTTCTGATTTTGATTTGATCTTGTTATGTATTTTTTTTTTATTTTTATGTTGTTTGTGAAAGTTGTACATTGATGTTCAACATTTCATTTCATGTTTTTATATATATTGTTTGTGAAAGTTGTACGTTCATGTTCAACATTTTATTTGATATTCAACATTCATATTATATTTTAAATTGTTTGTGAAAGTTGAACATTCATATCGTTCAACATTTCATTTCATGTCAACATTCATGTGATATTTTGTAGGGAAAATATGAAAATCTCCCCTTAGAATGGAAAATAATGCCAATCACGTATAAACTATGAAGCAGTCTGTGCAGAGGTGGAAAGGGTGTTTATAAAGCAGGGTGGAGGTGGAGGAGAGGATGCAATCGACAGAGTGAAGATAGAAAAGAGGAAAAGGGAAAGCAGGGTTTACAAAAAAAATGTTTATATAGTGGGAGTAGGTTGGGCTAGGTCGATCAGGTCCCTTGACAAACCCAACCTGATCTCTATTTTTATTAGAGTTTAGCCTAACCCAACTCGATAAAAAAAGTTGGGTTGAGTATGTTGGGTTGGGTTCTTGATACCCATCTAGCCAATATTTCCTTAAACATACAATTACTCATTTATCCTTAGTCCTAACGGATCCGTTAATTTTTGAATGGAAAATATCAACCCACTAACGGCTAGGGTTTTTTTTGGGTAATATTTAAAAACCAAAGGTGGTTTTATATTACTTTCAATTCAGGGAGGTATTAATAATATCCCTATTTCATATTTGTTGGGATTTTAGCCTAATCTCTTGCCATTTGTTTCAATAGGGTTTTGGCTTTTTGCTCTGTAGGGTAGATAGTATTTTTGAGGTTTGAACCAAAGATCTTAATATCATCTGGTTGCAAATCTCTTACAAACACTTGTTTTGGTGATAGAAGGTTTGTATCTAAAAGATAATTAAGGTCTCGAGTTCAAATGTAAAAGATGCTACCTATTCTAAAGGGTAAAAAGACTAAAACCTATTAGAATAAATGAGCGAAAGATTGGGTTGGGGTCACAACACATAAAATGTTTTGCAAAAGTGATTATTGTAAATAATTTTCTTCTAAAGCTCCTATGACACTCTAGATGAATGCATTAATAACCAAATTAAATAGATTTATTTATCAACTTACAACTAAAATGAATTGATTTAAAATAAAAGAACAGCGTAGACAAACTAATTTTCTTCCAAAATCTCACTTTTTCTCCCCAAATTTGTTTCTCTAACAAATTTAAAACTTTTCACCAAACTTCAATTGTTTTTGAGAGATTGAATCCGTTACAACGAAGTTAGGCTACCAAATTACATTGGGAAGAGGAGATAATTTTGAACTAGTTTTTGGTGGCGACCATTGCATTGGATGAGTGAGTGCACAATGAACCAGTACAAGTTCTCTACAACGCATTTATTACTACAAAGGCTCTCTAAAACAAGTTCATCTAGATGGTGGGTTTAACCTATCATGTGTTTACGAAGTATCATTGACTTTCTTTTTTGTCTTTTTTTTTTGTTGCAAATTTATTATGACTTTTGAGCAGGTCTTCATACTTTTCTTTACTTTTGTTGACATTAAAATTTAATTATTTTTATTTATAATTACTATATATTTTATCAATAGATTTTTTATAATTATTTTTATTTTATTTAAAAATCTTTGAATATAATTTTATTGAAAAACTAAAAGCTTTTTGATCTAATTAAAACATTATTTAATTAATCCATTCTAATTCAATGGTTTACCAATTAAACAAAGTATTGTATTGTAAACAATCCAATCCAAGTCGGCAAACCAAATGTAGCAATTGTAGTTGATCTTAGCTTATATGTGGATAGCCAAATGCAAGAGGATAGAGATTTGAAGATAGATGAGAATAAGGGGAACAAAGAATGAGAGGGAAATAAATGATATATAAAACAAACTTTACTAGGAGAAAGTTCTTCCAAATCTCATCTAAAAGAGTATAAAACAAAGTGTTTTTGTTGGAATGACTTTAATAGGCATAAACCTATATCAAAATCTAGAAACTCATGTTAAATCATTAAGAATTGTTACAAAGAAGACATACCTGAATTCATATTAACAAATCTGAGAATGATTGAGTCTTCCACAGCCAAATCACCTTAGGTTGCTCTATTTTTTCCTTCTTGAATGGGGAAGGAGAAAGAGAGCAAAATATTACGTATCTTGATTTGACTTGGGGACCATAACCTTTTATAGTATTCTTTATACACTAACCTAATTAGGTTCCTATTAATCCTAATTTTATTAGTATTAGGTTTCTACACACTTAAATTCATACCTAATGGATATTTGTAGAGCCCAATTAATAGATCACTTATTTGACCCTATTAAAATTGATAGTCTATAATATAATTGTTATTTAATATGTAAGCCCACAATAAGAAATATTAAAAATCCCAACAGTTTTTACTTGTTTCAGCTTACAATTAAAATATTCGAAAGTGCTTCTCTCTTTGTCTATGGTTAATGGGGAAAAGTAACTGCTGGAATGGTTTTACAAAACACGCTTATTTTGTTGTGTGTGTATAAAAAATCAATCAAATCATATCAAGAAATTAACTATATGATACATGGAGAATCAGTGAAGACAACAAAGATGTAAAAAGAAAAACCACAACATGAAGATTATAACTGCCATGGAGTTGCTTCTGGATCCTTCAAATCACTTCACTTCCTCCACACTTAGTAAGTCTGCAGACCCAAGCTTCTTCCTCAAACGTCCAGTCACAGTGGCTGCATCAGTTCCATCTCCAATCATCACCACTTTGTTCTTCTCTTCTCCTTCCCATGCTACTGAAATTAAACCTACACCAATCACACAAGCTTTGAGAACATCGAAAGCACGCAAAAGGGTTTTTATTCTCTTCAAAGATGATTGAAATTCAACTTTATACAATTAGATAAGAACCACCAACCATCTGCAGCAGCTGCTATCTTCATGGCCTTGGACCGGCATTTGTCACATTTCAGTTTCAATTGAATAACTATCTTTTGCTGCATCATTAAACCAATATATGAGCTAATTTAAGAGAGACAAATTATTTATTTATTTTTTTTGTTTTCAGTGTAATAGCTTAGAGCTTACCTTCATATTTTTCCAGCCTCAGCGAATTTTTTGTATGTGTATAAGAATTGAATAACTAGGATCCAATATATCTATATATATATATATATATATGAGTGTACTTTACAAATGAGGAATTGTGCAAGCAATCTAGCACATGATCAAAATCTTAGTTTACTGTTTAGGCTACATATTGGATCCACTTTTCATGGGTCCAATGCATCTGGTGCCCAAATCTAACCTAGGTAACAGGTATTTTTTCACCTACTTTATACACTCTTCACATGTGTTTGAAGTGAAGTCAATTGTTTATTGAGTCAAATATTAAAAATATAAAATCAGAACTACAAAGTCAAAATTTAATATTATTAAAATTCAACTGTCACATTTTCACCAATTTGGAGGCTGAATGTACAAGCTATGCCAGGCTAGTTTTAACTTCACGATAAAAGTTTTGAAAGAGTATCTATTATTTTTATTTTTGAGAGAATTCTAATTAATTTGGGACCTCATTAATGAAGTTGAAAGATTAGATTATTGTTTTTCATTAGTCAATGGCTATTCTTTTTTTACTTAAACTGTTAATTAAAAGGAGAGAGAGGACATAAAAATATCACCATAAGGATATCAATATCTCTTGTTTGCTTTCCATTGTTTTTTTCTGTAACATATTATATAAATCTATATAGGTAATGGCGGAGAGACCGATTGCATCACTGAGTTTTTCATTGATTGGAGGGTTTCAAAAATTTTTCTACAACCAACTAATTTTCTTTAATAATATACAAGGATCATTTGAAGATAAAAGTGACATATGGCACGCGTTGATAATATAAATCAATTTATATGTTGTTGGGTAACTGAATGGACTTATTCTTTTAGTTGTCAAGTAACTTGTCATCCTTTTGGCTTGATAGATGGGTTATGGATAAATATATAAATTATACAGTCATAGGGAGGATTTTACAACATAGATGCCGTGGTTGCTTACTATATCAACAGACAAAGGATTTTTTTTCTTTGTTTGGATAGAGCTAATGTTGCTATTTATTTACGATCTGTAATATTGTTATTTACACGCACTTGTAGTAACAAGTTTACAATTGTTCAAGTTAGAGACCTCAACTCTGATAATTTTATACAGCTTGATAAGAGGGCATCAATGTTCTTTAAGGATGTCTATTTTTTATATATTTCAAAATAGTTGAGACAAGCTAGTGTTGGAATTCAAAGTCCTCAGTGGAGGTAGACTTTAATATTTGGTGGTTCTATTTCCCTATTCCATTAGCATCCAACAACTCAAAGACAAGAAAGAAGATATAGAGCAATGGAGAGAAAAGTTAGTAGAGGCTTTGCCACAATAAGCAGGGAGCACATATAATCTTTGGTGGGTTCACTTTCTCTCCTCTCCATAAATGGGAATAAAAAAAATCTCATAAAATCATCAACTCTAAATATCATTCCCCAGGCAGAAACCATGTTCTTGTCTCCACATAATTAACTCCTTTACTTTCTTTCTATAATGAAAAGGGAATGTTCAGAAAAGGTAGAAAAATATAAAGACCCCAACAAAAGCCTCATCAAAAGGTGGCACCATCTTCTTAATTCAAAGCCTATAGAAGAAACTCTTCCAAAAGCAAACTTCCACCTTCACTTGGAGCCTATATTCTATCCTTTTCTCATCATAAAGTAGTATTTTTGAGTTTTGCCTCTTTACATTCACCAACTAAAAAACTCCATAATCTAGGCACATAACTTGCCTTGTTGGACTTTAATTATTACAAAAGTGTCTATAATATTTTTCGTTCAAAATTTATTAGAGGCTTAAATTGAATAAGAAAATAATTTGAAATCATACTCAATGTCCTATATATAGCAGCAAGGACATACTAATTCTCCTCACAAGCACTCTAGCTCATTGTCTAATTGACACTACAGTTTTTTTCCAATGAGTAGGCAAAGTGGTGAACAAACTATTGCCCTCCTGCAAGAGAGGTTTAGAAAGTTGGAGAAAGCAAAGGAGAAGAGGCAGGAGAGAGAGCTCTTACATGCAAACACACCTTACATGCCATCCAGGTTGTTCTTCTACTTTAATAAGCAGATGAATGCCAGCTCCTATGCCACCACTTCAAGGCTATTTCAACCACCAATCTCACATGCAGAGAAAGCATTCTGGTCAGCAGGGTCACTGCTTTCATGCACAATAAAAACAATCATTATGATTCAGAAGTTGATACTTCTCTTCATCTATAAAAGGAATCCACAATATTGAGTGGAGTAACTTGTTTTTATTAGCATTGTTATGATCATAAATCCTCATCATATTCAGTAATTACATAGGCACTTAAAGGTATCATTCCTTTATTCGCTTTGAGTGTGCATCATCATCATCATAATTTGTAATACCTGAGTCACCATGATGATCAGTAATGCTCCATTTCCATATCATGAGTTTAGTAACCAATCAAATTATTTATTTTGACTCTAACTTGGAGGCATCATTAATTGTTAATTCATTGAAATAAAAAAGCATTAAACTTTCTAGCATTTCCAGCTAATCTTTGCATGTCAAAGACAGGAAACCATAGATGTCAATGCACAATAAATTTAAAAAGCTAATCTTAGATTTAGCATTAATTAAACCCTATAATGAGTGTTATGAGTATTTGAACTACTATTGTAAGCACTTTTTTATTTGCTCAAATTCTAGTTTGGAGGGGCCAATTATTTTGAAGACAAGTATGAGAGGGTGCAAAGTGCAAAAATTTCAAAATTTGAAGGTAAATTCATACTTCTTTTTAAAAGAACTCCAAATAAAAAATTTGATGAAAGAAGGTTCATCCTGCCTCATACTCACATAATTATATTTGAATTTATTAAATATTTATATTTGAGCTCAACTCATATGATTAGTACGTAATAGGGGGTTAGAATACTTTAATATTATTGTTATATATATATATATATATATCAATTACCACTTAAAGTGCCAAATTTGTTCAGTTGATGATTTAGTGTAGCATTAAACACCATAATCAAATTAAATGTTAGAGGCACCTCAAGATGGACTGAAAAATCTGTATAGAGAGAGCAAAAATCGAGGCCCAAGTAATTCGTTTTGACTTTGAGTGAGAAACAAAACCACAATCTTTGGACTTGTGCTGCGACTCGGCCTGGGCTTGGCCTTGAGGCAAATTTTACCATCCATTTAAAAATTAAGGCCAACAAATCATGAAACAACTCGATGAATTGGGTGGTGACATTTGCACCCTGAATCTTAGCATGCTTTACGTGTTTAAATATATATATATATATTTAAAATTTTATTAAATACTATAATTAATAAATTATCCATATAATTAAAATAAAAATAAGAGAAATGAAAGGCTATGGGCCTTCTTACTTTTGTTTTGTTTAGTTCAATCTTTATTTTAAGTCATTTTTTTTTTTTTAAATTTGATTTAAGATGTTTCCATTTTTTTTTAGTTTTAAAAGATTTATTTAATGCTTCTAATATTAAATAATCATCATTTAATTTTTTATTTAACAAATAGTTCATGTATTTTTTGAAATTATAAATAATTCTTATTCTGATAAAAAAATACTATACATATGTTTTAAAATTCTCAACATACTAAATATGGCATTGATGTGATATATATATGGAGTATTTACAATCATTTAAATTATTTAAATAATTTTTTCTTCTTAAAGATAACGTTGAAATATTGAAAATATTGATTTCCGGTGCATTTGAAATTTTAGCAGGATACAGACTGTCCCATTTGGAGGCTTGAGCCAACAGGGATGTTTGATTTGCTAGGATTTTTTATGGGGTTGCTATTGCATTCCTGCTCTTGTTTCTCATCATTATTTATTTATTTATTTATTATTATTATTGTTCGCAATTTGAACTTTAAACTCTTTCTTTAACTGTTTGATATTGAATTTTATATAACTGAAACTCAAGTATTAAATAACACATATTATTTATTTTATAAATAATTTAATGATCTATGTGATAATTATAATTCACATATCATATAAATTAGGTAATGAACTTTAATTGGAGAAAGAAAAATAAATTTGAAACAAAATTTATTACTTAGAATAAAGAGTGTATATACATATATAGTAATTTTACCATTAGTGTCTCATAACTTTAAAAAATTAAAACGAATAAATCAAATTTATTCATCCATTACATTCTTTCTCCTAAAACAAATTATCTCTTCTATTTAATTCAGATATAATGGATGAATTTGATTGGTTCGTCTTAATTTTTTAAAGTTATGAGATATTGATGATAGAATTATTATATATATATATATAACTTAAATTCATGATCTTAATTTGTGAGTGTGTGCAGTTTACAACTAAATTATCTCTACTTTTATGAGTTGTATAATATTCATAAATACTTATTAGTAATTAAATTACAACATAAGGATTGATAGAAATATTTCTTTTTGAAATGTCATATGCGGAAATCATCTTTTTTTTTCCTCTTTTAATTCATTCTTGTGCAACTACCTATTAACTAGAACAACACACTTAATAAAACATGGAAGCAACCAGCAAAATTAAATGACAACATACAAGACAAATCACCGCCTAAAAGAAATCAACTAACCAGGCACACGCGGTTGAAAAAACTTTACCACTCGCTAATATATTCTCCAAAGAGATACAAAGATAAAAGAAGAAAATGATAGAAGAGATTATATCTTTTAAATTAATGGTCGATTTTTTTTTTTTTTCAACTATGGTAGGACTTAATTTCTACATGAAATCGGGCACGAATTTAGTACCATAACCGAGAAACATGTTACTCTAATTTCTGTCCTAGTTCCTATTCCAATTACTAAATGAATTACCCCATCATATGTTGGATTTCAAGGATTAATTATGGCAGCAAATGTTAGAATATAACCGCTCAGTTTGATAATTGGAATTGTGAATGGAATTGGCCCACTCTATTTGGCCTCTGAGATTATTATATTTGAATCGAATTGTTTTTCTTCTACCATAGTGGGACCTAAGGGTACAAATTCAATACCATGTAACCAACAATTAAGTTAGTCTAATTCCAGTCTTGGTCCCAATTTCGGCTACTAAATGAATTATCACATCATATACGACATTTGAACTAATTGTGATAGTGAATGTAAGAATATAGCCACTCTGTTTGGTGGTCGGGATCGTGACTAGAATTAACCCACCCTATTTGGTCACCAAGATAGATTTCACCTGAAATGAATGCTTTTTCTTCTACCATAATGGGACTAACTGTCTATATGAAATTGGGTACAAATCTAATGCCATTTTGCTAACAAACCTCTCAGTCTAATTCAAGTCCT
Source organism: Nephelium lappaceum (assembly GCA_021234005.1). Lineage (NCBI taxonomy): Eukaryota > Viridiplantae > Streptophyta > Magnoliopsida > Sapindales > Sapindaceae > Nephelium > Nephelium lappaceum. The sequence goes on from CM037996.1 coordinate 35,288,243, forward strand.
AGATCCAATTCTAGTTGCTAAATATATTAATTAGCGCATCATATTTAAGCTTTGAACAAAATTATGATAGTAAACATAATAATAAATCGTTTTGATGAGTAATATCTAAATTAGTATTCAAATTTTATGTCTAAACGATACGATATTTAAAAAAAAAAAAAGATTAATCAATTGAATTTTAATTAATCAATTTCAATTGATTAATTCTCTTAATTTTAAAGATATCGTATAATCAAAATTTAGATAAAGTAACATTATCCGTAAATATAATCAATCTGTTCGGAGCTCGGAACTGTGACTGAAATTGGGCCACCCTATTGCATCTGCAAGGACTGAGTCCCAGATTCGTTGACTAAATGGATCGGATTTCCATGTCCCATTATAAGTTTTGACGGCCCACCACTACTTGCGTTGTGTCATTCGTAATTCAAGAATGCAAGTGGCTTTGATAAAGTAATATAATTAACTGTCTAGTCCTTTTAAAGGTATCACATAATTTAGGGTGGGCCAATTCCACGTCATTTGCATACTAATTTAGATAAAATAACATTATCCTCAGATATAATCATCATCTTAGGTACTTGAATTTTGACTAGAACTGGCCCACTCTGTTTGACCCTCCAAGGTTACATATATATATATAAACAGTAATTGATTCGAACATTTATATTAAATTATATTTTATAATAAAATAAAATTTAATTTAATTTAATTAAAATAAAAATAATTATAGTTCATATAAATTTTTTTATTTATAAAATTTATCATATAAAGAAAGAGAAAACTCTCTACATATATTATTAAATATACATTATAGAACTCAAACTCTTATCACGAATATGAACAGAAAGTATATTAACTATTTAAATTATAAATGAAAGTATAATTCGCATCTAATTAAATATATTTTTATTTTTAAAATTTGATCATTATAAACTCAACCCCATAAAATAGTAATAAAATATGAGTGAGTTTATGCACTAACACTAAATAACCAAAATAATTTATAACATTCACTAAATTATGAACGAGACTTGAAAGAAACCTAGAAGATTGAAAAATTGAAAGAAAATTAATCAATAATTTATGTAAATATGATATAGTTTGTGATAAAAAATAATAATTTGTGATAATTAATGATAATTGTTCATAAATATTAAAAAAAAAAAGTTGTTCATGATTCATGATAGATTATAAAAATTTTCGAAATCAAAACACTTTAGATTTAAAGATTTACATGATTAGAAAGTATCTATGTTATTTGTTTTTTTCAAACTCCAACAAACCAACACACACTATTAATTAGTTTGAAAAAATTTTTTAAAAAAAGGAGAGGACATGTTTAACCTTAAAAACATAAAAATAAAATAAATAGAAAGGGGACAAAAATAGAAAGAGGACATGCTTCACGCTGGCAATAGGAGGCGTCTGTTCATTACCTTTAGGAAAAAAATAAATAAATAAATAAATAGGAAGAGGTCATGAGTCACGCTGGCAACATAGGAGACGTCTGTGGAAGCGAGAATTGAAGCAGCGACCATGCTGGCAGAAGAAGGTAACAAATGACTTCCACCACGAAACCATTTAGTGTTTGGCAATTATATTTACTTTGAAACCATATTTAAATATCTAGTAATTAGCATTATGTGCCTAATAAATTTTCATAAAATTTCAGGGGGGGCACATGGCTCTATGCTAGGTCCGCCTTTGGATGTAAAGATTCAGTAAAGGTGCAGTCCCAGATTTGTTGGATCGGATTTCCATGTCCCACTACAAATTTTAGCTGTCCCACCACTACTTGTGTCGCACGTAATGCAAGAATACAATTGGCTTTGATAAAGTAACATCATTAAGTGTCTAGTCCGTTAGACTTTTTGCAATAAAACGTATCAACTTTTCAGGCTCCTCTTGCACTACAGCAGAATATCTAGATAAACATTATATTATGTTGCGTCTAACAGCTGTCCTACGTGCCTCTGCATGGCATGAGCTAATGCATGCATGGACTTGGCAGTGAGGTAAATAATGTCTGGAGTTATGTTACTTGCATTATCTACAAACCCTAGACTCAACTAAACACTCAGGTGTTGTCGACCCGTCTCTCACTCTCTCTCCCTCTCCTTTTCCGACTTCATCGCAGGAGCGCCATGCCCGTCTCTCGCATGCCGTCAACATGTGTATGGCCAAAGTTAAACTAAAAATAAAATAAAAATTAAGAAAAAATAACAACTAAATGAAAATTAAAAACTACAAAAAAAAAATAATTAAAAACAACTAAATAAAAAGAAAAAATAAACAAAAAATTACATGTTTTTTGTTTTTGTTTTTTTTTTGTTTTCAACATCTAGGTTCACCCAAATGAACATACCAACAACACAATCAACATAGTTAAGATGAACAATGATCAATACCTAAGTTAGCGACTAATAACCAACCTAGATGAACAAAACAACGGCAGCAAAAACGAATCATAAGCAACATCGACAGACCCACCACCAGTAGGGAATCATAAGTAGCGTCAACAGGCCCACCACTAATATCGATGAATCATCCGTGAATCAATAGTAAATCGTCCGATGGAGATGGAGACAGCCGCTGCAACGGAGACGACCTTTAGTTCCAAATGTAAAAAGAAAAGATATAATAGTTTTTTTTTTTTTTTTTTTTAATTTTTATATTAGACTTCTTCTACTGGACGAATATATATGGATATAAATGTCTCAAAATGTTTACCCAGAATTGGTTGACAACATGAGGTTGGTGCAATATTATATTCTTCACATTTTATATGTTATGAATTTGAGTCATGTCTCTCTTTTTTAAATTTCAAATTTATTGTAATAGTCTTATTTATTATTATTTTTTTAAAAGATAACTTTGTCAAGTTTTTAGCAAATAAGAGGTCTAGAAATCTTCTCCTTAATCAACTTTTGAAGGGAAATTTTAAGATTATGTTGGTTTATTAATTTTTTGTTTGAAATGATATAGTAGTAGAATATTTGAGACGAACTTAAACAAAAAGCTAGCTAGAAAATTTAAAGACAAATATGTAAATTTTATGAGTCTCAGTATATACATACATATATATATGTATGTATGTACATATGTATATATATATATATATAGTTTCTACGGCTAGTGTCTTCTTTAAATTTTAAGGACCAACTATCTCAACTATTCAATTATTTATTACATTTTTTCTCTTAAAATTTTTTTCCTCTCCCATTCAATGTAAATGTAATGGAATAATTGAGATAGTTGATCTTAACATAAAAATTAAGACGAGTTAAACATATATATAAATATAAATATGGATCCCCTTATATATAATCAGTAAATCAATAAATACGATCGTATATATTGATTGTAATCTCACATGTTTAGTTGTAATTACATATAATAAATTATAATCATACATTTTAAAGCGTAATTACACATATATATTTTTTTGTCAAGTTTATGCATGCTCAAGTACATGCTAGAATATGCCATATATATATATATATATATATAACCCAATCATAGATAAAGAGATCTCATATTTGAGTTTGGAATTCTTCATCCTTGGATTCGTGAGAAAATTTTTTATTTTTATTTGGAATAAAATAAATATGAATATGTAAAAATTAAATATATGCTCAGAATCCAAAGTAGACGAAATGTAAAAACAGAAAAGAAAATAATCCTTCAGGTAAACTGGAGTTATTTAGTTAAACTTAAGTTACAGTGATCTTGATGTATGCTGTGGAGGATCATACAACATAAGCAGTAACCAAAATGATAAGCAAAATTGAACCAACTTGTTCATTTGTTTCATCTTCTTACATATACATCAACATAACAACAAAACAAGTCGGATTATACTCGCACACAAATCTTAACCTTTTTCAAAGGTTAAATTAGAGATTGAACAAAATAAATTGCTTCATTTACAGAGACATTTTTAATATATATATATATAAAGCAAAAATCTTTTGATCCCATTTAATAAATTTAAGTTCAATACTGAAGCCTTTATCGAATCCTACAAATTTTGAAAGGTAGGAGACTATAGATTTTGTGTATGTACGTACCTTTCAAGAGGTTTGAACCCTAGATTTGCGGAAGCAATATTTAAGTCTAACTAGTCTAATATCATTGACTTTTAACAATATGTTATAATATTACAATTGCCTTTGTTCACTTTTAAAAGGAATAAGAAAAAAAGAAACTATTATGTTCACTTTTATAAGGAATAATAAATTGCTCTGAATCTGGATGTAATTTTGTATTGTTTCAATTGTAGTATCTAATAATCGATTTTGTGTCGATACAAATAATAATTACTTTTTTTTTTAATGTACTTTATTCTAATGTTATAATCATTCCAAATAAAACATTTGAAGATAATATATAAATTTTATGGCCTCAAAATAAGCAAAATAAACAAACATACACAAATATATAGAAGTGAAATAACCTAAAGTCAAATGTTGTGGTAAAATTTACAAGTTCAACATTCAAATGATAGAATTAATATTCAACAAATGATATATTAAATAAAAGTGGAGAAGTCTTCTGAGACCTTTCAAACCGTTGTCTAGTAGGTACGTAGGTGGAAACTGTGTACAAGACATTCCACACACGATATTAATTCTGCAAGAACGTGTGGATGGAGATATGAGGACCAAAAAATAACCCCCAACATGTAAAGATGTGTACACCATTATTTTGAGACATGTAACATCATAAAATTAAAATAATCAAAAGATGTTTTTGGCACCCAATTGAACATAAATATTTCAAAGCTCTACCTGATGTATATATGTGTGGTACACTTTGCCATCATATAGCAACTGGAATTAACATTATGCATGAACCATCACATTTTCTGACATTAATTTAATATAATGATTGCCGCTTTGAACACTTCTTTGCTTTACACTGCCTTATTTTATCACGCATGCTACGTAATATTTGGAATGTGTCAGTATGCCTCTCCAAATCTAGTAAATGCATAAACAAATGGACAATTGATTCTCCACCACAAACTGATTAGTTATCTTTGTTTAAATAAAAAAAAAAAAAAACCTGATCACTTATCTTCCATCTTTTAAAGCAAAGCCAGCTAACCCATGGTTACTCTAGTAGCAGCTATCGGTGTACAAGAGATACTGAGACTACTTATTCGAGAGAGAATATTGTTCATCACCAAGGCCAAATTCTAGTAGATGCTAAATCATAGACCAAATTGAAAACAAGCAGAAAAATAAAGTGTTTCACTTAATAAATTTATTGGATTTCACTTAATAATGGTATACACAATTTTTAAGTTATTTTGACTTCACTGTTAATTTTTTAAGAATCATTTGAAATGTAACGACGTATACTTCAATCATTATTAGACTTAATGTTACCTCTTTATTTGTAGCACTACATTGGTTCATTGTTATTTATTATTATTATTTTGGATATGAATATTTTAACTTTTAAATAAAATATTGAACGCTTTTTTATTTATTTAAAATTACACATATACAAATCAAGTAATTTGACAATTAAATAATACTCATTTAAAAGTCTTAGAATGCATAAGATCATAATATCTTATGTTGAACACATTCAAATACAAAACAAGTTTGTACAAGAATACATCATCATTAATATAGAAGAAAGAGAGACATGGCTTTATTTATTTATATACAAGAAGTTTGATTCCCAAATCAAGATGGAAGGTCAACACTACCTGCATTCATGGCCATGGAATACACTTTACAACCAAACCAATGGGTAGAGAAATGGCTGCTATCCCAATACAGACACACCAATTCTTCAAATTCATGATTCTCTGCTTATGACTCACAATCATGATTACTTCAATAGTTGCAATTTGTAGAACAACAATGGTCCCTACCATAGCTAGAAACCAATATTTATTCTGATATTTCATTGCCCTCATCATGCCCTCAAAAACATTTCGTTTTTCAATCTCTCTTGCATTGATCAGAACAAATACCTGGCTGAGAACAAAAGTGTTGAAGACAATGGTGTTAATAGCTGTCTGATTTGCATGAAGTAGTACTTCTTTGCCCTTCAAATAGAAGGCCAAAAAAAAGGTGACTTGATACACAACTTGAATCAAAATATTTCTCCACATAGTCTTGGTTGTCAACGTACTTCGACCATGTACATCTACTTGTTCTTGCATGACTATTGGTCTTGCAAGAGCTAAGGCACCCATGACATCCATAACAAAGCTAAACCACAAGAGTTGAAATGGTTCAATTGGGGTTTCATTAAAGAAAACTGCACCGATTTGATTGATTGCAAACGCAGCTATTTGAAGAGTGAGTAGAAGCTGAATAATCTTCTGGATGTTGATCCACAAACTTCTTCCTGACTTTAACACACCAACAACTGTTGAAAGATCATTATCCTTGCCCAAGACAACAATGTCAGCATTCTCTTTTGCCATTTCTGAGCTCTTGTCACCCATCACAATACCAACATCTGCTTCCTTCAATGATGCAGAATCCAAGGTATGCATCCCACTGGCCGCAACGGCGACTACTTCCCCTTTCCTTTTCAAGCATTGAATCATTAGAAGCTTGTCTAATGGGTCTGCATTGGCCAGGACCTTAATGTTGCTCATCATAAGTTCCTGAGTCTCCTCTGTACTGTTTCGAAATGTTGTTGCTTCAACTATTGCTTCCTTGGTGTCTTCCTCAGGTTTCAGGATCCCACAATTGGTCGCTATCAATCTTGCTGAGTTGATGTCTTCTTCTAAAATCAGCTTTATCTTGACACCTGATTTTTCATAGACCTTTTTAATAGCTTGATTCAATTCAGGTGTACATGGATTTTTCAAGCACACAAAGCCTAACAAGGTCAGCCTATTTGCTTTGGCTTCAAATGGTGCTTCTTCTTCTTTGTCTTCTTCAACTTGTCTTCTAGCAAAAGCGATACACTTGATACTATCATCATCAGCTGTTATATTTTCAACAATTTTCTTCAACTCATGGTCACTTTCGCGTTCATTTATAGTTTTCAAGGTTCCATGAACATCAAAATAATGCGTGCACACAGGAAAAATTACCTCAGGAGCTCCTCTCCAGTGTATTGTAGCAAAATTTTTATTTTCTTCTGATTCATTCGATGTCAGCAATGATCCGATTAGATTTTGATTGAGATGATCAAGAGCTTCAATGTTACAATTTCGCTTCATTTCCTCCACATCCATACCTAGAACATTCTTGGCCCAAAAAAGGAGTCTATGATCATCTTCAAAATCTGACGAATTAACGTTTGCGACAATTCCTTCGCGCAATGCATCAAGGACATCAACATCAACTCCTGCCAGTGACTCACAAACTTTGTTCATTCCAACATACAAATCCACCATCTTTGTTGGCTCTAGAGTCAAATCATTGGTTTTGTCAACACAAACTGTGGTGACCAACCCAATTGAACCACAAACTTGAAGATTTCTAATTACTATGGCTTGATAACTCATCAATTTCTTGAAAGCATGAAAAGAAATCAACAACCCTAGTGGCAGGCCATCTCTTAAGGCAAAAACCAAAACGCAAAGCATTTCAACAAACCTGTTAGGACTCGTAGTTCCACCTAGCTTCTTGATCTTCATGATGATCTTGGTCATTATGTCCTGTGCTGTCTCCTGCATGCCTTTTGGATTAGTGCTGCTGCTCTTGCTCCAAATGAAACACCTCAGAACTTGCAGCACTAGGAGAAGTAATGAGATGGTCAGCCAAATCTTCTCCAAGCGAGAATTCAAATTTTCGATTGAAGTTTCCAGCTTTTGAGATGATGATGACTCCTTGTTTTGATCAGATTTTGATAGTTTCATCATGATCTTGCTAGCTTCTGTGTTTCTGCCAACTGATGTTACAAGCATGTAACACCTTCCACTTACCACTTTTGAACCATTCAAAATAGAAGGAAACTTACAGTAATCAAAACAATTATGGACATGATCATGATCCTGATAGTCATCATCATCATCAACATGATCATGATCATCTAACTTTAGTCTATCGCCTCGAACAAATAGGCCATCAGCTGGAACTCTATCACCTTTCTCCAAAAAAACAACATCACCGACCACAACTTCAGAGACTGATACTTTTTGCTCTCTTTCATCTCTCAGGACAGACACTGCTTTTCTCTGTCTTTGAATACTTTTGATCATGATTTTTGATCATGTATTCTATCAAGAACTTGATGATTCTACTGACATGGAAAGCGATTAATATCACAATCAACAAAGTTAGACCATCGAGAGTTTCCTCTTTCGGTCCATTGGTCATGATACCAAATACAAGAGAAAGAATCGCACAAAATAAAAGGAGGACAAATGTGGTGTCTTTGATGGCATCTTTGATGATGATCAGTCCCCGAAAGTAGCCTTTCCTGGTGGGATAATATTCAAAGTTCTCTTCAAACTGAAAGTTTGAACCAAACATTTGATGGCGCCGGTGGAATTCAGGCCTTGTCAAGATCACATAGTCCCCTATCAAGATGAGTTTCTAAAGCAGTTGCAATGCCTTGGACACCTCCTAATTGTTGAAGTGATGCATGGCTGTTGTCCTGAACTAGTTTTGTTAGTTCTTCTTGGGAAATTGAGAAGTTGGGGAATTCTTTGTGGGTTTGTTGTTGTTCATGATGAGTCATGAGAATCATGGTCTGAAGAAGTGGTAGTGATCATCTTCAGTTGGGTCTGGTTCTAGGAAGCACAAGTGATCAAACAAAGGTTTCGCTTCCCTATTTGGTTGCCCTAGTAAGGCTTTGTGACATGACTTATTAGATGAAACAAAGTGACATGACTTATTAGCATGAAACAAGGTCACGAGACTAAAAAAAAGACATATATAATTTGATATAATCAATGTGAAACGTTTACTCTCTAGACCTTGTAGACATGACACGTAACAAATAAAGCAAAATAATTTTTTTTTTTTTTTTTTTATGGAATTGATACAAGAGAAATTACTCATGATTTAAATGTCTTCAATAATTTCATTGACAAAGTCAAATATGCAAAGATTAAACAGAGAAGTAAAAAAGAAACAAAAGATCATAAATAAAACGAAAGATACATAGAGAACCATTTTCCTATGCCTTAAACCAAATGGTCAAGTGAAAAGACTGTTAAGGAAATTAGTATAACGATCATATAGGAGTCTCTTCATTTCTTAAACCAATTAGTACTTGTGAAAAATTGTAGGAGGCTTAGCTAATTTACTGATCATTAAAACAAATTAATTTAAAAGAATATATAATATTTAAGAAAGAAAGAATATATTTGTTAACTATTACACATTCTGAGAAAAGATATAATATATACAAACTCAATAAATTAAGTACTGATATTAATTCAACTCTTAATCAGTGATTACTTTAGTGGTTACTGTAATTAGTCATAAGTAGTTAATTGTCTTGAGGTAATTAGTATGAATTGAAGTACAATATGACTTTCTTGTTAGTTATTTTTGCTTTACATTAATTTAAAACATATATAGTTAATCACCTTGGGTATTTATATTTAGCCAACAGTTATTTTCTTTTAGTTAATGAACCCTAATTACTCCTCTGATCTATATCAATTTCTACTAATTATAAATTTATATGTTAACTATATAGCATCAAGAGCCGGATCAATTTATATGATATTTGTTTGAATTATTGAATGTGACAACAGTTTAATCAACAGGATCACAAAAGAGAAAATGTCATAACATGTCATGAAACTTTTCAATTTAATCCATTTATTTTTATTTATACGCAAATAATACTTAATTTACTTTATCAATTCACTAAGTTACTTTTTAAACCTTGATTAGATTGTAAAAAAACAAAGAATAAAGGAAGAGAGAAAGGGATGTAAGGAAGAAAGACAAGTGGGTTTTTATTTATTTTTTTATTTTTTTATGGAGCCATGTGGGGTTTCTACAAATTGGACAGAAAGACGCGTAAAAACAATACCTCTACTTTCCACAGAAATGCAAATCTCCAATCATCACGAAAACAAAAAAAATCTCTAATTTCCACGAAACTCTGACATCGAAATTTGACTTTAGGTTTTTATTTCCAAAAGTACGCTCGGATTCTGTCCCGTCCGTCAATTGAGGTTGCTTTCCATTCAATGGTTTGCGAGTAACAAGATTTATGACTGTACCTTGGGGTATGTCTTTGACTCCCTAATTATTAGTTATTTATCTTATTAATTAATGAGAAAATTACACTAAAGTACCTCGACCTATTATGTTATTACAATAATAATGCGAGTTTAGACTAAATTACACAAAGATACCCTTGACTGAGTTTGACTAACAGTTCATCAACGGCAAAATAAACGTCCCAAGGGCAAAATGGTATTTTTATATGTCAAATTTCTCTCTCCCTCTCTCGATATCTCTCTGTTCTTCTTCTTCTTTTATATGTCAAAAACCCAGTCATCTCAATTGACTTGCCACCACAACCACCCTCAAATCAATATAGCACTCAAACAGCAAACTATCCGCACCAGCAACCAACCATCACCACGCAAAAAAGGAAAAAAAAACAAGAACAGAAGATGACAGTTCGATTGGAACCCAGAAACTGGGTTTCGATTCGAACCCAAAACTGGGTTCCAATCGAACCCAGTTTCTAGGTTCCTTCGAATCCAGTAACTGGGTTCCAATTGAACCCAGAAACTGGGTTCGAAGGAACCTAGTAACTGGGTTCGAATCGAACCCAGAAACTGGGTTCCAATCGAACCCAGATCTGGGTTCCATTGGAATCCAAAGAAGAAGAAGAGCAAAAAAAAGAAGAAGAAGAAGAAGAAGAAGAAGAAGAAGAAGAAGATGACGAGCAGAAGCAGAAGAAGAAGAAGAAGAAGAAGACGAGCAGAAGCAGAAGAAGAAGAAGAAGAAGAAGAAGAAAAAAAAAGGAGAGAGAGAGATTTTGTTTTTTAGAGAGAGAGAGACATTTTGTTTAAATAATATTATTTGATATATAAAAAGACGAATTTACCCTTGAGATGTTAATTTTACAGTTAATGGATTGTTAGTCAAATCAGGTCAAATGTATTTATGCGTAATTTAGATAAAACTCGCATTATGACTGTAATAATTCAATAGGTCCGGGTACTTTAGTGTAATTTGCCCTTAATTAATTGGTGTATGTCTTTGACTCCTAGTTGGTGTATGACCATACCTTATTGCTGCAAAGCACTTCCAAGACAAGCCTCAGATGTTGATTTCTTGATTAATTTTGTTCGTTTTGTTTGCGTGATTTTATTTTAATATTCTATAAATTTAAATTAAATTTATCTTAGTTTTTTTTGTTCATTTTCGTGGGGTGAATCAGTGGTAGTGGCGGTGGGGTGTTGTTTCTTAGCTATATCTATTTGTGTTTGAAATCTAATTTGTGGAAAAGGAAACGTTTAAAGCAGGTTTTGATGTTACGCTTGAGAATCCCACACATATTCTAAACTACATTTTCACATTAAATTGTATGAACTTTGTCCACTTAAAATTTTAACCTAACCTTTTAAAAATCCATCGCATGATCTTTTGATTCTTTTCTCCAGTTTGAATAAGAGATAAATAAAGAAGAAGAAAAAACAATGAAAAAAGGAGTTTCAAAAAAAAAAAAAAAATGAAAATAGTAAGGATTAATTATAGTAAAATACCCTGAGTTTTTAGATAAATGTTTAATATTCGATAAATCATTTAATTGCTGTAGCTATCTTGTGAACAATGATTTTCCATCCCAATTAATAGTTGACTAAGGTTTAACTATACAAAGTTGAAAATGATCCTATAGTTTAGTTTAAAAAGTCTTATTTACCCTTTACTTCTAAAATGATCGATTTAAAAATATTTAATTCATAATAGAAAAAAATTATTTAATGAACTCATTATTACATATTAAAGAGATAAAATGTTGTTTTATTGTAATAATGAGATAAAATGTTGTTTTAAAGAAAAATATTAAAGAATCACTTAATTCAATCTTTATTTTAAGTCTTTTTTGTTTTTAAAAAAAAAAATTGATTTGCAGGTTTCCAATTTCTTTTTTTAAAGTTTTAAAAAATTTATTTAAGGTTTCTAATATTAAATAATCATCAAATCATTGAAGTTTTTATTTAATAAATATTTCATATTTTGTTAAAAACTACTATACATATGTTTTAAAATTTTCAAAATACTATATATGGCATTGATGTGATGTATATGGAGCATTTACGATTACGTAAGTGATTTAAATAACTTTTTTTTTTTCTTAAAGATCATGTTGAAATATTTTGAAAAATTAATTTCGGGTGCACTTGAAATTTTAGCAGGGTAGGACCAGAATGTGCATGTTGAAATACAATTTTGCAGACCAGAATGCTTTCTCTGCATGTGAAATTGGTGGTAGAGGGAGCCTTGGAGAGGTTGGTCCAAGTATAAAATTAACATGGATGGCTCATAGGGTGTGGTTTCCTTTGTCCGCAATGATCCAGAGAACAGTCGTAAGAAAGCTCTCTTCTGCGTCATCTCCTTTGCCTTTGCTCTCTGCTACACTGTCTAAACCTCTTCGGCAGGAGGGCAATGGAGTGAAATTTGGTTCACTATTTTGCCTCCTCATCAGAGAATGAACTGCAGTGTCAAAGAGACTGCAGGCAATGACGGACCCAAAAAACTTGTTAAGGGGGACATATGAACAAAATAATATAAAAAACATAAAAAAAAATTATTAATTTAAATAAGAAACAAACCATATATATTCATTAGAAAAACATAATTCCAGTCTAAGTTTACAAAATATATATATGTTCATATTTATAATGAACAACAATAAATTTATACTATGATAATTGATTGATATATATTAATTATCAATTATGATCTGAAGTTTTTTAAATTTCTAATTTTTATTGATTTTAAATAATGTATAACTATAAAGTAAAAACTAAGTAAATATTAAAAAAAATCAAATCAAGATAATATATGGACAATTTTAATGCAGTAACTTAAATGTGGAGATTTTAGGATTTAATGAATCAACAATAAAGTGAAGTAAATAGTAGTTAATATATATATAGGAGAGAATATGTATCTAACTAAAAAAAATTGTAAAAAAGAAAAATATTAATTAATTAGAAGTAGAAAACTATTAAGAGTAGAAAATGGAAACATTAATTTGTTAGGGTAGAAAAAATATTAGGAGTAAAAAGAGCATGCATAAAAAAGTAATTAAAAATTACATTAATTATAATAAACAATAAATAATAATATTAAAAAGGAAATCATTTTTTTTTTTTTTAAAAAAGAGAGACATGGACAGAAACATAAAAAGCACAATAACCGGCAACAACTAATAGTTACTAAAGGAAATATTACGGGTGGCAATTCAGGTTGGCGAATCGAGTTGGACACAATACGAACTGACACGATTATTTTTGACACAACACAAACACGACAAGATTAACAAATGGGTTGGACCTCTTTAACATGAACATGACATGATTATATATAGGTTAACACGGATATGACTTGGTTTAATCTGTTTATTTACGGGTCGTTTATTATTTATCTGTTTAAACACTAACCCTTTTATGATCCATTTAGCATATTTAATACATTCAAATTTTAATATAAATCTAATAAAAACAAAATTAAAATACAATCCACAAATCCACAAACACAATCCAAAAATCCACAAACACAAATACACAAGTAACACAAATACACTTTGGAGGTGTTTCTTCTATTCTTTAATACATCTTTATTTTCAAAAAAAGAAATAATAATACACAAATACAAATCCAAAAGGACACTACCTAGTTCTTAGAATGAGAAAAAGGAGAAGAGGAGTTGCTTAACAACTTGTTCTCTGAGCAGTAGCGAGAACGAGCGCAACCACCAGTGAAGACAACAACGATTACAACCATCCATGAGGAGAAGCAACGACCGCAACCATCGGCGAGGAGAAGCAATGACCCAAACCACGATGACAAGAGCAACAAATGAAGATTGAGTTGAGGTGTGAAGGTGAGAGACGGTTTATGAGGTGAGGTGTGAGGTGGAGAGGAGATAGTGAAGGGATAAAGATGAAGAGGGTTCATGAAAGACTGAGAGTGAATAGGTGTGATGTGGCAGCTAAAGGGAAAAAATGAGTTAGGGTTGTCAATCTCTACTATATATAGTTAAAGCTCAAATTACATAAATATCTCTCTAATGTAAAATTATATTTTTATTTGATTAAACGGGTCAAACCGTAACATGATTAGGGAAACACGAACACGATATGATTATTAAACGGGTTAGATGTGTTGATTTGTTTATTTATTCAATCTGTTTATATTCAATCCTAATATGTAATAATAGTATTAGATTTACATCGATTTGTCGTGTTAGATTTCGAATTGTTACTCTTAGGAAATATATTGTTTAAATTTAAAAAATATATATATAATAATAATAACAACCAATGACAAGAGCGGCTTTAACGAAAAATATAATAAAAAAAATCAAAACAATCAACCGTCAAATCAAAATTAAAAACTTTATTAGTGTACTCTCAAACCTATTACACCCATTGTACTATCCGGTTAACTTTCCAAATTTTACTAAAATGTGAGGCCCTGCAGTGATGTACTGCTTTGTTTTTATGAAATCGCCGGAGGTAATATAGTTATATAAAATTTTGTAGTAAAATCTCAATATCATGTGAAAGTACATGTGTATTGTAGGTATATCTCTCTCATCTGCATTAAATTCTTAGATGATATTTGAAGAGTTCGCAGGTGACAATTAATTGTTTATAGACCACCCTCCTTTGAACTGTAATCTTTGTAAGATTCTTGTGCATATATATGTGATGTTACATGTAACTACTTTTAGCGTTTAGACTCCAAATGGTCTCAAAGGAAGAAAATAAAAGGCTGAGTTGTTGATGAAAAGTTTAACAAAGCAAAGTTGTCTAACGCAAAGGCGGACCCATTTTTGTGACATTCGTGACACACTATATAATTTCAATGGTCGAGTGCGATTTTTCGGATAGATTGTTACCAACTTTAATTCACTTCACTTAAATAACATTTATATAAACAAGTAATTTGGCATAATAATTCATAGATTAATACATTTATGTAAGCTAATGTAATTAAATAACATACAACACCGCCATCAATGGATGAGGTCTATCGGACCGTCCATGTGGAAAATTTTCAGTCTCTCTCCACAAATATTTTCGTGGATGTCAAGAAATTCCAAACCAGATTCAATGATGCCCATTTGCTTAACTGTCTCTTTCAATTTTCTCCTTTTTGCTCCCAAATTTTAAATTTATATGTAGAAAAAAAGTGAAAGAAAACAAGTATGACATTGTTCCATTCAATAGGACGATGTCATGCGACTCGTGCCAACTCATAGATCATAGTGGGGACATATGTTATTAGCACTTGCCAACTTTTTAAGATTCTGCTTTTTTCTTTATAGAGAAGCAACTAGGAAGTTCTGATGTGCACTAGACAAAATTGGCAGTGGATTTCAGGAAGATTGCATACCTAGACATTGGCTCTTTACGCTCGATCTACATAGTTTTCTACATGGCACCGATCTAATTTTTACTGATATTCTTCATAGATATTTATGGATAAAATTTATCCGCTATATATATATATATATATTTTGTCTTCACATTTTTAAATACATTTAAAAAAAAAAAATTTACTTCTTTACATTAAAATATCAGTATGCACTGGATCCAAGGCTTTTCTATCGTGTTAATTGGTTGGTTAATGAAATTTGAAGAGAAGTACCATATTAATTTTTAAACATTCTCTCAAAAATCTAAAATTGATTGAGGTTTAATAAGTCCAAACACAAAGCCATTTTTTTTTCTTTTATTTATTTTTTTACTTGATCGGACTCGGCAACCAAATTTGGATTACTTAAGGATATCAAATTCAATTACTCAAAATGCAAATTCTATTAATTAAATATTCAATAATAATGCAAAGCACAATCGAGACTTGTATCAATTTATGTGATAAAACATTTGAAAAGGTATGTTAGAGTATATATATTCTATTGTTGATCCTTATTTAATAGCTTAAACTTTTAAATATAACAGTTACTAACAAGATCAAATGGTACCATCTTCACATATATACTTGTTACCTTATAGACAATATGTTATTTGAATATTATCATAAATATAAAGAAGTACATAATTGTTTAAATAATAATGGATATAAATTCGTGGTGCACAACTTGGTTGATAATCACATATTAACATCTCTTATCGAAGATAAGGTCTTAGCATCAAATCCCCCTCTCATTTAAAAAAATAAATAAATAATAATGGATATAAAGTTAAATTGATAATTAATAATTAATAGGACTCAATTAAATTTGCTTTATTCAATTATTGGTTGACATATTCAATCCAATATTTGATGGATATCAATGACATAAAAATTTTAGGATAATGTTTCATTTTTTCATTTTCAAGAAAAAATGAAAGAATATAAGAGCACTTTCAATATAAAATAATTGTGTTTTAATCCAAGACATAAAATTTATATATAAATATATATATATATTTTAAACTAATATTGTTTGAAGATTTAAAGGACGGTGATGAACACACAATTTTATCGGCATAGATGTAAAGAGTTTATTATTGGGTCAATAAAAATCTTGTAGTTTAAAAAATGGGCAAAAACCCATATCATCAATTAACTGGTTTGAATGATTGCAACATAAATATTAGACCAAATTATTTCAACAAATAGCCCTATGTAAAATAATAAATGGGATTTTTATAAGATATTTAGTTCATTTAATATATATTTTGTATAACCACCACTCAATGTGATTTGATAAACATGTATTCAATTTGGCAATGTTGAGAAATTATTTGCTTGATGTGAGTGAGTCTCTCTCCTCTCTATATATATGTATATATATAAAGAAAAGTTCAAATATTCAATTTCTTTGGTAAGTTTCTATAGCTTTGATTAAAAAAAAGAAGTTATATTATATCATAATTAAATTCAACCACAGTTTTTTATAACAAAATTGCATCTTATATATGCAACAAAATTAACAAATTGTATTTTGCTAGGGTGGTAAATCCAGTGAAGGCAGAGGCTCGTGAAAACAAATTTAATATAGTGTTAACTATATAAATGTCAAGGAATACAATGAAATTTATTAGATGCAGCGGTACAGAATAATTTATGTATATATAGTTGAAAATTGGAATCCCACACCAAAAAATATGTGTAATCTTACACTCACAACTTTATAGATATACAAAATAAGATTCCATCTTAACTTCTTGTAACATATTTAAAAGATGAAATTTCATTTTTATTAAACTTCCATACATCAATAAGAAAAATTTATTAACACAATCTTTTTTATACTTCACTATCCTAATAATCGTCCAACATGTTAGGATTTGGACAGTATCCGATCTATGGAACATGCACCATTTATTACCAGCTAGCCAGTCAGTTGTTTTATCATTTAAATTATCAAAATTTAGTGAACATTATGTATTATTTCTTCATTTTGCCACCCAAATTAAAAGATTTAATTACACGGCCGTGAATTATTTCTTCATTTTGTTATTACATGAATACCCTCAAACAAAACTAGATCAGGGGACAGCAATATTTACTAGTTTATATGGAAAGTGGAAACCCGCGTCACTGTCTTCGAAGATATGCTGTTGATTTGCACATATGAGTGTTTTTGTTTTGTTTTTAATATTCACTTTTGGTCACTTCTTATAAGCATGTTTAGCTTCATATTCTCAGATCCTCAAACCCTAAAATTGATAGTTTCTGTAACAGTAATTTTTTTTTTTCACTTTCACACTATCAGCTCTCTCTCTCAAAGCAAACAGTGCAGTATCGTCTCAGTTTTAGAGTCAAACATTAATGTCCCTATAAACAAAGGACTAAGAGCAATATTGATCATGTTAACGTAACATAAATCCGAACCAACTTAGTCTTAAATGTTATAATCATTTTCTGTTAACATAAGCTTTTGGATTAAATGATAACTAATAAATCCTTCAGTTGAGAACTGCTCTACATAAATTGGACAATTGATCTAAAACACATATAATTAATAACATGCTAAAGAACAAGGATGAAGGACCATAGTCCATTTTTGATTGGTTGAGATCTTTTTATCTATTTTATAGAAATAAATAAATAAATTATATGATTAAAAGACTTTTAGTTTTGTAGAGATACTTTTGACATAATGAATGGCTGATTAAAAGCATAATATTAGAACACAAGGATACATGATTTAATTATAAGATATATTAGAGGATTGATGATGATATATCAATTTCTTATGTTTCTTTCTTTCTCTTGGAAAACTTATCGGTTGTGAATAAATTTTAGAATTTGATTAAAAACTGAAAAATAATTAGAATATAACAATATTCGACTTTGAGCTTTCTAATTCTTTTGTTGTTGTTGTTGGTTTAGTTTATTTTATTTTATCTTCTTACATAATATTTATGTTTTTGGGATACCTTGTATTAATTAATATAGATTGTGGCATTGATAATATACAGGATTAATTTATAAATATCTTATACAAATTAGAGCTTGGAAATAGGTTTTCTATATACATAGAGAGAGAGAGTGAGAGAGAGAGAGAGAGAGAGAGAGAGAGAGTTAGGTGAACTTATAAATTTAAAAGAAGAAAAAGGTATTGTACGTTCATGGATGGTGGAAAAAGAGAGAGTGATTAGGAAAAAGAACAACTTATCATAAAATAGTAAAAATTAGAAATTGTTGCCAAATAATTATAATTTGAAGTAACAAGTGATAAACGTTAGAAAAGGGTAGCCATGGCGAAAATGATAGTTTTGTTATATTGTGAAAGACTTCTAATCTTCTTTCACAAAAAAGACTTCAATTCCTTTTATTTATTTTTATCTTTTTGAGTTAACTTTTACTGTATTTTTATTTGTAAGTAATCACACAATGTTTTTAGATAGCTTTGAAGTGACAAAACAGAAGTACACATTTATTCCTCTCTCAGGATAAATCTAATTTCTCCCTATAATTTGACATAATAGTAAGAAAACTTCATGATTTAAAAAATCACTAAAAACTCCTTTGTAGTTTAACATAATAGTAAAAAAAAAAACTCCTATCATTTATAAAAATAATAAAAGTTTTTTTTAATGATTTCTAAAGTCAGGGAGTTTTTTTACTATTATTATAAGTGATAGGGGTTCTTTTTTGCTATTTTTATAAGCTACAAGGGATTTTTAGTAATTTTTGAAATCAAGGGATTTTTTTGCTATTATACCAAACTACATGGAGAAATTGGACTTATCCCTTATTCTCTCCTACAAAGTGCCACCCATAATTTTCTTACTACATCAAATTTCTTTATAAACCTATATTAAAAAATTAAAATTAAAATTTTACTTTTTAGACCCTTTAAAATACTAAAACTATGCTTCAACATTAATAGTAAATTTAATCATGTATTTTTTTTTCTCATTACACCCATTGTACACTCATTCAAATCACAATTTTAGTTTTTCTTACTTTAATTCAAATTTGATTGAAACTTTTATCTATATTCTTGTTCTCTATTTTTTTCATTGTTTTTTCTTATTCCTTATCTCTTGTTCAAACTCAAGAAGAAGAATCAAAAGAACTTGCAATGCATTCTTGAAAGGTTAGGTTAAAATTAAAAAAGACAAAGTTCATATAATTTAATATGGAAATGTAGTTTAAAAGCATGTATGGGGTCGTCGAGCTCAACATAGAAACTTGCTTTTACCATTTCTTTTTTCACACATTGAATTTCGGTTGTCGAACTCAACATAGAAACTTGCTTTTGCCATTTCTTTTTTCACACATTGACTTTCAAACACAGGTAGATATAGCTAAGAAACTACACCCCACCACCACCACCCACATCATTCATACAAATAAACGACAAAATTAATAAAGAAATCAATATTTGAGGAATGTCTCGGAAGTGCATGCTTTGCAACCTATGGATCTTCGAAGATTTGTATCATCATCATCATGTATGAACTCCTTCAACAAGCTCCTCTATTTAAGCCCTCTTTTTCTTCTTTGTTCTACTTTCTTAGTTGCTTTCTCTTATCTATCATAAAAAATTATTAACATCAAATGTCTTGGAAGTGAAAATAAATATACCTATATACATTCAAAAATTCTTCAAGTCAATTCTTTGTTCATCTATTTCTTGTTCACTTGTAAAAATTATATATGCTTATATCATATATCATATTACATTTGATTTTGTATACAGATTTATACAAAATTGGGTTTAGAAAGCAAATTGTAAATTTTAATTATATAATTATGTACTCTTAAGTAATTACATGTTAGGATATAATAATAATAAAATTTTTTAATAAAAAATGGGTGTACGTAGCAAGGAATTTTTTTGGGTTACTCTAGTATGTACGTTAGCATCACCAAACTTGAAGCCATCTTTTTCACCATTATTTTTCTTTGTTTCTCTTTTCATATTTTCACTTAGCGCAAATCATCAAACCCACGTGTCTTTCTTCCTTTACATCCATTTCTCTTCCTTTATTGCTTTTTTACAATCTAATCAAGGTTTAAGAAGTAACTTATTGAATATTGATAAATTGAAAAGTTTCATTACATGTTATTGATAAATTAATGTGTAGGCACATTCAATTATTCGAACAAATAACATAAATTGATCTGGCTCCTGAAGCTATATAGTTAACATATAAATTATAATAAGTAGAAATTAATATATATCAGAGGAATAATTAGGGTTTCAGGAACTAAAAGAAAAATAACTGCTGGCTAAATATAGATCCCCAAGGTAGTTAAAGTACTATATATGTTTTTAAATTAATGTAAAGCAAAATAACTAACACGAAAGTCATATATTGTACTTTAACTAATTACCTCAAGACAATTAATTACTTATGACTAATTACAGTACCCACTAAAGTAATCACTGATTAAGAGTTGAATCCATACTAGTACTTGATTTATTGAGTTTGTATATATTAATATATATTTTCTCGGAATATGTAATAGTTACCAAAAATATTCTTAATTTCTTTCTTAAATATTATATATTCTTTCAAATTAATTTGATTTAATGATCAGTAAATTAGCCAAGCCTCCTATAATTTTTCACAATTACTAGTTGGTCTAAGAAATGAAGAGACGATGAGGAACAACAGTCCTATATGATCATTATACTAATCTCCTTAACAGTCTTTTCAGTTGACTATTGGTTAATTAACTTAATTTAAGGCAGGAAAATGGCCCTCTATCTTTTGTTTTATTTATGATCTTTTGTTTTTTGTTTTTTTCCCATCTTTTTTAATCTTTGCATGTGACTTTGTCGGAGAAATTATTGAAGTAATTTAAATCATGAGTAATTTCTCTTTTATTAATTCCAGGAAAAAAAAAATTATTCTGTTTTATTTGTTCCATGTCATATCATGGTCTCGATATGCTTTTTTAGTCTCATGACTTTGTGTCATCTAATAAGTCATGTCATGAAGCCTCATTAAGCCTCATTAAGCCTCACTAGGGGGCAACCAAAAAAAATTATTTTGTTTTATTTGTTCCATGCCATTCTCATACCATGGTCTCGAGAGAAAACCCTTCGAATTGATTACATCAACTTTTTCATGCTCATTTTAGTCTCATGACTTTGTTTCATCTAATAAATCATGTCATGCATTTCAAAAATAAAAAATAAAAATCATGTCATGAAGCCTTACTAGGGCAACCAAAAGCAAACATTTGTTTGATCACTGATTCTTCCTAGAACCAGACCCAACTGAAGATGATCACCACCACTTCTGCACCCATGATTATCATGACTCATCATGAACAACAACAACCCCACAAAGAATTCCCCAACTTCTTAATTTCCCAACAAGAACTAACAAAACTAGTTCAGGACAACAACCATGCATTACTTCAACAACTAGGAGGTGTCCAAGGCATTGCAGCTGCCTTGGAAACTAATCTTGATAGGGGACTATGTGGTCTTGACAAGGCTGACTTCCACCGGCGCCATCAAATGTTTGGTTCAAACTTTAAGTTTGAAGAGAAGTACCCTAAATATTCTCCAGCCAGGAATGGTTACTTTCGGAGACTGATCATCATCAAAGATGCCATGAAAGACATCACATTTGTCCTCCTTTTATTTTGTGCGATGCTTTCTCTTGTATTTGGTATCATGACCAATGGACCGAAAGAGGAAACTCTCGATGGTCTAACTTTGTTGATTGTGATATTAATCGCTTTCCATGTCAGTAGAATCATCAAGTTCTTGATAGAATACATGATCAAAAATCATGATCAAAAGTATTCAAAAAAGAGAAAAGCAGTGTCTGTCCTGAGAGATGGAAGAGAGCAAAAAGTATCAGTCTCTGAAGTTGTGGTCGGTGATGTTGTTGTTTTGGAGAAAGGTGATAGAGTTCCAGCTGATGGCCTATTTGTTCGAGGCGATAGACTAAAGTTAGATGATCATGTTGATGATGATGATGATTATCAGTATCATGGTCATGTCCATAATTGTTTTGATTACTGTAAGTTTCCTTCTATTTTGAATGGTGCAAAAGTGTTAAGTGGAAAGTGTTACATGCTTGTAACATCAGTTGGCAGCAACACTGAAGCTAGCAAGATCATGATGAAACTATCAAAATCTGATCAAAACAAGCAGTCATCATCATCTCAAAAGCTGGAAACTTCAATCGAAAATTTGAATTCTCGCTTGGAGAAGATTTGGTTGACCATCTCATTACTTCTTCTAGTGGTGCAAGTTCTGAGGTGTTTCATTTGGAGCAAGAGCAGCAGCACTGATCCAAGAGGCATGCAGGAGACTGCAGAGGACATAATGACCAAGATCATCATGATGATCAAGAAGCTAGGTGGAACTACAAGTCCTAATAGGTTTGTTGAAATGCTTTGCGTTTTAATTTTTGCTTTAAGAGATGGCCTGCCACTAGGGTTGTTGATTTCTTTTCATGCTTTCAAGAAATTGATGAGTTATCAAACTATAGTAATTAGAAATCTTCAAGTCTGTGGTTCAATTGGGTTGGTCACCACAGTTTGTGTTGACAAAACCAATGATATGTCTCTAGAGCCATCAAAGATGGTTGATTTGTATATTGGAATGGACAAAGTTTGTGAGTCATTGGCAGGAGTTGATGTTGACGTCCTTGATGCATTGATCGAAGGAATTGTCGCAAACATTAACTTGACAGATTTCGAAGATGATCATAGACTCCTTTTTTGGGCCAAGCATGTTCTAGGTGTGGATGTGGAGGAAATGAAGCGAAATTGTAACATTGAAGCTCTTGATTATCTCAATGAAAATCTAATCGGGTCATTGCTGACATCGAATGGATTAGAAGAAAATAAAAATTTTGCTACAATACACTGGAGGGGAGCTCCTGAGGTAATTTTACCTATGTGCACGCATTATATTGATGTTCATGGAACCTTGAAAACCATACATGAACACGAAAGAGACCATGGTCAGTTGAAGAAAATTGTTGAAAAATTAACAGCTGATGATGATAGTATCAAGTGTATCTCTTTTGCTAGTAGACAAGTTGAAGAAAACCAAGAAGAAGAAGACATCAACACAGGAAGATTGATAGCAAGCAATGCAGATAGGCTGACCTTGTTAGGCTTTGTGTGCTTGAAAAATCCATATACACCTGAATTGAAACAAGCTATTAAAAAGGTCAGTGAAAAATCAGGTGTCAAGATAAAGGTGATTTTGCAAGAAGACTTCAACACAGCAAGATTGATAGCTACAAATTGCGGGATCCTGAAACCTGAGGAAGACACAAAGGAAGCAGTAGTTGAAGCAACAGTGTTTCGAAACAGTTCAGAGGAGACTCGGGAACTTATGATAAGCAACATTAAGGTCCTGACCAATGCTGCCCCGTTAGACAAGCTTCTAATGATTCAATGCTTGAAAAGGAAAGGGGAAGTAGTCGCCGTTGCGGCCACCGGAATGCATACCCTTGGATTCTGCATCATTGAAGGAAGCAGATGTTGGTATTTTGATGGGTGACAAAAGCTCAGAAATGGCAAAAGAGAATGCTGACATTGTTGTCTTGGACAAGGATAATAGTCTTTCAACAGTTGTTGGTGTGTTCCAGTCAGGAAGGAGTTTGTGGAACAACATCCAAAAGATTATTCAGCTGCTACTAACTCTTCAAATAGCTGCGTTTGCAATCAACCAAATTGGTGCAGTTTTCTTCAATGAAACCCCACTTGGACCATTTCAACTCTTGTGGTTTAGCCTTGCTATGGATGTCATGGGTGCCTTGGCTCTTGCAAGTCCAATAGTCCAGCAAGAACAAGTGCATGTACATGGTGCAAGTACATTGACAACCAAGACTATGTGGAGAAATATTTTGATTCAAGTTGTGTATCAAGTCACCTTTTTTTTGGCCATCCAATTGAAGGGCAAAGAAATACTACTCCATGCAAATCAGACAGCTTTAAACACCATTGTCTTCAACACTTTTGTTCTCTGCCAGGTTTTTGTTCTGATCAATAATGCAAGGGAGATTGAAAAACCAAATGTTTTTGAGGGCATAATGATGACACTGCACTATCAGAATAAATATTGGTTTCTAGCAATAGTGGGGACCATTGTCGTTCTACAAATTGCAACTATTGAAGTAATCACAATTGTGAGTCATGATGAGAGAATAATGAATTTGAAGAATTGGTGTGTCTGTATTGGGATAGCAGCCCTGTCTCTACCCATTGGTTTGGTTGCAAAGTGTATTCCATGGCCATGAATGCAGGTAATGTTGATCTTCGATCTTGATTTTGGGATCAAACTTCTTGTTTATAATAAATAAAGCCATGTCTCTTTCTTCAATATTAATGATGATGTATAGTTTTTGTACAAACTTGTATGTATTTGAACGTCTTCAAGATATGATATGAAAATCTTATGAAATCTAAGACCTTTAAATGAATACCATTTTAATTGTCAAATTATTTTTTATATTGTGTAATTTTAAACAAATAAATGAAGTGCTTGATATTATATTTAAAAATTAAAATACTCATATTCGAAAAAAGATAACAATGATCACCGTCCGATGTAGTCCTATAGGTAAAGATTGCATATTCAATCTAGTAATGATTCAAGTACAAGTTGTTACATCTCATGTGGTTCTTAAAAAAATGATTGTAAAGTTAAAATGATTTAATAATTATGTATATACCATAATTAAGTAAAATCCAGTAAATTTATTAAGGTGAAACACTCTTTTTCTTTTTCTGCTTGTTATCACTTCGGTCTATGATTTGTATTTACTTGAATTGGCCTTCACCTTGGTGATGAACTATTTTCTCTCTCAAATAATTAGTCTCAATATCTAGCATATCTCTTGTACACCTATAGCTGCTACTAGAGCAGTGGCTAGCTAGCTTTGCCTTAAAAGATGAAGATAAGTGATCAGTTAGTGGTGGAGGATCAATTGTCGTCCATTTGCCTATGAATTTCCTTTTATATATATATGTGATGTATATATATGTATATGGAGGGCCATATTGCTAAATTTGGAGAGGCATAGAAACATTCCAAATATTACTTAGCATGCGTGATAAAATAATGCAGTGTAAAGCAAAGAAATGTTCAAAACCGTCATCATTATAATTAATGTCAGAAAATGTGATGGTCCATGCATAATACTAATTCTAGTTGCTACATGATGACAAAATGTACCACACATACATTATATGTAGAGCTTTGGAATATTTACCCTTTTTGGGTGCCATAAACATCTTTTGATTATTCTAATTTTACGATGCATGTTACGTTTCTAAAAGTAACGGTGTACACATGTTTACATGTTGAGGGAAATTTTGTAGTTTTCATATCTCCATCGACACGTTGTTGCAGAATTAATATTGTGCGTGGAATGTCTTGTTTAGGAGTGTTGTTCAATTATATGTTGATCCTCAAAAGAAGAATTCCAAGTGCATTTTGAAAACCATGTATATTTATAATGTTATCAAATCAAGCACTAATTAAGCAATCAAACTCACAGAAGACTTCTCCACATTCATTTAATATATCATTTGTTGAATATTAATTAATACTATCATCTGAATGTAAAACTTGTAAATTTTCTACAACAGTACTTAATTTGACTTTGAGTTATTTCAGTTATATTTTGTGTATATTTGTTTATTTTACTTGTTTTGAGGCCATACAATTTATATATTATCTTCGAATGTTTTATTTGGAGTGATTATAATTTATAGCAGTAGAATAAAGTATATTGAAAAAGAAAAAGTAATTTATTATTTATATTGACACAAAATCGATTATTAGATACTACAATTGAAACAATACAAAATTACATCCAGATCTGGAGAAGTCTATGTGCATTATAGTTTTAACATTCAATTATTATTTTTTTTTAATTTCTTTTAAAAGTGAACAGAGGCAAATATAATATTATAATATATTGTTAAATGTCAATGACGGGTTAGTAGACTCGTTAGACTTAAATATTGCTTCTACAAGTCTAGGGTTCAAACCCCTTCAAAGGTACCGATACAGATAAATCTAGTCTCCTACTTTTCAAAATTTGTAGGATTCGGTGAGGACTACAATATTGAACTTAAATTTATTAATTCCGGGGTTGAAAAGATTTTTTCTTTATAATAATTTTTTTTTTTTTAAAAAAAAAAGAACTATCTTACTGAATAATAGCTATTGATTTTGTTCAATCTCTAATCTAACCTTTGAAAAGGTTAAGATTTGTGTGTGAGTATAATCTAGTTGGTTCGATTTTGCTTATCATTTTTGTTACGGATTATGTTAATTAAGTATGATCGTCCATAGCATGCATAAAGTTCACTTGTTAATTATATGGTATCAATTATTTTGGCTTTGCTTGTAGAAAGGGTTGCATGATGATGGTCATGTTTAGCCTTTATATGTCAAATGACTTTAACTTATGTTTAACTAAATAACTCCACTTTACCTAAAGGATTTTTTTATTTATTATTTATTTATTTATTTTGGTTTACTGTTTCATCTACTTTGGATTCTGAGTGTAAATTTAATTTGTATATATTCAGATTTATTTTATTATACCAAATAAAAATAAAAAATTTCGTACAAATCCAAGGATGAAGAACTCAAAACCCAAATATGAGATCTGCTTATATATATATATATATATATATTTGTTTATTTTGACGCTCATAAAATTTAAATATTTGTCTTTAAATTTTCTAGATAGCATTTTTGTTTCAATTTGTCTCAAAGAATTTATTCGACTTCTATATCATTTCAAACAAAAAATTGCAACCCCAACTGTATATGATAAACCAACATAATCTTAAATAAATTCCCCTTCAAAAATTGATTGAAGGAGAAGATTTCTAGACCTCTGATTTGCAAAAAAAAAAAAACTCAATTAACAAAGCTATCTTTAAAAAAAAGAAAAAAGAAAAAAAAGAAACAAACCATTACAATAAATTTGAGATTTAAAAAAGAGGAACATGACTCAAACTCATAATATTTAAGATGTAAATATGAGGAATATAACACTTGCACCAATCTTATGTTGTCAACTAACTGGATAACCATTTTGAGACATATATCTGGTAGAAGAAGTCTAATATAAACAAAAAAAAGTAAAAAACAAAAAATTATTATATCTTTCCTTCTTATATTTGGAAAACCGAGATTGCATGTAAAACAATATGAGAATAAGAAAATTCCAATAAATAACACCAAAAGATCAGATTTTTAAAATAGCATTAAAAAACTTAATTAAATTTTTTTAACACTCCTATGAATTAACACTATTTTGCAAAGCTAAAGTGAGCTATTTTCACGAAACTATTATTAGTTCATGAATTATTGTTAGTTTGTAAAACCTATGTGAACTAACAACAGTATGCAAAAATAATTCGTTATAACTTTGTAAACTAACAATAGTTTGTAATACCTCTCCAAACTAATAATAATTATGAAAGTGCTTAAGAAGAAACTTAATTTTTTATTTTGAAATATTATTTTTCAAATTCATTTTCTTTTAAGAAAAAAAATTCCTTATAAGACAGATATATTGCATTACAATGGTGACATATCCGTGCGTGAGTCATCGAGGACTAAATAAAGAAGAATCTCAAAACAAAGCTGGCCACACGCCCACTGGCATGTGGAGGCTGAGGCTGAACCCTTTGGAAATTAAAGTTGAGATTCATGTATTATTATTCATTCTTATTCTATTTATGAGCAACAATGTACTATCCAAATAATTTATTTAAATTTATTATCTAAATAATATGATAAATTTATATGTAATTACTACCATTAATATATCATTCCACAATTAATATAATAGTTACAATTAGTTTATCACATCATTTAAATAAAATTATTAAGTAAATTTTTGAAAATGTAGCCTTATATTTTCTTTATTTATGTGATATACTTTTTAGCATAATTTCTTGTTTTTTTTTTTTTTTGTTGATCTGTTGATGTCATATTTGTTAATTCTGTTGTGAAATTCTCCGTATATAGCATGCTTACATATCAATTTTTATTTATATGGTAGCAAATGTTTTTGGTCTTTGTATGGAAGGAGATGTTGGTGGCAGTGATCACGTTTAGCTTTTTTCAAAACCAGTCGACTTCATCTACACTGCGTTGGATTCTTTTTCCTTTATTCCCTCCTTTTCATCTTTTCTTACTTTCATATTTTTTTGAGTTGTGAATGCACATGCTGATCGATTTCTTACATCAACCACGTCAAAAATCAGTCAACAGTACATATATTCGACCTTTTTATACCAGACAAAAAGAATAAAGAATTCAAACCAAAAAAAAAGGGATAAGATTAATTCTTAATTTTAAAAAATTACTCCAGAATAACAAGTATTATAAATTTTATATATTTTATATTGCGATATTTAATGTTAAGTATTCTCAAAAGTGGAAATGAGAGAAAATCACGTCAAATTTAGCTTGAGTTGTTAACATGTCATTGGAATACTAGTTTGAGTTTTAATGTTATCTGAAATTGTAAAGGTGTTCATTTTACCTTTAATGAATAAGATAAAACTTAAGCTCTATTTTACATCCTTTTTCTCTTTTATTTTTGTTGGAAAATAAGGTACATTTCATGAACCATTTTGATTGGATATTTTTATCATAGTTTTGAAAGATCAAATAAATTCAAGTTCTCCATCGTGAGGACATCGAATTGGTACATCTTTTTAGTCAAAATGGTCCTTGGGTGAATGAGAAATTGAAGCTTAAAGTATACCCTCTAAGAAAAAAGTTCCACATTAGAATAATAAAGAAAGGAAAGCTTGATATATAAATACATGTGTTATACTCTCTCTCTCTAGTTCCACATTAGAATAATAAAGAAAGGAAAGCTTGATATATAAATACATGTGTTATACTCTCTCTCTCTCTCTCTCTCTCTCTCTCTCTCTGTGGACAAATCATGTTGATGGATCCCTCCCTCTCTCGCTCCCTCCCTCTCTCTCTCCCTCTCTCGTGTGGAGGGAGGGGTAGGGGACAAATCATGCTGATGGAATTCTATCCTTGATGTGCTCTCTCCGTTTTCCTATTTGGAATTAATATTTTTTTAATTGGCCTAATATCACCCAAATCGATAGAATATCGTTTTTCTTACATTTTTGGGGATTTTTTTTGGTCCATCTATGAGATCGAATGAATTAATAACGTTTTTTCATTTAGATTCATAATATTAATTATTTTTTCTGCTTAAATTGGTTTTCCCTCTTTAGAAAATAGGTACCAACTTGTTGAACATTAGTTCCAATTTGTTGAAAGTTGGTATTAGTTTGGAAATTGGTACTAAACCCAGGCCTCGAAATTCGTCACTTTTAACGAACCTAAACCCTAATTTCGTTTATTTCATTTTCAAACAAAAATAATCCTAACAAACCATCCAACAACCTTATTTAAACCCTAAATTCAAACATAATTATATAAACTAATCTTTCAAATTAATAAATCCACAACAAACAACCATTAGAAGAAGAAGAAGAAGAAGAAGAAGAAGAACCATGGTGTCCGCAACTTTTTGTTCTTTAACAAAACAAACCAGTCAAACCTCTTCTTTTTTGTTCCTTTTAACATAACAACACAATCTTTTAAACCCTGGTGCCTACA
Source organism: Nephelium lappaceum (assembly GCA_021234005.1). NCBI lineage: Eukaryota > Viridiplantae > Streptophyta > Magnoliopsida > Sapindales > Sapindaceae > Nephelium > Nephelium lappaceum. Next base: position 35,318,464 of record CM037996.1, read on the forward strand.
ACATTGATTTGCAGTCCAAGTGTCGCATGAGGAGATGGCGATGGCGAGTATGGCGGAGAAGAAAAAAGAACAAAAAGGATGTTCGATTAGGAGAAGGAGCTATTGACGGGGCTGGACAAGTCTTTTCCTTCTCTCTCTTTTTCTCTCTCCACTGTAGTTGCTCTACCTACTAATGTCACCCTAAAAGGTGACTCTTATATTAGGGGCATTTTTGTTCAAATCCAATAGTAAGTGAAATTATAGCACAAACTATTAGTCACTAACTCTTCCACAATTAGTGCTGGTATAGGTGCTACTTATAAAAAATCCCTTCTTTAAAAATAAAATCTTGTAATTTAATAAAATTGAAGGGGATGTGCCATCAGAATTTCGATTTCCCATGTTTTCAAGGCTTAAGTTACCAGTGAGAAATCCTTGGGTGGCTAGATGCTCTACTTTCTTAGAAAACCAACCTAATCATATGTGACACCTTCAATTTTTTTTTTTTTTCACAAATAATATTAATTAGTCAACCCAACTTATATCTTAAATTGTATTTCAGTCAGGAATAATACTACATTGCCCAAAAAAAATCTAAATGATGTGACAAGATTAGTAATTGTGGAAATTGAAATTCACAGTAACATGGGATCTACAACCAGTTTTATGGGCACTAGCAACCTGCAAAAAGCCAAGGAAAATGAGGTTGAATGCTTTGACACAGGGTTAGCGCCGGCCAAAGGCATTCCAACACCAAATTCAGCAAATTAATAGACAAATAATAATGGAAAATTATAAGACAACAAATTCTCTCTTTCTTATTGCAATGTTTTGTACGAATGTGAAATGAATGAAATTGAATTAGTTTGAGTTACTCGAATTGAAGGAAAATTGATCCAGGAAGGTTGTTCAAATGGGCAAGTAATCCATTTGACAGAGTAATTAGTAATGGAGAGGTATCAACCCCTCAAATGAGGTTGCAGGCGCCTTTAATAGACAAGATTCTCGATCTATTACCGTGGGTAGAGTGCTTCTTGGGATCAAGGGATCACGTTCCTTGATCCCAGCCTCCACCTGACTTGGTCAAGCGCGACCATGTTAATCTCACTTGAAATAATGGGCCAGTAAGGAGGCTAACTTGGGCCAGATATTTTCTTTAGTTTGGTCGATATTCTACGGTTGTTGGGCATATCATTAGTTTTAATAGGCTTGGACTGTCATGGGGCTAACACAAAATCGGACTGCTAATTTTTACTACCACAATAATAGCCACCTTTCTTTCAAAATAATAATAATAATAATAATAACCACCTTAATTAATTGTAGGATTATCAGTGTTTAAGAATTTGCTAGGTGCCAGGCAGTCAACAGCTTCACGTCTAGCGATTTGGCCCCCTAATCTACGCCTAGCTTGGTTTGATCAAAAGTGATCGAGTGACACAAAGGATACTGCTTCTTAACACTACGTTTAAAAAAATTAATACATTGTTATACCACTGATTGAAAGAATAATATTACAGTATTATCTAAAATTTTACTCAAAACATATTATTAAAATGATATGATAAATTTATATATAATTATTACATCATCCTTATATTAAAAATCGTAATTTTCCAATAATTTGTAACCAAAAAATCGGTGGTTGACCGACTGCTGTGCTGATTTGGGCCAAATCGGCAGTTTTAGACGGTGGGCCATCTATATCCGCCTAGTTGGTTTAACGACTTTCTTTTCATTTTTTTTTTTTTTTTGAATCGATGCCGTTTTGGTCGTTCGTCCTTTCATGTTAAATTTTTTTTTTGAACTTAGCCATTTTTTTAAAAAGTTTTTTTTTACACGTAGTGTTATCTTTCTTGAATTCAATTACGAATTTAGTTATTATTCATCAGTTGTATCTTTGATTTATAATTAATAGAGTTTGCAACTATCGTTAAAATTTTCAGCTTCTTTTATTTGTATAAGTGTTGATTTTTTCAAACTATAGTCCATAAAATTAAACTTTCAATTAATTAATAGCTGCTAGTCACTGGGTCTTCGTAGATAATGTAAGTAACATAGCTTCGACATTATTTACCTCACCGTCAAGTGCCATGCAGAGGCAGTAGAACAGTCATTAGAAGTAACATAACATACTGTCTATCCAGATATTTTGCTGTAGTGCAAGAAGACCCTGAAAACTTGATGCATTTTATTGCAAACAGTCCAACGGACTAGACATTTAATAATGTGACTGTATCAAAGCCAATTGTATTCTTGCATTGCGTATGACACAACCAGTGGCGGGACGTCTAAATTTGTAGTGGGACGTCCGGGCATGGAAATCCGATCCATTTAGTCAATAAATCTGGTGACCGGAATTTGGATCTTTACAGATGTAATCTCCAAGGATCAAATAGGGTGGGCCAATTCCAGTCACAATTCGGAGCACCGACTAGAATGGTTATCTTTATCAATAATTCCACTTTGTCCGTGTTAATGTCCAAATAGTACGACATCCTGAAAATTAGAAGAATTAACCAATTGAAACTGATGAATTAAAATTCGATTAGTTGATCCTATATTTTTAAAGATCCATGGTTTAGATACAAAATTTAGACACTATTTTGAGTATTACCAGTGTTGTAAAGTCCGACAAGTAGACTGACTACTAGCTCAGAACTTACATGGCAAAATTTCGTTGAGCCGAGAACCCCCAAAATTCGGGGTTCTAGTCAGCCAAGGAGACTACTCCGCAGCTGTTCTGTTCCTTCCAACCTCCTCATGTTTCTACTCTCTTTTTATTCTGCTAACATCTTTGTTTTCTTTCTCATTCTGCTACCGACCCAGAACACTCGTTTCCAACCCATTACTCTGTCCCTTCTCATATTATTTCAGTTCTGCTTTGTTGCTGTGTTTCTGGTTCTTCTTCTATCCGTCTTTGATCTCTCTTCATCTCTCTCTTAATGAAATAGAAGACAGACAAGTCATTAATACAACTATACTATGATGACTCAAATGTTGACACTTTTCATCTCTAAGAAAAATTTACAATTTCCTAGCAGAAGGTACAATGTTAGTTCATCACTTGCTCTCGTTTTCTTGTCCGTGTTCTCAATGTTATGTCTTGTTTATGATGCCGTAAGAATGAGACAAAAAATGAGTAATGTAACTAGTTTTTAGTAACACTGTCGTGAAAATCCTCATGTTCAGCAATTACGTGGCCATCAGCGGTATCATCCTCTATTTTCTTCGAGTATGCCTCATCATTGTAATTGGTACTATCTGAGTCCGATTCATCATCGCTGCTCCATCTCCTCTTCATGATTTTAGGAACCAAGCGAGTTACTTCTTTTGCCTCTAACTTTGCATCATCATCATTGTTTATTCGTTCAAACCGAGCAGCGCTAACCTTTCTGGCATTTCCAGCTAAAATCTGCGTAACATTGGAAAATCATACATAGATCCATAACTGGCAAAACTCGTCAAGATAATAGTCTTATTTACACATTTATGTACTCTGAAACAACTAAGGAGAAGAATGTAGTCGTATATGGGTTGGGGTAATACTATAGCTAAGACTCCAAAGGTTTAAGGCAAGCAAAAGAGATAAGAGTATTACAAAATATTGTGCATAATCTAATGGTCAACTCATATTCCATTGGATGCTAAAACAGGTATTTGACTGATCCAGAAACACGAATAGTTGCTAACCACTCACAGTAACCAGTTTGCACACACAACTCATTTACCAATCTATGATAGCAGTGGCACCTTAAGATTGGCCTTACACAAAGGAAAATTAAAGTGAATATAGGTGACACTAACAAGATGAAAGGGAAAGGAGGCCGATTTGATAAAAGGTATAAATTGCTACATGTGATCTGTGAAGAAAATAAGTGATGCAATGGTGGGACAACTAGTTTTCACAGATAAATTAACCTTTAATTACCAGTAATCATCGGTAAAGATAAATTTACAACCACCACGAGACTTCCATGAAAATCCATGTAGAATAAGAATCCAAATTGTACCTCGATTTTATAAATTAAATGCTTTTCCTTTAAATTTTGACGGTCAGATCCAGCTTCAGAAATTTCGTCGTCCTCTTCTTGGTTCTCCTTTTCAACAACCACTTTGATGCTCTCACCGGTCCTCGGGATATATCCAAATGCCTCACATATGAAACCTGACACTGTCTCATATTGATGACCCTGTAAAAAGAATTTAAGGAAAACAAAGGTAAATAATCATGGACTCACATCTCTACCTCCTGTTAGGATTAAACAGGAAGACTACTGTGCCACAGTAGAAAAACAAAATCAACTATTTCATGCATTAAAATAATGCAAGCTGCAATGAGGAGTTGAACAGCACTGGTTCAGCCAACATATCATACAATATATTGCCTCGAATCAAGCAATCCAGCAACAAGGATAGACAATTTAGATTATAATTTATTTTAGTATAGCCAATTGTTTGACACTTGAAGGAACAACATACCTCTGGCATTTTGATATTTAGATCTTCGGAGAGCTGATCAATAGATGTATTAGCATCCACATCATATATCCCCTCTGCTCGCATCACAATATATCCAGTTTTCTTTTGGATTTCCTCCTAACATATGAAACATATTGACAGCTACCTCTATTAATATCCTTTGCTTTCATGTCAACTTCATTGACCTTACAAATCAAGCAAGTTAATGACAGGGCAAAACACGTTCATAAGAAAGATCAAATCTAACGACTGTATCATCCATATCGTTATAAACATAATTAGAAAGAGACAAAAATTTATAGTGAGCTTTACTTTTGAATCATTTTCATCAAAATTTCACCAACAATTTCCTCAACGACGTCTTCCAGGGTCACTATCTGCATCATCCAGAAACATATGTGAAAACTTGTCAGGGACCGCAACAATTCAATGCACAATGAACACAAATGATAATTGAATCTGCTACTTTTAATATAGAGGAAAGGATTATCTAAGATCATAAAACTCCAGTCTAGTTATCTGCTTTGTGCACGAAATCTAATATATCTGTGATCTGATAATGTGAACCAGTCTTAGCAGCATAGCAACTCACAAGTCATATACCTCTTGTATCTTTTAGATCCTACAAAACTGTGATTTATATAACAAATTTCCATCTTTGTACCAATTGTAATTTGGTTTGGGACATAAGGGTGTACACATACCCCCACAGTTCCACCATACTCGTTAAGGACAACAGCCATGTGAACCTTTCTAATGCGGAATTCTCTGAGCAGATTCCAGACTGACATTGAATCTGCAAAAACCAATCACATATCTTAAATATTCAAATAAATGATAAAACAAAACATTCATACTATCCATATCAAAAGAAAATATGAAGTCTTATTCATATTGTCATGTCAATGCCTCGGCCACCCTGCCTGAGACGATCAGGAGTTGGTGAGAAAACTCTAATCCAGAATACATGGGGTAGAGATAAGAAGTTTCAAGACTAACTACTAGCATAAAGGCAAAAATCTATTGTGAATCATTTAGAAAAAAAAATAACAAAAAATCGGTATTGAGGATTACCGGGCACAAAGTATGCAGGTTTTTGGGCCATGTCTCCCACGCTAGTAGTTTCTAGTAGCTCACCCTTCAAAATAAAAAATTAATTCTGCACACTATAAGATTGTCGTATGCAATTAATAAACAAAGCGATATTAACTTCAGAGGTGGAGGAACAGAAATAGAACTGCTCTGACCTTTGGAACGTAATCCAATAGATCCATAGCATATGCAATACCCACTATATTGTCAACACGTTGCTCAAAAACTGGCACCCTGAAAACACATCGACAAACTTCTTTACATGTTGTGATTCAAACTAGCCTGAAGCATGATCTATAAGAATTAATCTACCTTGAATATTGATGAGTCACCCACAAGTCATGGAAATCAACAAGAGTTGCACTGGCATCAATTGCAACTACATCAACAAGAGGTGTCATCACCTCTCTAACATGTGTATCCTTTATTTCTAACACATTTTCAATCATATCCTGCGAAGTGATTCTTAGGATCAGAGCATCTTAACCACAAAACAAAGAACGAAATCATTCTCTCCGAGATTTCAATATGTTTTCCAGAGGCAATAGATTGTAAAATTATCACAATGAGACAAATCAATAGTAATTACTGAAGTCCGTTTATTGACTAAAAAATATAGAGATCTTGAAAAGGTTGGCCCAGCAAGGCGGCAAACAGTATTGTGGAGGCCTAACTGGAGGCATTAAATGTACAGATTGAATTACAAACTTATAACATATTTAAAGACTGAACAAAATATCGATTCTTAACTAGAAGATTTTTTTTAACATGTATGACATTGATGGATTTCGTTGACTGACATTACATCAAGTGAATATTCAAGATCAAAATGAGAATAAAACAAGCACAGGAAAAGATACTCAGTCAATTCTATTACCTGTTCTTCCTCCTCAATTGCCCCACTCAACTCAGCCCCTCGCAGCATCAGCTTCAATTCGTCTTCCGTAACATATGGCTCACTAAAAGGTGCAAATGGAATGGCAAAAAAACTAGTTAGGAAAGCAGTAGAATATAACTAACTAAAATAATGAGCAATTGCTTGTATGTGCAAGTGTTTACAGAATATCATATATGTATGGTGAACTATGCACACAAGCATAAATGTAAGATGAAGAATGAAGTAATAAAATAGTGAGACTATTATATGTTCATTCACAAGACGGCATCTTCTCGAAAAAGACGACTTCTTACTGCCACTGGAATTTATATATTATAATTTATAAGTGATCAAAGGCAGATAATAGTCTTCAAAATTTTTTCTAAACATGTCAGTGTGCTAATTGTCACCAAGAAGCCTAACATGCCAAATGCTGGTAACAAATAGTGTCATACAAATTAAAGTCTCTAAATCATTTTCCCTTAAGGCAAAAGCTCACTTTCAAGTTCATTTATATGAGACGTTTGAAATCATAAAATAAATAGGAAAAGTAAAATTTAGAAGGAAAGAAACAACAGTAAATAGTGCAACATGAAATGGAATTTACAAGAATTGTTACTGCGATTAATTTTTCACTAGAAAGGAGAAAGAAATAAATTGAGGTTAAGTGCACCTTCTTCCTTTCAAACCAAGAACTTTTAGCATTCCCATTGATAAATATGTGACAACTCTTCCCACAGGATATAGTACCAAGGAAAGCCATGCCACTGGCCTGACCTAGAGACATAGCAAACACCACTACTCAATAAAACTCATCATGCTGCAGTAACAACAGGGCACAAGACAGCTACAGGGGCACAAGACAGCTACAGGACTGCATAAAGTGTGAGTATGGGAGGAAAAGAGAAGGGCAAAATAGGGAAGACAGCTAATACTAAGCATCTACACTGAATTCATTGTAAATTTAAGGAAAAAAAAGTAGAATATTTAAACTTACCACAAACCTAGCAACCTCAGTTGCATTATGAACCGCAATACTTTTTGGAGTGATTTCAGTAAGAAGCAGAATGGCAACCTAATAGAAATTCAGAAACAAATAACTGGTTTAAGAAATTGCAATTAGAGATATGAAGACATCTTTGTGAGTTTCAGCAGAAGTTTCATCAATTGGACACAAGAACTTTGTGTCACTAGAAGTAAACATAATCAATTAGAGAGAGAGAGAGAGAGAGAGAGAGAGAGAGAGAGAGAGAGAGAGAGAGAGAGAGAGAGAGAGAGAGAGTATGGAAGTTCATACTTACAGTCATTACTCCAGTTGCTGCACTAACACCAGCTTCACCAAATATTGCGGTTGCTGCCTCTGTGACTAATGCAGTGGCTCCAATATTTGCCACACTAAGTACACACATAGAAAGTACAATAAGAAATGATCCACAAACCCACTCTCAAGAGAATGAAATCTGTTACAATAACAGCAAGGAACAGAGCAGTACGTTGTGCCGATGAGAATAGTTGTCAAAAACCGAGTAACATCACTACGGAGCATCTTAAAAACACCGTCTTCAGACTCTTTTTCAGCCAACTCACGAACCTGACAAAAACATCATTGAATCACACATTGAAACATGCTATCATACTTACAACCTCAACATTCAATTCAATTCTACAAGTTGTGAGTGACAATACTATTATACATTTACACATAAACATTCAACTAACACACTATCAAACTAACAACCTCAACGTTCAATTCAATTCTAAAAGTTGAGAAAATCCAAATAAGATGTATACATAAACATTCAACTCACATACTATCATACTTACTACCTCAAAATTCAATAAATTCTACAAGTTGTGGCAATACAACTATACATTCAATTAACACGAATCAATTGGCGTACAAATTCAACAACTTTATACCTTCCAAGGCCAAAGCGTGGTGATTGAAGTCTCAGCCATCGAAAAGAAAGCAGACAACCCCAGAAGGGCAGCCAAAATCAACCCTTGCTCCTTAAACACTACCAAAACCTGCGAAAGCTTCGGCCAAGCGTTCTTCAACAACAAAATGCTCTGCCCTATCACTCCATACCCTGCATTCACTGCACTCTCCACAGCAAACACTCTCTTGCACCCGAACACCAATACCCCACAAACCATTGCACCCAAAACCACCCCCGCTTTAATCAAAACCTTAACTTTCTCCAAATTTGGACTCCAAACTCGACCTTTTCCGCAACCCAATTCACCACTGACTCTCTTTATCAGTCTAGACTTAGTCACAGTCTCAAAGGAGCTGTTTTTCGAAACCCCAGAAGCGAAAACCCTCGGATAGTGGTTGATTTTTGCGGAAATTTTGATAGGAAAACTTGAACAATGAGTCCTGTGAATGAAATAAGAGGTCTTGACACTTGATACTAAAGAGGGTCGATTGATAACTGATGATTTAACAGCTAAATCCATCAAATATGACAAAAATTGGCAAAAATGACAGACCACAGATAAAAAGATTGGATTTTTAACAACCCCAGAAGCTGAAAACAAAGAATCGATCAAACTTGGAGAAAAAAAAAAAAATTGAATTGGGGTGTTTTATATATGTACAAGGATTGTGGTGGAATTGGTGTTGGTTACAGAGTTGGTGTTTTTTTTTTTTTTTTTTCAGTTTTCTTGAGGATGGTGGTGGTTTGTGGAGAGAGGGAACATGGAGGGGATTTGAAAGACTTGTTAGGGGGTTTGGTGGGGAGGGAGTTGGGATTTTTTTTGTTTTGTCGTTGGAGGTGGAAGCTGGTGGCTTGGTGGTGGTGGTGGTGCAGCAGAGAAAGGGGGTTGGAGATTTTGGCAGCCGAAGCAAGTGGGAGGGAAAATGACTTTACAGACCCTTAGGAAGTTCTGTAATTACGATTGTATCCCTTTATTTTTTTAATTTTATGTTTATGAATAATATTACATTTATCAAAATTTTATACAAATTTTTAGTCAAATGATGTGATAACTTATTTATAACTATCATATTAATTTTAAAAATATGTATTATGATATGATAGTTACACATAAGTTTAAAGTATTATTTGGATAATAAATTGAGATAAATTTTTGAATAGTAAATATTACTCATTTTTTATATTTTTGGATTAACCCTACAGGTATTTCTCTTTTCTTTAGTTGATGAATGATGATTATTACTATTTTTCTTTTAATTAGGTTTCGTTATTATTATTACTTGTTTACTGTAAGAAGAAATATAGTTTACAATTAATGTTCAATATAGATAATGAATCATTTGTTAAATATATATATATACATGTCGAAGTCAAATAAAAACTAGTGAAGCGATAGATTTAGTTATTAGGTTTAAGAGAAATTATTTGTGCTTAGAGTTTATATATTTACTCGTTAATATCACATCGTATCACGTTAATAATTATCATAAGACACATTTGTATGTACTATATATGTTTAATAAAAGGTTAAGTAAATAGAAAAATGAAATAACTTAATTTGTCAATTGAGACTATGATCTAGAAATCTATGATATATAATTTTTTTTAAAAAAATATTATAACTAAATTGAAATTTAGGAAGAAAACCATGACTTGAACTTACAATGCCGGAATATAAATGTGGGGACTTTATCGGCAAGCCAACTTCATCCTAACATCATGAACAAATCAATTGGCCACAATAACAGTCTTAGCAGTCTTGAGGAACTTATGGGTTGAATTTACATTTTGGCTTTGCAATAAAATCATGTTGTGTATAATACACTAATTATGATTTTATTTGGATGAATTTATGTGCTTACATTCCATGTAGGAAATCTTATTGAAGCTTACCCCAAAGGACTTTGACATATGCATGGTCAATTATTTCAACTAAAGTCATGTCAGATCCTGTGTCATCTTATTGAAGCTATGCTAGTCCAGTTTGAGTCTTTGACATCAAAATACTTATAATGAGAGATAGAGAGAAACCAGTGTAGAAAGGTGAAACATTTGCAGTGCAATTTAATTGTAGATGTTGAAACTTCCATCACACTCACAGCCTGCTCTGCCACCAAAGGGCTCTTCCTTGACAACCTTACACATCTCATGCAGCATAATCTCTTCAACTTACACACTACTCAAACCTGTTTGCTTGATACAGATAGTTCTAAAGGAGCCTGTGACATATTATGGAAACGTGGTTGAATACAATTTGGTTGCTTGCACTCGCAGAGATGCCTTGATTTACTGACTAAACATGAGGTTTTACATTGTTTGTCTCTTTTGAAAAACAAAAAAGAAACATTTTGGTTTTCTGATAATTTGCAAACTCTCAACAATTTAACAAAGGTCACAAATGTTCTACAATTTCATAATCAAGATCAACAACATAGTGTGTTCATTCCCTTTTGTTGTTTGAAGTTCTCACCTTTCAGTGGTGCTTGTCGTCCACCATCCTTATGAGCCATTGAGGCTTTCCGGTTGAGAAGACAAGATATCCCATGCTCACTCCAATCACCATGCCACATCCATAGCCTATCACAACTTCTTTCCAACCAATTCCAAATTCAGACTGCGTCTCATCTTCTATTGTTTAGGATTGTTCGGGTGTCTCATCAATGCTACAATCATTTGCCAGTGGAAACCCGCATAATCCCAAGTTACCATGATACGAATCAATTTGGAATGTATCAAATTGGTTGCCTCGAATTATAGGTCCAACAAGTTGGTTATGTGATAATTTGAGAACTGAAAGAAACGTTAAACTTGTTAACTGTTTAGGAATCTCCCCAACAAGCTTGTTTGAAGAGAAGTCTAATGATTCAAGTGCTGTCAGGTTCCCTAGTGAAGATGGAATATGCCCTGATAGACTGTTATGTGAAAGGTTGAGGAGTCGAAGTGAATGAAGATTTCCAATTATACGTGGTATCTCTCCTGAAAAGCTGTTGTTTGAGAAATCAGTAGTAGTGAAAACAGTTGGAACTTTCACCATTTCAATCTCATAACCTTTTACTGTCACTGTAAGAGAATCTTGATAATATGTTTCTCCCATATATTGCAACTTTGATTCAGCTTCAACATTTGTCATAGCTTTAAGATTTTCCAAGTAGCTTGCTGGCAAAGAGCCACTGAAATTGTTGTTTGAGAGATCGAAGCTTCTCAACTTACAGAAGGAATTATTGGCCTCAGACTCCCTTACCTGACCGTAGAATTTACTGGATCGAAGAACAAGAACCTGTAGCTCCGGAAGAGTTTCCAACCAATATGGGAAGTTATCTTTGATCTGATTGTTTCCAAGGTCTAGAACTTCAAGCATTGTACAATTAACCAAAGATTGTGGGACTGGCCCTTCCAAGTTGTTGTCATTGAAGTTGAGAGTCCTCAAATTATTGCCCTCTGCAAATGGTCCAGGAATGGTGCCATGAAATCTATTCTTCCGCAGATCCAGCACGCGGAGACTGCTGCCAAAGTTTCCTACACATTCTGGAATGGTGCCAATGAAATTGTTGTAAGAAAGATCAATGACTTCAATAACACTCATATTGCAGATCATGTGAGGTAGCTCTCCAGTGAATTGATTTTGTGAGACGAAAAGGAATCTTGTGTTAGGTGTTGGAACTGGAAGCAGTCCTTGGAGCAAGTTGGAACGAAGATCAAGATAGTCAGGTTTCTGCCACGGAAGTTGCTCTACACCTGTCAGGAATTTGTGGGAAAGATTGAGGAAAGACAAACTCTCTTTTCCTAAGCTATATGTCCAATTGGGAATGCGGCAGTGGATTTTGTTGTCCCAAAGGTCCAGCAGAATTAATTGGTCTAGAGTTCTTAAGATATCTGGGAATTCACTAATGTTGCAAGATGACAAACTCAGGGAATAAACATTAGGAAAGGAAGAGTTGAGTTTGATTGCAGAGGTCACTGATAGACTGTTATGAGAAAGATTTAATCTTTGAAGGTTTGAGGTTTTCAAACATGTTAAGCTCCACAGTGCCTGTTAAATTGTTTGAAGAAAGTATGAGATCAGTCAGGTCCACAAGTTCTAAGATAGAACTTGGAATTGAGCCCTGCGACCTATTATTACTCAAGTCTATGATTCGCAATGAATTGCCCTGGAATTCACCTATGTAGCCAGCTAGTTGGTTATTGCTGAGGTCCATGACCTCCAACAATGGTAGATCGAATAGGCTAGATGGTATTGTCCCATTGAGTTATCATGTAAATAGCTGGAACCTAAAAGCTGAAGCCTAGTGACACCACAAGGAATTGGACTGATTAGTTGATTTATTGAGAAGTCTAAATTAAGGAGTCCTGTCAAGTCGATAAAATTGTCAGGCATTTCACCACTGAAACTATTGCGTGAAAGATCTAAATTTCTAAGGTTTTTAAGATTTGAAAGTGATGGTGGGATGTGACTGCTAAAATTGTTAGATGAGAGGTCCAAACGAGTAAGTTGTGTAAGGTTACCAAGTGATGTAGGAACCAACCTGCTGAAGTTGCAGTCATAGATTCAAATGCCTCAAGGACTTGAGATTGCAATTGATTCAGGTAGTTCTCCACAAAAACTCGTGGACGAGACATCTAAAAACCAGAGGGGGCTGATCCAATTAACCTTTGGAAACATACCTGTCAGGTTGAAGTTTGCCACTAAATCAATCATTTGCAGGTTTGGTATGTGGAAGATGTGATCTGGGAAATTCCCTTGCAATCCACAATGAGTGAGACTCAAAGATGTTAAAGAAGATGACAGATTCAAGAAGGAATTGGGTTCTACAGTAGACATTTCCAGGTTATCAAGAACAAGTTCCTTTAACTTGGTTAGATTTTGAACTAGTCTTTCCACAACATGATTTTCTAGAATCACAGCAAAATTATCTGACATGTCCAGAGTGACCAATCTAGACAAGTGGGAGAATTCAGATGGAAGTGGACCAGAAAAATGCGAGGAAGTGAGGTTGAGTAGTGTCAAACCAGGGAATTGGACAAAACCTGAATGTATCGGGGAGTAATTGAAGTTGTTGTAAGCAAGATTGAGGCTTTGCAAGTGAGGAAGGAGAAAGAGGCTACTGTTGGGAGGGATGTTGCCATTAAGCCAGCTACAACTAAGGTCGAGGCCAATCACATGACTGGTCACCATATCACAAGTGACTCCATCCCATGAGCAGCAATCAGTGTCCTCTTTCCAGGACATCATTTTCGGATAGGAATTTTCCACTCCATCACACATGGAAGAAGAAAGTCTCTCAAAGGAGAAGAGTCTCTTAAACTGGAGCAAAGCAGAACTCTGATCCTGAGAGCACAATTGTGCAGAACTCTGGAAATGAAAGAGCAATAGCTGGAGGCAGACAAGTTGACACGACCATGTTAGCCAACCCATCTCTCCTTACGATATCAAAACAACATATATGATTCAAATAGTGCAGACATGAAATGGAAGGCCAATGTAAATATATCTACATGTCTTGTATCACAAGTTTCATTTCTATTTTCCTATTCTAATCAATTCTGCAATTCAACTTTCAACATTACCTAAAAGATTATTAAATTCACCTCAACTTTTGTAAGCATCACAACTGATTTTCTCATAGGAGATAATATTGACTGTTGAATTACAAACTTAAGTACAAGTAAGTCAAAACATATTGATCCAACTCTATTGTTTGTTACCTGCTTTCAGTCCACTTTGTGTACAAAGGACAAAACTGACAACTAATAAACATTAAGATATAGCTTTAATTTATTCATTCTGGAAGGAAAGAAAGTAATCCAGTGGGGTTTCCAAGTTTGATGGGGGACCAACACAAGATATTAAGCTCTAGTTTTCAACATACTCCATCAATTGGTCTAAGACCAAACATAATAAAAATTTTTTTAACAATTCAAAAAACCATGAAAGGTAGCTTCTTGTTTTCGAGATAATTTATAATATTGCTTCAGGAAACATAAAAGAAGCTACAAATCTCCAAAGTTTATATTTTGAACATGACTAGTTCAACACTTCAACTTGTGTATGTGTGGACCATATAAGATCGGTAAAACGTATGTGAATTCTAATATATTCTCAAGATCGGCGACCTTAGAAATCAAACTCAATTAGTGACATTCTAACTTGGTCAAGGGCAATGACTTTTAGTTCAAGTTTTCAATAAACAAATGCCAGGTGACCCCAAAAGTCTAAAAAAATGTCATGTGATAACTACACCAATATTTTAATGTTGGGCGGGGGTGTTTACTTTCTTCAGCGTTTATTATCAGCATGATGTTATGAGTCCAAGACTGTACTAAAATAACTTCAAAACTATATGAAAAAGACTAGAATGAGGTGAGATTGAAAGATAAGATATTGAGCCGTTAATTCAAGCCATAATAATACTTCACCATGTTGCAAGCATTTTGAACAGCCAGTGGATAACAGTACTGGATTTAGATGATTTCTACTCTGTACAACTTTTATTTTTTTCAAAAAAAAAAAAAAAAAAACTTATAATACATTGGCAACCTGAAATATGGTCAACCAGAACTGATTTAGCCTAATGGAAATTTTTCTATGGTTTGGCTTTCATTTTCGAGTTCAATTCTTAAAACTAGAGTTTGACCTCACAGTGTATTCGGCTACAAGCTGCGCAAAAGATGATGACTTGTTTTCAAGCAACTTTGTGGGAGAGTCGTATTCCTCTATAAGCCCTATACAAAGAGATATGAAAGATCAAGATTATTTGAAAATAAATGAAATGTACTGATAAACTATTAATTTTATATGATCATACTAACCATGACTCAAAAGGAGAACCATATCACTATCGAGAATAGAAGTGATCCGATGTGCAATGGTTATGACTGTGCTGTGAGAAAAGTGTTGCCTAAGGGTTTTCTGAATTAGATTATCGGTAGCAGTGTCGACAGATGCAGTAGCTTCATCAAGCACTAAGACCTTACTTTTCTTAAGTAGGCACACGCCCAAGACAGACAAGTTGCCTCTGACCCATGCTCCAGTTCTCTCCATTCTCATCAACTGTGCAACATATGATCGTATGCAATAAAAAATGATGATGTTCCACAAGAAAATTTGACTGTATCTCATACAATAAAATAGAAGAAGAGACAAACCCCTGGAGTCTAGCTTCCCTTCCTTCTTCCTTACTTCATCTCCAAGTTGACACTTATCCAAGGCCTAGAACCATTTTGATAAATGTCAGCAAATCAAATTCTAGATTATCAAGCATAAGAACAATGCATGCACCAAAAACTTCGTTAACTAATTGGAAACAACCCACCTCCCAAATCTGCTCATCCTCATACTCCTCAAGAGGGTCGAGATTGCTTCGTACAGTCCCTTCAAACATGGTTGGATCCTGAGGAATAATGCTTAGTCTAGACCGCAAATCATGCAGTCCAATTGATGAGATATTGACACCATCTATTATGATCTGACCAGCTGCAGGTTCAACAATCCGAAAAAGTGTTTGAATGAGAGTTGATTTACCACTGCCAGTTCTCCCTACAATGCCAGTTTTCATTCCTCCTGGAATAGTGCACGTGAGGCCTCTCAACACGAGGGGCATGTGTGGAGCATAGCGAACCTACACCATAACCGTAATCATTGATGATTTAAACATGACAAATGGTTGAAGAGGTGTAAAACAAGTAAAATTACCTGAAGAGCATGAATGCCAACTTCTCCATATGATGGCCAGGAATGATCTGGCTGGTTCTCTTCTATCACTAGAGGGGGCTCACTAGGAATACAAGTGTACTGAAGTAATCTCTCAACTGAGATAATTTTGTTCTCCACATTGCACATAATCCATATTACCTTAGCTTGTAACGTATTTAGATTGAGTCCATATGTCACCGCCAAGCCCGCAATTGCTTTAGACGGGAAAAGAAAACAAAATTTGGTTCATGACTCCTTACTATTCACTTCAATAGCAAGAACGATAGTAATAATACAATAGCAGAACCACATACCTGGACTGATAAGTCCCTCAGGTATAGAGACTAAGAAAAGCAAAGAAATGACAAATGTAATAGAAGACAACATATCTAGACGAAAGCACAACCATTCCAGTGCACCAATAATGTGGAATGCAGGCCGAGAATATCCATCCATCAGTTCCATATTTGTGCCTTGAAACCTTGATTCTTGAGCAAAGCTCCTAATAGTTGTTGACCCTGAAATTGTTTCCGCAAAATGTTGTATCACTGGAGCTTTGCATACTCCAACCAACCTTGAAAGTTCTCGAGCAGAAGGTATGTAATATTGCTGCATAAATGTAAATTTGTGAGAAATCCTCTGTCCACAAGCAATAAACTGTAAAACAATATATTGAAGGTCAAAATGAATGTGTGATTGAGCACGATCAATTTTAAGCCTTACAGTGTTGCATAATCTACCAATCCTATGATCTACACAAAAGTAAATACATCTAAGCAAAATGAAAGATCTTTGAGTAATCATTGTTAAAGCTCTTATAAACAATACAAACACACAGGACTAACAACATTGCTAATGACAAATACTTCATCTAAGATTCAATGTGGCAAAGCCATAATGTGAAATAATTACGAGAGTTGCTGAGAGCACAAGGATTACCTGATACCAAATGCAGATTGCAAGCACAGGGATGAAAACTATAAACACCTGCCACTGAGCCTGAGACATCACTAACACAATTCCTAGAAGCTGGATCATTGAGAAGGCATAGGCCTCCACTTGATTTGCAATGTTCATATCCACAGCACTTTGGTCAGTGGAAGCCTATAACAGTGGAAGTAAAACAATTAAGCAAATATGCATCATTCGAATAGTAATAATCTACATTTCAAACAAATGGATATTTGAAACCAATAACAATGCACCAGCGTCAAACGATTTAGTACAATGCATTTGATTGGAACAAATATTGACTCACTCTATTCAGAATCCGTCCACTTGGAGTTGCGTCAAAGAAAGACATGGGGGCACGGAAGATGCATAAATGCATCTTATTGAAGAGCAGAGTGGCTGTTTTGTATGCAGCAGTTACAAGGAGAGTTGTTCTAGCAAGGATGCAAATAGAGCTTCCAACACCCAACATTAAGTAGACATATATAAGTGTGGAACCCCCAACTACAGGTTTTACATCCTTTGAAACCGGGGTTGCCCAAGCAATCCAAAAATTGCTGCCAATTTGAAGGATCTGAAATAGAATCTGAGCAAGCAATATAAAGGGCACAAGAGCTCCTCCATAAGCTGTTGTAATATATTTCCAGTAGACAGTAAACCCGACTTTGCCTTTCTCTCTCTCCTCTTCTTGAACCAGTTGCCCTTTAGACACTGCTGCTTCATTTTCTTCTTTCTTTAAATCCTTACTAGTGCTACTCTCACCATTTTCCTTGCAGATACTTGTTTTTTCATAAACTGTCCCACCCTCTATTGAGTCAAGTGCTGATAAGCTTGCTTATGTGCTCCCACAAGTTCCATAAAGTCAGTTCCAGAATTTAGAATTTCACTGTACTTTCCAGCTTGTGAAATCTTTCCATCTCTCATGACCTAATAACAAGGTACAAGTTGAGTTTGCGGAATATGGAAATAGGAATGCACTACAGTATACAGACCAAGGTAACATATATTGCTCACCAGAATCAGATCAGCAGCAGGTAAAAACTCAACTTGATGAGTAACATATATGACTGTCTTTGAGTTCAAAAGGCCTAGCAAAACCTCCTGCCACAAAGATTGTTTAAAGAGAAGTACCAATTTCAGTACAGTACTTCAGAAATAGTAACTCAAAAGAAGCAGATTTTACCTTAAAGAGGTGAGATCCAGTATGGGCATCCACAGCACTAAATGGATCATCTAACATATAGATATCAGCATCTTGGTAGAGAGCACGTGCAATCTGTATTCTTTGTTTTTGTCCTCCACTTAAATTGATTCCTCTCTCACCTATAACTGTCTGATCACCAAATGATAAGATTTCTAGGTCCCTCTTCAGGGAACATGCTTCAAGAATTCT
Source organism: Nephelium lappaceum (assembly GCA_021234005.1). NCBI lineage: Eukaryota > Viridiplantae > Streptophyta > Magnoliopsida > Sapindales > Sapindaceae > Nephelium > Nephelium lappaceum. The sequence goes on from CM037996.1 coordinate 35,336,868, forward strand.
GTCATATCTTTCTCTGTCCATCTCCTTACCGAACAAAATATTTTCTTCAATCTTGCCACTCTGAATCCAAGGTGACTGAGCAACATAGGCCGTCGTACCACACAACTTAAGAGTACCAGATATTTTAGGTACTTCTCCCAAAATGCAGGACAGTAAGCTTGATTTTCCAGAGCCGACAGTACCACAAACGGCAACTCTCATTTCACTTGAAACTTTCAAATTTATATCTCTTAGTGTTGGATTAGGGGAAGGAATGTCCCAGGAAAAGTTTCCATTGACTATCTCAATCGCTGTATCAGAACTACCTCTTGGCTGCTTCTCTACAGCATCAGATTGCAAGTCATCAAGCTGTAGGAAAGATGCAATTCTATCAAGGGAGACCTTAGTCTGAATTATCATTGATATCGTGTCAGGAAGATTATAGATCGGCACTTGAAGAATCCTGAACGTTGCCAGTGCAGATAAGATCTTCCCTGATTCAAGTGGGATTCCCAAAAACATACAAGCACCAAAGGTGGTCACAGACACAAATGTTGGGGCAACCCAGAAGATGAAACTTGTAATGGACGAAGTGTAAACATATTTCTTCAGCCATCCAGTCTCAGTCTTTCTGAGTTCAATAATCTTAGATAAAAACTTCATTTCCCACCCCTGAAGCTTCAGAATTCTCATGTTCCTTAATATCTCAGATGTTTTCTTCATTCGTTTATCTTTAGATTCCATCAACTTATCTTGAAACTTCTCTTGCAATCTTCCCAAAGGAAAATTCAGTAACATAACAATTACTGTCGCAAAAAGAGTTACAATAGATGCTAGACCAAGATTTTTATACAAGATCAACAAGGCCAAAACAACTTGCATGATGATCATCCATGGATCATGTATGTACCAAGTGAAGTCACCGATCCTCTCAGCATCAACACTCATGACATTGATCATCTCCCCACTGGTGTAGCTCTGCTTCGCCTGGCTTGAAAGAGTCAAACCCTTGTTGTAGATCATCACTGTAAGTACTGCCCGAATCCTCATACCTACCTGCTGCAACCTAAAGAACCAATGCCTCATGGAGAGGCTCTCCACAAGCTTTGCCACAAAAAAGGTGGAGACTAAAAGATAGCCCTCATTTTTGAACTCCCGTCTTCCATTGAGGTATTGAACAAAGGTGTCGATGAGGTATGGGCCAACATAAGAAGCCAATGTGTATACAAGAGCAAGTAAAGCTGTCAAAAGAATTTCTCTCCAGCAAAACAATATTAATGCTTTTACCAGATTTAGAGTGGTCACTCTAGTCCCAACTCCACAATCTTCATCAAGCCTTTTACTTAAAATAGGAAAGGCCCCAACTACACTATCACCACTATCCAATTGTGGGACATCTTCAAGGTCTATTGTTTTCTTATTACCAACAGCAATCAGAGAACCCATCCAAGAAAAGGTAAATATACTAAATAGGCCAGCATTTGAATAAGGGGTCACATTATCAGCCCCTTTTGACATAATTAGAGATGCTACATCATTACATATACTAGAGTCACCATCCAAAAGGGGTGCTTCAAGGTTATCGTTGGTTTCATTTTTCACCACAAACCCCACATAGCAGAAAAACAAACCCGAGACGACAGAGACAACATCAGATACTAAATACTGTACTGGTAAAGACACATGTCTTTTATAGAGAATAATATCACTAACAAGACAAGAACAAGAAATACACAAATAAAAACCCCACCAAACTCTCAATAAAAATGGAAACTTTTGTTCACCTGAATTAATGAACTGAGTCTGCAAAGAAACACAAATTGCTCCCCAACCAAGTGTTCTAAGCACTAAATCCAAAAGAGTAACTAGTTTCTCATTAGACCAACCATTGCTATACCAGTAGAAGTAACTCAACAAACACAATACAAGATTAAACACTGAAACACCTAAACAACAAAACAGAGTCAGCTTATACCACAAAACCCTCTTGTTCTTGAACCTCTCAGTTGATCCTCCACCATTACCAACACCAACTCTCATTTTCTTGCAAACCCACGTTACAAACACTACAAGCAACAAAACTAAGTGTAGTGAACCAGAAACTCCATGTAGGAACATGGGTTTGAGAAGAAAATCAGTACCCGGATACATCAGTGATGATGAGTATGAGAAGATGGTTACAATAGCTTCACAGATATTAAAAAAGCTGATGTGAGCAGAAAGTTGGCGGCTTTCCAGGGCATACACAGATAGAAGATGAAACTCAGCATGTAATGAGCTACGATCATATGTGAAGTGCAAGTTGAAGTGATATATGTGAGATATTTCTGTGATTGATAATGATACAGAACATTTTCCAAACTCGTGTAAGTGTTAGAACAATTAGTAAAAGATAAGTTTCTCAATCTAGACATCATTTAAATGAAGTTCCTTGCACTGATTAAAAACAACTAATTTAGCTCCAATGAGGTCTTGGTCTTCCAAGACTTTTCTTCACAGATTACTGATAGTAACATTTAAGAAACACGTGGTGCTAATCACTGATATAATGGCCATCCAGGAGGTCCTACAATTTGACTAATATGTACAGGGACTGATGGAGAAATCTGTGAGGCAGAAATGCTTTTGTATCAACTTTTATCTCTCATGTTCACGTTAGCAGAAGACTTCCATGATACAAAGATATTACTACCTCCTATTCACAGTGACATCCGTAGTTTGATAACTGGTTGTATCAAATCAGTCTAATCTTGTTAACGTAGCATATAAACAGGACAAGATGATAGGCGTGGAAACGTGGCACTTTCCAGCTGCCTTGACATGATTTTTGCAGAAACTATCATTAAGAGCTGCCGACATCCCCTGTTTCTAGTCTAGTGCCTATATCACTTTCCACTAACATGTTTTACAGTTACAGTATTTTATATAGATTATATTTCACAGTATTCTATAAATCACAAGGAACCTCTCTAGTTTATATTAATTTCACATAATTTAATCCAAGAACCTAGTAGTATGATTTCACTATGAATAATAACTTACACAAATTTATGAGACTGACCTTATTCCGAAAATCAATTACATGAGTTACATTACAAGAATGCAAATTACAAATTACATTAAAAATTTAATCTCACCTCATTATTAGTAGAATGAGGTGATATTAAATTGCAAGCAAGAAATTTATATGTTAATTCAAACTATAATATTCATTGTTGTAAATCTCGGTGTCTAGAGCTGATTACTCATCAGCCAGCCGCCCTGGTGGCAGTCTGGCTAGCCAAGAACCCCAAAATCTGAGGTTCTCTGTGGTTAGGCAGCCCAAATCGGGGCTCTACACTATGCATACAGGGGTTGTTTATTTTTTTATGGACCTATCCACACCAAAATAGTGCCATTTTAGGGAAACGACGTCATTTAAGTGTTTAGAAACTTTTAAATAAATAAATAAATCAATCAATAAGGTTGCAATAACAATCTTATTTTCAAACCAAATTGCAGATCTTCGCTGACACCCACCCCTCTTTTGCAACCTTAAGCTGCCACCTTTGCCGGTTTGTCCGTCGCCATGGTGCCATCACCATCACCATTTGGCAATTTCGACCACACTTTCACCATCTCCATCTCTGATGGAGTCAATTTGGTTGGGTCTTAGAGGGTTTGCAAGTGGCGATTGTGGGTGGTATAGGTGGATTGTGGCAGATGAAGCAAATGGTGATGGCTATAACCATCCTATGAAACGAGGTGACAAGATCTCCAAAATATGATCCATGACATTTTTCTTTTCTTTTAATTTATTCTTTCTTGGTTGAAGTTTAAGTTTGTGGGTATATTTTAATTGAAGAAGTGTTGCCAGTCTAGGAAAATTAGAAGAAGAACAAATAGTTTCAATTTTTTTTTTATAGATTGGACTATGTTTGACCATCAGTCAACAATCAATACCGACTATCCCACTTAGTCACTAGACGCTAGGCGGCCGTCCTAGCCCTAGATCCTAAAACATTGATAATACTTCACTATATTGCAAGCATTTTGAATAGTCAATAGATTATAGTACTGAATTTAGATGTTTTTTATTGGTACAAATATGAAATAAAGCATACTTCCAATACATTATTAACCAGCAATTTGGTACCCAGAATTCATTCAGCTTAACTTAATTGGTACATTCATATGGTCTGGCCTTCAATTTCTAGTTCAATTCTCAAAATTAGAGTTTGACCTCACAGTGTATTCAGCAACAAGTTGGGCAAAAGATGATGACTTTTTCTCCAGCAATTTCGTGGGAGAGTCATATTCCTCAATAAGCCCTACACCAAGATATGGAAAAGATCAAGATTATTTCAAAATAAATTGAATGTGTGATAAACTATTAATTTACAAAATCATACTAACCATCACTCAGAAGGAGAACCATATCACTATCAAGAACGGAAGTGATTCGATGCGCGATGGTTATGACTGTGCAGTGAGAAAAGTGTTGCCTAAGGGTTTGCTGAATTAAATTATCAGTAGCAGTGTCAACCGATGCAGTAGCTTCATCAAGCACCAAGACCTTACTTTTCTTAAGTAGCACACGCCCAAGACAGACAAGTTGCCTCTGACCCATGCTCCAGTTCTCTCCATTCTCATCAACTGCCATTACACATGATCGTATGCAATGAAAAATGATGATATAACACAAGAAAATTTGATTCTATCTCACATGATAGAATAGAAGAAGAGACAAACCCTTGGAGTCTAGCTTTCCTTCCTTCTTCCTTACTTCATCTCCAAGTTGGCACTTATCCAAAGCCTATATCCATTTAAACAAATGTCAACAAATTGATTCTGCATCATCAAGCACATGAATAATGCATGCTTGATTTCAGAAGAATTTAAGCAATTCAAAACTACCCACCTCCCAAATCTGCTCATCCTTGTACTCCTCAAGAGGGTCAAGATTGCTTCGTATAGTCCCTTCAAACATGGTGGGATCCTGAGGAATAATGCTTAGTCTAGACCGCAAATCATGCAGTCCAATTGATGAGATATTGACACCATCTATTACGATCTGACCAGCTGCAGGTTCAACAATCCGAAAAAGTGTTTGAATGAGAGTTGATTTACCACTGCCAGTTCTCCCTACAATGCCAGTTTTCATCCCTCCTGGAATAGTGCACGTGAGGCCTCTCAACACAAGGGGCAAGTGTGAAGCATAGCGGACCTACACCATAACCGTAATCATTGATGATTTAAACATGACAAATGGTTGAAGAGGTGTAAAACAAGTAAAATTACCTGAAGATCATGAATGCCAACTTCTCCAATGATGGCCAGGAATGATCTGGCCGGTTCTCTTCTATCAATAGAGGGGGCTCACTAGGAATGCAAGTGTACTGAAGTAATCTCTCAACTGAGATAATTTTGTTCTCCACATTGCCCATAAGCCACATTAATTTAGCTTGTAATGTATTTAGATTGAGTCCATATATCACCGCCAAGCCCGCAATTGCTTTAGAAAGGAAAAATGCAAAATTTGGTTCATGCTTCCTTACTGTGCACTTCAATAGCAAGCAGGATAGAAATGACACAATGGCGGAACCACTTACCTGGACTGATAATTCCCTCGGGTATAGAGACTAAGAAAATCAAAGCAACAACAAATGTGATAGAAGACAACATATCTACACGAAAGCACAACCATTCCAGGGCACCAATACTATGGAATGCAGGCCGAGAATATCCATCCATTAATTTCATATTTGTGTCTTGAAACCTCGATTCTTGATCAAAGCTCCTAATAGTTGAAGACCCTGAAATTGTTTCGGCAAAATGTTGAATCACTGGAGCTTTGCATACTCCAACCAACCTCGAAAGTTCTCGTGCAGAAGGTATGTAATATTGCTGCATGAATGTAAAATTGTGAGAAATCCTCTGTCCACAATAAACTGTAAAACCATATATTGAAGATTAAAATGAATGTGTGATTGATCACTATCACATTTTGTTAACACTCCTATCAAATTACTTTGGAAGTTCTGCATCGTTGATGATATAAAAAATTTTAAAAATAATGAAAACACAATATAGACTGCTAAAAGCTCAATTTTACAGCCATTACAACAAACATATACATTAGGATAGGCAATTCATCAATACAGTTATGAAGTTTATTTAAATACATATTCATACTGCATACATATATGACCTGAGTTTAATTCTAAATCAAGATTCAACTTCATCTTCTGAGTTTAGTTGCATCGTAATCACCTGTGTAGTACAATAATCAGTAGCACAAAGCTCAACTGCTATGGCCATTATATAAGCAGCAATATGTTCTAGAGCATTTCTCATTTAATATTCATACTGCATACAAAAATAAATAAGAAGTACAAAAACAATTTTCTGATAATAAATACATGATGTAAGATTCCATTCCATGTGGCAGAGCTATTATGTAAAATAATTACAAGAGTTGCAGAGAACACAAGGATTATACCTGATACCAAATGCAGATTGCAAACACAGGGATGAAAACAACAAACACTTGCCACTGAGCCTGAGACATCACTAACACAATTCCTAGAAGCTGGATCATTGAGAAGGCATAGGCCTCCAATTGATTTGCAATGTTCATATCCACAGCACTTTGGTCAGTAGAAGCCTATAACAATGGAAGTAATAAAACTAAGCAACTCTGCATTATGTGCTTGGTTGGTATATTTTGCATTTCAAACAAATGGATATAGTAAACTAATCTACTACAATGCATTTGATTGGAACTAATATTCACTTACTCTGCTCAGAATCCGTCCACTTGGGGTCGCATCGAAGAAGGACATGGGGGCACGGAAAATGCACAAATGCATCTTATTGAAGAGCAGTGTGGCTGTTTTGTATGCAGCAGTTACAAGGAGAGTTGTCCTCGCAAGGATGCAAATAGAGCTTCCAACAGCCAACATAACGTAGATGAATATAAGTGTGGAAACCCCAACTGCAGGTTTTACATCCTTCGAAACTGGGGTTGCCCAAGCCATCCAATAACTGCTGCCAATTTGAAGGATCTGAAATAGAATCTGAGCCAGCAATATAAGGGGCACAAGAGCTCCTCCATAAGCTGTCGTAATATATTTCCAGTACACTGAAAACCCAACTTTGCCTTTCTCTCTCTCTTCTTCTTGAACAAGCTGACCTTTAGACCCTGCTGCCTCATTTGATTTACCCTTCTGAGAAGCCATATTTTCTTCTTTCTTTAAATCCCTAGTAGTGCCACTCTCACCATTTTCTTCAGTGATACTTGTTTTTAGAGAAACTGTCACACCCTCCATCGTGTCAAGTGCTGATAATGCTTGCTTATGAGCTCCCACAAGTTCCATAAAGTCGGTTCCACAATTTAGAATGTCACTGTACTTTCCGGCTTGTGTAATCATTCCATCTTTCATGACCTAATAACAAGGTACAAGTTGAGTTTTGTGGGATGTGGAAGCAGGTATGCAGTACAGGATAGAGAAATTAATGTAACTTAAAGTGCTCACCAGAATAAGATCAGCAGCAGTTAAAAACTCAACTTGGTGAGTAACATATATGACCGTCTTTGAGTTGAGAAGGCCTAGCAACACCTCCTGTCACACAAATTGTTCAAAATTGAGTACTGATTCTTTTAAATAACCACTAGAAGATGAAAGATAACAGTACACAATTGCAAAGTTCAAGGTAATTGTTAGAAAGTTCAATCAGCAAAATCTGTACACTAAATTAAAGTTAGTAAGAAAGCTGCAACTTCTACAACATGTAATGGCATCAGGAAAGAAACAGATTTTACCTTAAAGAGACTGAGATCCAGTATGGGCATCCACAGCACTAAACGGATCATCTAACATATAGATATCGGCATCTTGGTAGAGAGCACGTGCAATCTGTATTCTTTGTTTTTGTCCTCCGCTTAAATTGATTCCTCTCTCACCTATTATAGTCTGGTCACCGAATGATAAAATTTGTAGGTCCTTCTTTAGGGAACATGCCTCAAGAATTGTGTCATATCTTTCTCTCTCCATCTCCTTACCAAACAAAATATTCTCTTCAATCTTGCCACTCTGAATCCAAGGCGACTGAGCGACATAGGCCTTTGTACCACACAACTTAAGAGTACCAGATATTTTAGGTACTTCTCCCAAAATGCAGGACAGTAAGCTTGATTTTCCAGAGCCGACAGTACCACAAACGGCAACTCTCATTCCATTTAACACTTTCAAATTTATATCTTTCAGAGTTGGATTAGGGGAACCGATATCCCATGAAAAGTTCCCATTAACTATCTCAATTGCTGTATCAGAACTACCTCTTGGCTGCTTCTCTACAACATCAGACTGCATGTCATCAAGTTGTAGGAAAGATGCAATTCTTTCAAGGGAGACCTTAGTCTGAATTATCATTGAAACTGTGTTAGGAAGATTATAGATTGGCATTTGAAGAACGCTAAACGTTGCCAGTGCAGATAAGATCTTTCCTGATTCAAGCGGGATTCCCAAAAACATACAGGCACCAAAGGTGGTCACAGACACAAATGTTGGGGCAACCCGGAAGATGAAAACTGTAATGGACGAAGTGTAAACATATTTCTTCAACCATCCAGTCTCAATCTTTCTGAGCTCAATTATCTTTGATAAAAACTTCATTTCCCATCCCTGAAACTTGAGAATTCTCATGTTCCTTAATACCTCAGAAGTTCCCTTCATTCGTTTATCTTTAGATTCCATCAATTTGCCCTGAAACTTCTCTTGCAATCTCCCCAAAGGAACATTCGTCAACATAACAATTATTGTCGCAAAAAGGGCTGCAATAGATGCTACCCCAAGATTTTTATACAATATCAACAAGGCCAAAAAAACTTGCAAGAGGATTTGCCATGGCTCATGCATATACCAACTGAAGTCACCGATCCTCTGAGCATCAACAGTCATGACATTGATCATCTCCCCACTACTGACGCCCTGCTTCGCCTGGCTTGAAAGAGTCAAAGCCTTGTTGTAGATCAACACTGTAAGTACTGCCTTAATTCTCACACCTACCTGCTGCAACCTAAAGAACCAGTGCCTCATGGCGAGGCACTCCACAAGCTTTGCAACAAAAAAGGCGGAGACTAAAAGATACCCCTCGGTTTTGAACTCCCGTCTTCCATTGAGGTATTGAACAAACGTGTCAATGAGATATGGTCCAACATAAGAAGCCAATGTGTATGCAAGGGCTAGCAAAGCAGTCAAAAGAATTTCTTTCCAACCAAACAAGATTAATGCTTTTGCCAGGTTAAAGGTAGTCACTCCACTCCCAACTCCACCATATTTGTCAAGCTTGTTTCTTAAAACTGGAAACATCCCAACAACACTGTCACCACTATCCAATTGAGGGACATCTTCAAGGTCTAACGTTTCTTATTGCCAACAGCAATCACAGACCCCATCCAAGAGAAAGTAAATATACTAAAGAGACCAGCATTTGAATACGGGGTCACACTACTAGCCCCTTTCGACTCTATTAGAGACTCTACACCATTACGCACACTAGAATCACCATCCAAAAGGGGTTCTTCAAGGATATCTTCAGTCTCATTTTTCACCACAAACCCCACATAACAGAAAAACAAACCCGAGACAACGGAGACAACATCAGATACTAAATACTGGACGGGTACATGCACACGTCTTTTGTGAAGAACAATGTCAATGACAAGACAATAACAAGAAATACACAAATAAAAACCCCACCAAACTCTCAATAAAAATGGCAACTTTTGTTCACCTGAATTGAACAACTTAGTATACAAAAAAACACAAATTGCTCCCCAACCAAGTGTTCTAAACACTAAATCCAAAAGGGTAACAAGTTTATCATCGGACCAACGATTGCTATACCAGTAAAAGTAACTCAACAAACACAATACAAGATTAAACACTGAAACACCTAGACAACAAAACAGAGCCAGCTTATACCACAAAACCTTCTTGCTCTTGAACCTCTCCTTTGACCCTTGACTATGATCAACACCAACTTTCAGTTTCTTGCAAAGCCATGAGACAAACAACGCAAGCAACAAAACGAAGTGCAGGGAAGCAGAAAACCCACGTAGGAAAATGGGTTTGAGAAGAAAATCAGTACCTGAATACATTGGTGATGATGAGTTTGTGAAGAAGATAGTTACTATATCTTCACATGTAGCTTTGTTAACAAGACTCAGTCTCTCTTTCTAGCTCAATTATCAAACTCACCAGTCTGTTTACTATCATTATAAGACTCCGATTCTCCACTGCCGTGTTTCAAAATTTTCCACGTTAATAACTTTTTGACTTTGAATTATGTTTCTTCAAATAAATCTTGCGGGCTGTAATTATTTGAAAATGACTAATCCATCACTAATGTAGCTCAAAGTCTTGGTTTTTGAAAAATTGGTCTCTTCTAAATGCAGTGGAAATGTACACACTCAAATACTCCGCTGAATATATGGCTTTTATATATATATATATATATATATATAATATATGTGGAGCTAATTGATGCATCGAAGGGGACAGGCTGACAGGATTGACTAGAATCATTAAACAAATTGTCCTTGATGGAGATGCTAGATTCAAGGGAATGCTGTTCCGTTTTCTTTGTTTCCCTTCTTTTTTTTCTTTAAATCTTTTCACTAGCAAAATAAGGGGTCTTTTGGTCTTCCGCTATCTATCATTTCCAGTCATTTCCAGATTTGCTTCAGTGTTGAATACGAAAGACAGTGTGTCTGGACAGGCTTGAGTTCAACATGAATATGTATAACACTAGTTTTTGACACTACAGACATTAATGTGACCGAAAAAATACTACTTAAATAGCTTATGCTATTAATTTCTCAAAAAAGTTTGCAGAGAACTGATATCCAGTTAAAACAAAGCCATAAAATTAGTGTTGCAAAATAAGATGCACCTAAATAGTTTTTGCCATTAAATTCACTAGTAGAAAATTATGCAGGGGAGTGATTTGCAGTTGACATAAGGTATCCAATTAATGGTTGGAAACTTAAACATTTTGTTAATTGGCTCAATACACTAGCTTTAATTTTGTCCACTATTCGTTTTCAGTCTTTTCATCTCAGTACATAAATACCTTAAACTAAAAGAGTTCTATGAATCACAATATGAGGAGACTATATAGACTCAAAAAGTAGATGATCATATATAATAAACTTTTAAAAATTTATTGAATTATTATTAACTTTATTTGGAATATGATAGGGGAAAAAAAAGTGAAGATTATTATGCAAACTGATGTTACTGGCAATGAAAGAAATAAGATGTGGTGTTGAAAGAATAAATAGATTAAGAAAATATAGAAAATTTGATGTCGTTTAAATAATAAAAAGACATCAAATATTCCACAGAGTAAATATTTATTTTGATCAGAATTAGGAAAAAAAATTAAACACACTGAGTTTATAACATAAACAAAATCAATGTCACACTTTAAAATACCCCAAAATCAATAGTGAAAATAAACATTAAAGTGAATGAAGCGGGTCAACGAAAATCGAACAAATACTATAAAATGATTTTTTTTTTTTTTTTTTAAAAAAAGTCACTAAAGCATATATGTTTTCTTGTAGAACTTCCATTTTTTTTTAATTTATATAAAAAAGAAAGAAAACCAACTTTATAATACACAAAATAATAAAATAATAATAATAATGATGGGCATTAAAAAACTTACTTAAAAATATCAATCACAATCATATCCTAAAAGTTGTGAGTTTAGATTATTTAATTTTCCCAAATCTCAAAATTGATTTATTGTATATGATGAGAATATGCACTGGAGCAGTTTTGCAATGGTGGGGAGATGTGGGGAGCCCACAATGAGAGAATAATATGTGTTCATACAATCTTATTTCTGATATGTAATTATACAGCAGTGAAGCACTATTAATGTGCTTTTATTTTTAATTTTTTGTTTTTGGTTTTCTGAAACTGTTTTTCTTTTTTCTTTTTTCTTTTTTCTTTTTCTGGAATTTGAAACTGTTTCTCACATTCTCTGTCTCGTTCCATTATTTTATTTTATTTTATTTTTTTCTGAAACCGTTTCTTCTTTTAATCCTATTTTTATTATTTTTTATTCTCATTCAAATTGTCTTACCCACACACGTTTCTTTTTCTTATTTGTTTCCTAAATGGGCACCATTTTAACTCGTTGAAAATAGAGCACTATTTCTTATTTTGACCTTGTTCAAATAGTCCATCTTCATGTTTTTTAGCTTGTTGAATAAGTGCACGGTTCCATATTTCTACGATTCCATAATTTTTTGTAATGTTTTAGTAACATTCTTATAATTATGTTGAGACAATTTATTCATTCCTATTAGAATTAGAAGAAAAAGCTCTACCCCTTCTCGGAGTTAGTTTCCTATTACTTCACATTTTTATTTGCTTATTTTTAGTCTACATATGTGTACATTTTTCTTCTAACTTTTCACTAGCTTTCATTAGCAAATTTAGATTTCTTTGCTATAATCACTTTTACATTATTAATATTCAGTTTTTAGTAACTCAGTTTTAATATTACTATATATATATATATACTTTTTTGTCAATTTTAATTGTAATTTTTGACTTGGTCCCCCTATAAAAATCCTAGTTGTGCCCTTGGTAGTTTGTGTTAGCATTTAGCAATTGTTACAAGACATTAGCATCTTAGAATTTCATGATTAGACAATAGGATTTCATGATTTTCACAACAATAAAATGTAATTGAATTACATATTTGAATCCATATAGAAGAACTTCAAATGATGATGAAGACAAAGAAATTAATATAAATGAAAACTGTGTTTCTCTCTCTTGATCATTTCCTTTAGTAAATACACACTTAATTGATGGTAAATTAAAAATGTGTTACCAGTATTTATAGGATGGAGAGATTACTAGTTTCAAAATAATTTATTTACTTAATTAATATATAGTCATCAATGTACATAACTCTTCGTTGAATTGAAACCATTTAATCATTCAGAAATGAATGACCATTGAATTTTTTAACTTAATTTTGTTTTAATGACTTCATTCAAAAACTTATTTATTAAACCATTAAGGAAGATATTTCACATGAGCCAAGTGGGAAAATGTTGGATGTGACTCCATGTGATTTAATATTCATAAATGTTTAATAAATAAATTTTTGAATGAAGTCATTAAAACAAAATTAAGTTAGGGAATTCAAATGGTAATTCGTTTTAGAAGATTGAATGGTTTCAATTCAATTGAGAGTTATTACATTGATGGCTGTATATTAATTAAGTAAATAAATTCTTTTTGCCTTTTTCAGCCTTCTTACCAAATTTCTTTCCAATTTGTTGATCAATATAATGAATTATATGAGTTCCTTGTTGCTTAAATCTTATCTCCTCTTGAACAAGTTTACTAGCCAATTGATTAATATTTCATTTATCATCAATAGTGTTATAATTAATATGAAACAACCCATATTGAGGAGGCAAGGAATTCAAAGTAAATTATATAAGGAAAGACTCATCCACATTCATTTCTAATGTTCTTAGCCTTGTTGCTATATTTGTCATTTCAATAATGTGCTCATGCATGCTATGTGATCCATCAAATTTCATAGTGGTCAAGTTAGCCATTAATGTCCTAGCTAGAGACTTATTATCACTTTTGAAGCGTTCATCCACAAATTTTTTAAATTTCTTAGCATTTTCAGTTGTAGGAAGAGTTACCTTAATGTTGTTTGCAACAATCATTCGCATAAATATAAGACTTAATCTGTTCGATCTTTCCTAAACTTTATGATAAGATTTCTTTTCTTCACTGCTTTTATCAATGAGATCGTAGGGTTTCTCTTCTCGAAGTGCAACATCAAGATCCAGTATACCTAAGTGAAACTGAACTTGTTCACTCCAATTAGAAAAATTTAATCCGTTAAACTTAGGAACAGATGAAGCAATCGAATAAAGAGAAATAGGAAGTGATGCTGCAAAAATTCAATAAAAAATACTCTTCAAAATTAATATGCTGAGTTACAAACATTAGAAACAACAAATTTATATAAAAGTTCTCCTTTGGATGATACTAAGATATATGAACATAATTTATAATGATACTTTAATTTTTTTTTTTTTTAGTCGGTAATTATATACACTCTAATAAGATTATATGATATCTTTGGATATACAATTCAAATCTAATTGAGTAGAGCAATTACCATCCTCATGTTCATCAATAATAAGAATGTGGATATACCTTTGGGTAATCCTAAAATATCTTATTATTAATGATTTTTTTTAATATACCCTTTCATTATATATATAATAATCATAATGTCATATGTTATTTTATGCATCAACATTAATGGGTAATTGAATCTAATTTTATATTACACAATTCAAATTCATAGATTCTCAAAATTCAGTCACTTTGGTGAACTATCGAATTAATAATAACATGAATTCATAGTGTAATACATGTAAAATATAATTTAACAATTACACTTTTATCTAAAGCATATGATATTTAACATTGATATTGCAATATACAATAATATGTTAAACATCAAGTATAATATATATATATATATAGAAATCAAATTAATATATTTCACATTATCCATAAACAAAAGTTAAGTTGAGATGAAGAAATCAATTATATAGGTTCTACGCTATATCCTTCATCTACAAAACCTAGAATTATTCATAAGCTGAAGCATTATAGGTATCATCAATAATTCTAATTTATAATTTAGAAACAATTAGAGAGAGTACACAATATATACAATTAATGGAAAATCATAAATCCTTAACCTAAAGCTCTATACCATATGTTAGCATTTAACAATTGTTACAAAATATTAGGATCTTAGAATTTCATGATTAGACAATAGGATTTCATGATTTTCACAACAATAAAATATAATTGAATTACATACCTGAATCCATATAGAAGAACTTCAAATGATGATGAAGATGAAGAAATTAAAATAAATGAATATTGTGTTTCTCTCTCTTGATCATTTCCTTTAGTAAATACACACTTAATTGATGGTAAATTGAAAATATATTATCAGTATTTATAGGATAGAGAGATGACTAGTTTCAAAAGAATTTATTTACTTAATTAGTATATAATTATTAATGTACATAACTCTCCATTGAATTGAAACCATTAAATCTTCTAAAACGAATAACCATTTGAATTCCTTAACTTAATTTTGTTTTAATGACTTCATTCAAAAATTTATTTATTAAACCTTTATGAATATTAAATCACATGGAGCCATATCCAACAGTTTGTACTACAACACGGCTGCAAGTACTGAATGCAAAACCCATCAGATTGATAATCCAATCAAAATAAGCTTCTAGTATCCTGCTCTTCAAGGAATATGATTTTGTCTGAATTCCAGTGTCTCACCATTGCTACATCTTTTCTGACATTGGCAACTCTAACAACCACAAGTTTTTACTATAGAAATAATTCTTGAGAAGTATTGAACTGGTTTCCTTGAGGTACAAGTCGCACAAGCTAGCTGTATGAGACGTTCAGAGCTGAAAGTTATGTGAAACTTGTCTAACGTGTAACTCATTTAGGCTCGCAATGATTTCTGTTGCAAAATCTCCCATAAAGGTCTCAGAGTCCCGTGGCACATAAAGGAGCACTTACTAGGACATTATATCAACATAAATCTTTGGCGGTGCTTTTGTAAAATTCCTTCCAATCTCCGGAAAATATATAGATAGGGCCCAAAAAATTAGAGATGGCTGAATAGGCCCAATCAAACTAAGAACACAAAATTCTTTTACTAAGCCCATATGGCCCAGCAGTATTCTAAGCAATACCATTTGGATTACCTGATACATAGAGACACAATAAAGAACTCTACCATTATCAATATTTGAATGCTACAGTTGCCAATGCTCTCTCTTATTTGACAATCACTGTTTGGATTGTTTAAAGCTTTCATCATTTTCAAGTAAACTTAAATCATCTTCTACTAAAGTTAGCAAGCTTTCTGGGTGCCTTGATATAATTTCTACAGAAAATATCATTGAGAGTTTCTTACATCCCCCTTTCTGGTCAAGTGTCTGTATCAATTTCCACTAACATTTACAGTATTTTACATAGAGACGTTTTTTTAAATTTTGCTAAATTTTGTAAACCACTTTCCTAGAAGTAACCTCATTAGTTTATATTAATTTTACATGTTAAAAATTATACAATAAAGTAGTATTTTTTCAAGAATTATGTCTTCTTGTAAATTTAAACTAGTTTGAGGTGGAGAATTTACCTTATTCTCATGCTTATTAACTAGCAAAACTAGCATATTTTGATCATCACATTTTAGGCCACCTTTTAAATAATTTTAGGGGAAAAAGGAATCCCACTATAAAATCAAGTTAAAAAAATTTATTGGAGTAAGTTTATTATGAAAATAAAGTACATAAGTTTTGTAATAACAACTTAAAATTTATATACTAGAATGATAGACGTTTTGCTTTAACAGTATCCAAACATAAATTGTTAGATAGCATATTTCAAGCAATTGGCTGCTATCGGCAAACATGTTAGCACTACAACATAAAAAAGAAAGTGAGTATTGATTATGTAAACAATCACAACCTCTAAATTAGTAGGAAAAGCTTTTTAGAGTGTGCATCTTAGTACATATAAAACAATTTTTAGATGATGTGTATCCAATGCTCACAAGCATAAACATTGTATGGTCTTGTATCTTATCAAACTTACACTGAATAGTGAACACATGCATTAATGTGACAAACAAGAAATGGACAAGAAATTACAAAATATAGTAGCATTTATATTTTAAAAGTTTAACCTACTTATGGATCCAACTCTTGTCAAGTATGTAGTTGAGGAAATAAAAAGAAACTAGAAAATATGCTGTAAACTGCAATTTTTGTTGCAGTTTGAAAAACAAGCTTATAATTTTGCTCCATAAAATGAAACGCTACTTACTTATGTAACAAAGATGGGAGTATTTACCTTATTGAGAGAATAACTTGCACTTTACTAATTTCTTCTCTCTTTTGTTTCTTCCAACAAGCTTCAATACTTTTCTTTCAACCATACTTACAAACCACCATGCCTTTCCTATTGAGAATACAATACATGCCATTGACAAGCCAATCACAAGTCCACTTGCATAACCCATCAAAATAATTTTCCAATCAAATTAGCCTGAAGTGTCTTGTTTTTTTCTAAAATTTTGTTGGCTCTAATTTTTGGGCTTCACCATTGTTGCATTTTTTTGACAATGGCAATCCACACAACCCCACGTTCCCAATATAGTTATTGTTTTCAAATGTATTGAACTAATTCCCTCATGGTATAAGCCCTTCAAGCTGGTTATATGAGAGGTTTAGTATTGAAAGAGATGTTAGAATTGGTAATTGCTTTGGAATTTCACCCTCAAACTTGTTTGAAGACAGATCTTTCAAATTTGTCAATGATATTGGAATATGTATGACCTATTAGATTGTTATGAGAGATGTTGAGAACTTTAAGAGAGTTCAATTTTCCAACTAACTCTAGAATTTGTCCTCGAAACTTGTTACTTGACAAATCCATAATAGTAAAAATGGTAAGAATTCTCTCCAATGTAGTATCAACTCCTTTCATTGTCACCATTATTGAGTCTTCATAATAAGCGTATCCCACATACTTCAGTTTAACAACATTTTTTTTTTTCGAGCTCATCAAAACTTGAAAATTTTGGAAAAATCTAGTTTGCAAATGATCGATCAAATTATTGTGTGAGAGGTCGAGAATTCTCAATTTCAAGAAAGGAAGTCTTGTTTTAAGATTGCAAGAGAACCATGAAACCTATTAGATCGCAGTATAAGAACTTTTAGTTTCGGCAGAGTGGCTAACCAATGGGGAAATGTATCATTAATCATGTTATTTCTAACATTTAGTACTTCCAAATGACGACAGTAACCAAAGAAGGTGGTAATGGCCCTTTCAACTTATTGCCATTAAGATTTAGAGTTCTCAACCCTCTATTATTTGCAAATGTTTGAGGAATTCTACCATGAAAATTGTTCATCCTTAGATCCAAGACTACGATAGACACAGAGTTTTTGCTCAGACACTTTGGAACACTTCCATATAGGCTATTAGTAGACAAGTCTAGATATGCCACTGAGGTCAGATGACAAAATTGTGATCTAACTAGCACTCAAAATAGATCATTGTCAGGCAATATACCAAGCAAAACAGTCCAAGAAAGCACCAATAACTAATCGAAATAAAACAATCAATCAAGAATAGATAAGAGAAGCAAATAAGAGATGACACACAGGTTTATAGTGGTCAGAATTATTGAAAACAATTTAGCTAATAAATTAGGCTATCAGTTAGTTCTAGATCCATTGACATTAATTGAGGATTAATTGTAGAATTATTCTATTTCCATTCCTACTCTACATCTAGTACTATATACACTTGTTCTACTGATTGGATAAAATTCAACAATTTTTTTCTTCCACTCATCTCTTATTAGTTTTTGTGCTCTCTGTTGTCTCATTGATCCACAAACGTACTACTACATCAAAATAAACAAATGAACTTGAAGTAAATAATTTGTAAAATGACATCACTTCAACAACCGGTAGCCATTTCAACTTAAGCAATAACTGGAATTTTCTTCATTCTTCAACGAGATTTTCCTTATCCTAATACAAAAAAAAAAAAAAAAACCCACCAAAAAGAAGCACTGGTTTTGACACAACTCTACCACAAAAACTAGCTCATGAGTAAATGTTCATCCTTACTTTATAATCCACACAAATTCACCTTTTCAACTGATGTCCCTCATGCGCAGAGTGCTTGACTTTGATATAATGTTAGAAAGGGTTTTGAGCCTAACTCCATTAGAGAAGTTAGTTCACGAGTGAAAGTTTACTCCCACCTTGTAAACCACATAAATTCACTTTTTCAATCGATGTGGAATTATTTAACAGTTCGTAGGTTTTTTTTTTTTTGAAAGAAATAGTTCGTAGGTAATGCCCATATTTAAAGTATTGTTATTACATAAGGGAATATTATTACAAAAAATTAATTCAATGAAATTTTCTTTCAGATTGTAAAATTTAAGTAAATTAAATAATTATGTAAATATTATTTTAGACGTGAGGGTGGGTTAGACAACTACTAGTCAATCAACAAATTAAGTCTTGGTCACTGTCATCACCTATTACAGCTTCATTATTTTGTATGAAAACATTAAATTAGTAATAAGATTATACTTTCAAAGAATTAATTTTTATAATTTTCATAATGTATGAAAACATGTAACGAAGGGGCAATTGTGCTAGTAGTCATTGGTGCGTGGACCGGAGTCAAATAGAAAATATAAACCTTCCCGTCTAAAGAAGGAGCACTACAATCATGGATAATTTAGAACAAAGTGTTATTGGTCTTGTCTTTTCTTTAGAAATTATGACTTCATTGAAAGTTGGTTCTCTTTCCTTTTGATTTTAAAGTAGATTTCTTTTTCCAAAAAGCAGTATTTTCTACTTGATAACTATAAGGCCGAATCCAAGTAAACCTAGGAGATTAATTAAGTCCAAAAAAGAATTAATAAATAGGCCCAAATTGATTGTAAGCCCAAGTTATATAATAATGTTAAACCAAATGGATAAAAGTCCAATTGAGTGAATTTGATGCTTATGCAAAGAATTGAAAGAATAAAAAAAAAAAAAAAGGAAAAATATATAGTTATATATTTCCCCTAATTGCTATTAGAGTTTGAAGCTTCATATAAAATATTATTCTTCTTTATTCTCAACAGCCACTTCTCTCTCTTAAAAACTCTCATGTATTATTCAAAATTTTTTTTCTCCATTGACAAATTTAAACCGCCAACCATAATAATATTGAAGATCGATGTTTATTGTGAAAGTGTTTGGGAATCAAGTAGGTTTTCTTCCCTTTCTTTTATATTTTTTATTTACTATTAGAAGTTTATGATATCTTATTATTTAAGTTTGAAGTTATTTCATAATAAGATTAAAATTTTATAGATTTCTTTTAGAAAAAATAAAGGCTGCTGGAAATTAATTTTGTTTCCTAGTAAATGGTCAGATTAGTTTAATTGTTTGGCTAGCCATATGAAGGTATAAATTTATGAAATTTGGTATGAATGATGGTTAGGTTCCGGAAAATTTCGTTGTCATATGATAAGTATTTAATTAATTACAAATTTTTTATCACCTCTGACTCAGTGAAATAAAAATCTGGATAGCACTGAACTAGGTTGAATATTGAATTTTTTGGACTTGCAATTGATTTTATTTTACTATCATTAAATTTTTGTATGAACCAATATAAGTCCTTTGTAATCCATTAAATTTTGAAGGATTTTTATGAAACGGTTTATTTTTAAAAATTCAAACATCAAGAGCTGTTAAGTTTTGAAACTGATGTCAGTACAGCCTTGGTTTGGATTCAGAGGTTTAAAATAATAGGTTAACAGGGGCATTTAAGGCTGGTAATTTTTATGGTATTTATTCTAGATCTTTATAACATATATATACATTTTTGGGACAATTGGTTTTATATACAATTTATTAAAAATAGAGAAAATGGACTGCATTAGTAGAGACAGTGTTGACAATAATGAATTTTAATGGTATTTGGACTTAGATTAATTTAATAAGTTACGATTTCCTATAAATTTATGAGTTTTGTCGTGTGATTTTAGGTTGATAATAGAGATTAAATTCGTAAAGTTATTTTTCCTATCGGGGTAAGTGGAAAAAGTAAGTAAATTTTTCCTAGCACATGTTATATAGTTTTCTAGTAATAAATTTAGTCTTTATAATTGAAAGTTTTCTATTTTATTTATTGTTATTTTATCTTAAGCAAAGTATAATTTATACCTTAATTATTGTTTTTTATGAATGTTTTTGATAAATAAATTTTAAACATTCTTTTACAAAATATACGTAAAAGTTATGCTTTTATCAAGTTTTGATTCTTGCAACGTTACTTATTATTATATTCTATTTAAATGATTTTACATCATCCATTATATATCCTTATAAAATGTTCAATTGTATCAAATGTAGTCCTCTAATTTTGAAAAGTATGATATGTATTGAAATTGTAATTGTATTATAAAATGTTTTTGCTCATTGTTTGTAGTACCACTACCATTATTATTGTCCCAGTTGGGTTATTATGTGCACACCTACTGTTACAAAGTCACATGAATAACTGTGACCTACCGTACCGAGTCACACGGGTAAATATGACCTACCGTACTGAGACATACGGGTAAATGTAACATACCGTTACCGAGTCATACAGGTAAATGTGGCATAACGTTACCCCATGTATTAAGTGACATGAGCTATTGATTTTGTTCAATAATGTTAATGCTAATGTTAAATGTTTACCGCTGTAATATGTATTTATATGGTTTATTTACAGAAAATACTGAAAGTCTTTTACAGTTTTCTAATGTTATGTTGAATTTACTTACCGAGTTGATGACTCATCCCTCGTCTCCACCATTTTTTTAGAGTAGTCATAGTTATGTCGAGATGTTGATTATCCTATCATTTAGGAAGTGGTTACATAAAGGAATTAGCAACTAGAGTTTTGTGATAATTATTTGGAGAACTATCATTTATTTTAGTTTTATTTATTCATAAGGATTGATTTTCAATTGGTTCTTTATTATTGTTTTTTTTTTTTTTTAAATTGTAGCTTGGCTTTAAGTGTTTGATAAAATAAAATACATCTTGGATTTAAGTTTTACCGAGTATCATTTTAAATTCCTTATATTAGGATTTGGGGTGTTAAAATTACAGTTTTGTAATTTGCCATGTTAAAATAGTCCAATAGCATGTGTAAGTTATTGATATGGGTTGTTGACTCGGAGAGATTATTGTATATTAAAATATTTGAGTCTAACATAAATACACGTACCATTAATATGCATGCGTGTTCTACATGCAACTGACTCACTAGATAAATCTATCATTTATATAAAAATTTGATGCGGGAAATGCTATTACACTTTTTTTTCCTAGTACTTTTTATAAGTTTTTTCTAATATTTTTTACCAGCGTTGCTCATCTACTACTGCTAGCAATAATATCCATATTTACATAAGTGTTGACTAGGAGAGATTATCGTACATTGAAAGACTTGAGTCTATGCCATTTCTTAGACTTCACTTGTCTCTCTCTGGGTTGTATTTTTTGTGGCTTTTAGAGATGAAGAATTTTTTTGAGTCAGGGACTATATATGTTGTTTGTAGTTTATCAAAGAAACGACCTATTTTGTACTCTAACTAAATGATCCCAACCAATTCTAAACAACACCATTCATTTTACTAGGCTCAAGCTAGCCCAAAATTTCTCTAAACAGCACAATTCGGATCATCTTACCGGACATTGGGAATTAAAACAAGGAAATGACCTCTAGTACTAGTTTCCATTCATTTTAGAAATACATTGGCCCAACATCTTTTTACACCTATATGAAATAACACCTGCTTTTCTTCTTCTTCCTCCTTCCTCAACTATTACTCCTCTAATTTCTGTCTTTTTCAAACAAATTGGATTCACCTTCTAGTGAAATCAATGAAGTCGATGAAGTTGGTTGATTGGCAACTAAAACTCTCAAACTCGGTGGCATTTGAAAATTACAATAAATGTAATTTTTTATGTTGATCACGGTTTTTGTTGGTTATAATTTGAGTAAATGTGTTGTTTTATTCAATTAAATTCATTTTTTATATATAACAAAAGTAACAAAACCTAAATTTTAGCAAAGTCGATTGATAAATGGAATCTTTGAAACCAGGTTGTATTTAAAATTTATAATAACAATGATCCTTTTTTTCTAATGGTTTTATTGAACATAAGCTATTCATGTATTTTTGGTCTAATAAATTCTTTATTTTTTTTAACAAAAATAAAAAAAATCCAAGTTTGATAAAGTCAACAAAGTTGGTTACGTCGGCAATATTAATTAAAAACGTACAATGGGACATTGATTTAAGTAAAATATTGTTAAAAGGGCGAGATATCGTTTGATGAAATTGTGCCGCATCTTCGAGCTTAGAAGATGTTTCAAATGTGAGAAAAGTTACATCAAGAGAAGGTAGACATCAATAGCTTGAACTCTATAAAGTAATTGCTTTACATGCACTATGAATATGAATTTGGACCGGACTTTCATATTTTAGCCTAGTTTTAAGTCACCAAGTCTTGCCAAGAGCTTCTGCCATGCTTTTATAGCTATAAGTCTTGAAAGCTGCATTAGCTAGGGATTTACTTGATTACGAATTGTGTTATGAGATTTTGCCTAGTTAGTCCTGCCCTACTCGTCTATTCTTCTTCATGCAATGCCTAGTAGTTTAACAAAGGGTATATGAATAAATAGACTTGGAACAAGTTTGCTGGTCACCACATGTAAATGGAATCAAACCCTTGTAGTCTTGTTATAGCCTATAGGGCATTAAATGGAACAAAACTATGGGCGTGAAAATCTGGGACTTTCAGCAAACAACTTTTACAGTCACAATATGTTATGTAGATTATATTGTCCTATTTCATATTACTTTCGAAATCACATTCAAGGAATCTCCATAGTTTATATTAATTATATAAAAATTAATCCTAGAACATAGTAACTATCTAAGACAGGGATTTTAACGGGCAAAACTAGCTTAGTTAGCGACCTAATTCTAAGCCACCGATTTAATAAGTGAAGGAGGAAAAGGGAACCCAGTATTACTGGTGGTGCCATCTTGCAATGAACTTGGACAAATTTATTAGACTTAATTAATTCTAAACATGAAATATTGCATGAATTACATTGTAGTAATACCAACTTGAAATTTAAACATTAAAATTGTAGATATCTTGTTCTAGTAGTTTTCACACACGAATTGTTGAATAGCATCTTCTGAGGCCAGAAACTGTATGCCAACTCATCAGCTCTGTCAAACCTATAATGAAAAAAAGAATGTTAGAATTTGGATTCATGAATAACTGTAACCACTAAACTTGGTTGGAAAACATTTTAGAATATGCATCCCTTGAAACTACTTTTTGAAGATACATATTCAATGCTCACGAGCACAAAGATATAACAGTCCTATATTTTATAATACTTACACTGAATAATAAAAAAACATTGGTGTTAAAAACCGCAATTGAACAAGAAATCACAAAGTATAGCACCATTTCGATTTCAAGAGCTCAGCAAGTACTTATGGACCCAACTGTTGTCAAGTAAGTGAGGACACCAAGAGAAACTAGAAAATATGTTGCAAACTGCATATTTTCTTGCAGTTCAAAAACATGCTTAGAAAGCTTCGTGAAAAATGATACACTATTTTCTTATCTAACAAAGTATTGGAGCATTTACCTTATTGAGAAAATAACTTGCACTTTGCTATTTTTTTCTTCTTGTTCTTCCTTTGTTTCTTCCAGCAAGCTTCAAGACCTTTCTTTCAACCATACTCACAAACCACCATGGCTTCCTTGTTGAGAATACAATATATCCCATTGACAAGCCAATCACAAGTCCGCTCGCATAACCCATCATAATGACTTTCCAATTGAACCAGCTTGAGGTATCATGTTCTTCATGGAATTTGGTTGGCTCCAACTTTGGTGCTTCATCATTGCTACATTTTTTTGACAATGGCAATCCACATAATCGTAGGTTACCAATAAAGCTATTGTTTTCAAATGTATTGAACTGCTTCCCCAAAGGTATAAGCCCCTCAAGCTGGTTGTATGAAAGGTTTAGAGCCGCAAGAGACGTCAAACTTGTCAATTGCATAGGAATCTCCCCATGTAGCTTGTTTGAAGACAAGTCTAATGATTCCAACTCAGTCAAATTTTCCAAGGTTATTGGAATATGACTTGTTAGATTGTTATGAGAAAAGTTGAGAACCTTAAGAGAATTTAATTTTCCAACTACATCAGGAATTTGTCCTTGAAACTTGTTACTTGACAAATCCATAGTAGTGAAAATGGTAAGAATTCTCTCCATTGTAATGTCAACTCCTTTCATTGTCACCATAATTGAATCTTGGTAATAATCATCTCCCATATATTTTAGTTCAACACCATTGTATTTCCCATTCATCATAGCTTGAAAACTTTCAAAAAATTTCATTTGCAAATGACCGGTGAAACTATTGTGAGAGAGATCAAGAATCCTCAAATTAGGGAAAGGAAGTCTTGTTTTGGGATTGACAAGAGAACCATGAAATCTATTAGATCGCAATATAAGAACTTGCAGTCCTGGAAGAATTGCCAACCAATGGGGAAAGGTATCATTAATCATGTTATTCCCAAGATCTATTACTTCCAAATTACTACAGTTGACCAAAGAAGGTGGCAATTGTCCATCCAAGTGATTGCCATTAAGATTTAGCGTCGTCAACGGACTGCCATTTGCAAACATTTGAGGGATGCTGCCATGAAAATTGTTCGACTTCAGATCTAAAACCAAGACAGTTGTAGAGTTCCCTAGACATTGTGGAATAACTCCATTGAAGCTATTATTAGACAATTCTATATAGCCAATTGAACTCAAATTACAAAATGATGAAGGGATGGCTTCTGTCATGTTGTTATGTGAGACTGAAAAGAACATCAAGGAAGGTGGTAGAGCTGGAAGCTGTCCTTGAAGTAAGTTAGAATGAAGGTCGAGTGTCCAAACCGATGGAAGCCACTCTATGTGAGTCAGGAAGTTGTGGGAAAGATTTAGATAAGACAAGGAGCTGATGTTGCATAGCCAGTTTGGAATGTTGCCATGAATTTTGTTGTTAGAAAGGTCCAACGACTTGAGGCCGTTTGATAAGATCTTTGGGAACTCAATTATACTGCAAGAAGACAAACCCAACACTGAAGGATGAAAGGAAGAGTTGACTTTGATTAGTTGTGGTCACCAATATATTGTTATATGAAAGTTCAAGATGTTCAAGATATTTGAAGTTGCCAAACATAGAGAGCTCTACACTGCCCCTTAAATTGTTTGAAGCAAGTAAGAGATATCTGAGATTCACAAGTTGAAAAATTGAATTTGGAATTGGGCCATGCAATCTATTATTTGTCAAGTCAATCATTTCCAATGAAGTTGTTTGAAATTCAGGAATATGGCCAGTTAGTTGGTTATTGCTAAGGTCTAAGTTTACTAATGATGGTAGAGTAAAAAGTTCCAAAGGTATAGTCCCAACTAGAGAGTTATCACCAATCACAATAGTAGTTAAATTTTGAAGTCCACTTGCAATACTAGAGGGAATTGGACCATGCAGGCTATTCCTATTCAAGATTAAAGAATCAAGTTGAGTTAGGTTGGCAAAAATATTTGGAATTTCACCACAAAAATTATTTTCAGACAAATCTAAGTAGATGAGTTGCTCAAGATTTGAAAGAGATGGAAGAATATAACCAGAGAAACTATTTTCTGTTAGGGATAAAACTGAGAGCTGCGTAAGATTACCAATTGATATAGGAAGTGACCCAATGAAATTGCAAGTTCCCATATCCAAATAAGTTAGGGACTTGAGATTTCCAATTGCATCTGGCAATTCTCCTGAGAATTGAGTTGAAGAGACATCCAAATGGCTGAGAGGACTACTCCAATTAACATTCGGAAAACTGCCTATCAGTTCTGTGTTTGAGGATAATTTGAGTGTGTGTAGGTGTGGTAGGTGAAAAATGTTTTCTGGGAAGCTCCCTTGTAATCCACTGCCGTTGAGACTCAGCAATGCCAAAGAAGAAGATATATTTGTAAAGTCACCAGGTGGTGCGGTAGAAATGTCTACACCATCGAGAATAAGTTCTTCTAACCTGGTCAGATTTTGGATTATTCCTTGCATTACAAGTTTTTCAAGTGTCAAAGCACCCCATGATCCAAAACCAATAGCAAGATCAAGAGAGACTAACTCAGATAGGTGAGAGATTGCAAATGGAACTTGACCACCAAAGTTGGACTGAGAAAGGTTAAGGTGTTTCAAACTTGAAAAGTGGGCAAAATCAGGAGGAATTTGAGAACCACAGAAGTTATTGAAAGCAAGGTTGAGCTTTTGGAGGTGAGAAAGGAGGTAGAGGCTGCTGTTGGAAGGTATGGTGCCTGAAAGCCCACTACAACTAAGATCAAGGCCAATCACATGACCAGTAACCATATCACATGTAACCCCATCCCATGAACAGCAATCACTGTCCTCTTTCCAATACTCCATTTTTGGATAAGAAGAATCACCACAATATAAAGATGATTCACTATCAAAGGAAAAAAGTTGCTTGAAGTGGAGCAATGCAAAACTTTGTTCATGAGAACAGAGGTTTGCACAACTCACTGAGAGCAAGACAACTAGTTGGAGGCAGACAAGTTGATGAGACCATGTTAACCAACCCATTTTCTTTTCTCTTTTGTTTTTGTGTATGAGTTTACAAGAACCAATGGATGGTTATATAGAAGATGAAGAGGAGAAATAGATGGCTGTAATTTTAAACAAACTGGCACCCAAGTCTTGGTCATCCACTAAACAGAGGCAGAGGCAGCGGTTTTTCTTGGTTATCCGAAACTCATTCAAGCAACATGAAATGATTATTTTTGTACAAAAGTCAATAACGATCTTACATTATTGAGTAATGAAATTCTGCCAGAAGGACATTTGCAGTAAATCTTGTTCCATGATTACTCGACAAAACTGGTTTCCAATAACACCCTGCTGTGAAGGCTAGCTGCTTCCGGTAAACAACATCAATTTTAACTACTCACTTTTGAACAGTTACATAATTTGATACAGACTGTTTTATAATGTTTTGCTCTGCACCTGTCTAGCATTTGTTGCTATTTCATCACAATATGGAGTAGTATCCTGCAGGTCATAAGCTGAGTATAAACTACCTTAATTCACCTTCTAATCTAATAAATAGAAGAGGTGGGTGAGTTTTTGATTTAGTAAATAATCAGGCATGGTCTTAATACTAGATGGATTAAATTTTGGATTCTAATTGTAGAATATACATCTCAAATTTGAAACTATAAATATTAGAAAGATGCATATATAAACTAGCTCAAAAAAACCAACATAATGTTCATAGGTAATGCTTATATATAAAGTACTGTTAATTCAACCAATTCTTGTATTAGGCTTTTGTTTTATTTCTTATATAACAGCTGTTGAGAAAAGTTTTCTTGAGAGTCTTTAGTGCTCTGCTCCCAAAAACTAAAACTAATGGAATTACTTTATTGTACTTTTGACAGTCAGTAATCCTCCTAGCAATTTATTAATCTGACTTTTAACTTTTTTTCCTGTATATAGGATCATAATTTGGACTAAACACAATTTACTTTTAGGATGCAATAATGGAAAACTGAGATTGCTACAAAGGCTACAAAACGTCTATAAAAGAAGAAGAGATCAGAGTGATCTTCCCTCTAGATTCTCCTTTTGTTTTATTTAATATGAAAGCAGACTATGCTTTCCAAAAGGAACCATGCATGAGTTGTGTTACACAATTAAATGTTGAACTCTTTTTTTCAGAGTCAATTGCTGCATAAATAATTCATAATTAAGTATTGGTCTTCTCTTCTTTTTAGCAACAATCACGCTATTGAATGTTGAACTCTTTTCCTTTTTGTAGTTTACACGTAGTCTTCAAAGGGCAGCAATTTTTACTCAACATTCTATTTTTATAATTTGCCATTGGTAAACTAGTCCAAAAGTTGTTGACATATTAAATTAATAACAGTAAAATGGAGCAAGGATTCTCTACCATTATTTTTATTGCTAAGTTTTTGAAAATCTATTGACACATCAGCATAAAATATAATAAATGATCAAGATTGTTATATGTTTTCTCTTTCTTACATCACTCAACCTTAAACTTTTCTCATAAAAATATGTGCACCATGTCAACAGTAACAGAAATCTTTGCTTCTCATAAAAAGGTTAGCATCATATCAACAATAATAAAGAATCATTGCTCTAACAGACAATCCTTGCTCTAAATAATGATATATTGTCCAAAGAGCAAGGATTCTCTATGTAACGAGCCTGATCCAGCTCCATCTTAAGCCCCGGCCTGAGCCCAAATGGATTCGGTTGTGATCGGCCTGGCCACCCCATCGTGGGCCTTTCCCTCGGCCTCGGCCCACATGGATTTGGTGGCAGGTACTATACAATCCCCTTGCCTGCTTTTCCATGTCTCCCTCGCCACTCAAACCCATAACCAAAGGGTTATAGTCAATTGGGAAGCGTGGCGAGTATTAACTGAGCTACTTGTAATTATATGTGGCAGTGATTGTTTCTTGGGCTTGGGTAGTGAGGGTTGAGGTAAAAAGACTAATCCATCAGTAATGAGTTAATGACAGACAACCAAAGTAGTCACTTGCCATTTTGTTTGTTATTATATTTTGATTCTTTATTGCTGTGTTTTAAAGTTTTGTACACTAGATACATTTTGATTATGAATTTCTTGTAAATATATGTGGCAGTGATTGTTTCTTAAGCTCATGCAATGAGGGTAGAGATAAGAGGACTAATCCATCAATAATGTAGCTCAATGTCTTAGAAGACTTTGTCTGTTCAAGATGCTATAAGTATCCAAATAAATTGATTTCATGACTGATACTTGTAAAACTTCATTTGATCTTACTTTACTTTATAATGGGAATATGGAAGTCTGTTCTTGGTTGTAATATCTCTAGTATATGAAATTATATTGAGTAAAAAACTCTCTCAAAACTATCAAATTATCAATATGCTGGAAACTAATTATAAGAAAATGTTCTGTCTTTTTTTTTTTTTTTTTAAAAAAAAAAAACACTTATGTTTTGTACTATTGTCATTTATTTTGTTTGGATTTTCCTTTTTGGATGTTCAAATAAATAAATTAAAAATTTCAACATTCTTACTTTTATATATATATATATATATATATATAAAAGAACTTCGATTAAGTTTCGATTTAATATAAATGTAATATTCATGAAATCAACAATTCGTTATAATCAGAACCAATTTAAGCTTGGTTAATCTATTTCACAAATGTCTGACTTACTCACAAAAAAGGATTTCTTTACTCATTGTCGTGGTTCACGTAAAGCCAAAGTCATTAGACTTTAATTCTCCATTGTTGTGTTTCGAAATTCTCCACAATAGCACCTTTTGATCGTGATTTCTCAAAAAATATGTGGCTGCAATTGTTTCTTAGACTTCATGCAGTGAGGGCAGGGGTAAGAGGACTAATCAGTAAACACCGTAGCTCAAATCTTAGTCTCTAAAGACACCGTCAATTCAAGATGCATCCAAATATGTATCAGATCCAGCAATTTATTAGACTAGACAAAGGGAGCAAAATGGAGATTGTGACATACATGTGATGCAGAAATGCAGAAAACACACGCACAATTATTCCACTAATTGTTTATAGCTTAGATTCTTCTATGATGACAATAAGTCTGTAACTTATAGTTCATCCATTTAAAAAAGAACGAGTCCATGACTTGTACGTGTAAAACTTGAGTGAAGAACTCCTATTTTGATGCATTTTATATCAATTTATCACTATACAAGGAGCAATATCGAAGAAGATGACATATTGGATAAGTCAAGCTAACATGATTATTATTATTATTTTTAAATAATTAAAATCATAAGTCAAGCTAACATCCTTTCTCCTCTTCCACACGGCCACGCCAGAGTAGAAGTTGAAGTCATTTAGTTAACAAGATTTACAGTCATTTTAAATGAAAGAATTCATATAGTATATAAATTCTATAAAACAGTAAAACAGAAACCAAAAGCGTACCCGTTTCTACGCAGTGAAAATTGTTCTGGATCCTGGATTGTTCAATTGGTTGGATTCCAATCACAAAGTTGGAAAGGAACCTCAAATCACAGTGTAATTTGTCTTGCCATTTGTTTTCTCTTTTCTCTCATATGTGTAGTATAATGTGTATGTAAAGTTTCTGGAATTGATTTTCCATCATCTTTAAACAAAATGAAATATATCAAGTATTTATAGGGGTGGCGGTTATTTTTTGATAACCGCTAGTAACCGCCAAGCGGTTATTCGATGCAATCACAGCCACTCCACTTTGATAATTTGATAGTCTTGTGAGACATGGTAGTTCACCACGTCACAGCCACTCCACTTTGTTCTGACAATTATAGTGCTATCCAAATTGCTCATAATGATGTCTTTCATGAACGTATTAAACACATTGAAATTGATTGTCATTTTGTTCGACAACATGTTCATCAGGGTACCATTAAACTTCACTCGATTGCTTCAGTTGATCAACCGGCCGATATTTTCACCAAATCTCATCCTCCAGGATGTTTTCGTGAATTGGTTTCCAAACTCAAGCTTGCATCCATCTCGCCATCTTGAGTTTGCGGGGGGATGTTAATATATATCAATAAATCATCAATCATACCAATCATCATTATTGAGACAAATTTTTACCATTATTGTAATATTTTATTCTAGGTAACATTTTTGTATTATGTCTTTTAGCCTATAAATAGGCTTGATATTATACATTGTAAATACAGTGAAACATACATTATTCTTTCATATTTTCACGAGTATTTTTCCCATAAATATACTTGTGCATATATTAAACCCCCCAAAAATGTTCCTTACTATTTGTTGGATTGATGATGCCAAAATTATTCCATTTAATCAAATACACAATTTAGATAATTTTTTAGGATCTGGGTAGTCCATAAAAAATATTTAATTAATTGTGCAAGAATGATAAATCTACTGTAGAATTTATTGGAACGAAGAACAAGAACTTGTAGCTCCAGAAGAGTTTCCAACCAAGAAATTGTTGTCATTGAAGTTGAGAGTCCTCAAACTATTGCCCTTTGCAAATGGTCCAGGAATGGTGCCATGAAATCTATTCTTCCGCAGATCCAGCATGCGGAGACTGTTGCTGAAGTTTCCTACACATTCTGGAATGGTGCCAGTGAAATCTATTCTTCCACTCCATCACACATGGAAGAAGAAAGTCTCTCAAAGGAGAAGAGTTTCTTAAACTGGAGCAAAGTAGAACTCTGATCCTGAGTGCTCAATGGTGCAGAACTCTGGAAATGACAGAGCGATAGCTGGAGGCAGACAAGTTGACAAAATCATGTTAGCCAACCCATCTTTCCTTGAGATATCAAAACAACATGTATGATTCAAATAGCGCAGACATGAAATGGAAGGCCAATGTATAAATATATCTACATGTCTTGCATCACAAGTTTCATTTCTATTTTTCTATCCTAATCAATTCTGCCAATTCGACTTTCAACACTATCTCAAAGATTATTAAATTCATCTCAACTTTTGTAAGCTGTTATGGTAAAATGGCAGAGAGCTTTGAGATGAAAAAAGAAGAGAAAAAATGTTGGAAAAGGTACTGCCACAATTTTCGAGATGAAAAAAAAAAGAGAAAAAATGCTGGAAAAGGTACTGCCACAATTTTCATTCAACAATATATATATTACAAGTTTTAGTACAAGAGTTGTTAGTTACCACAACCCAACCCATACTAATTTTATTTAAGCATAAGATATTCCTTAAAGTATGCATCATCACAACTTTGTAACCTAATCTATGACAAACTGAAAATCAAAACAAAAACACAAAATACAACTTTAGTGTATGTAGAAAAATCTCAGACTTCAACACTCCTCCTTGAGATTTTTCTTAGAGACACCGAGTTTTGCTCTCATCAACTCAAACTTTGCTTTAGGAAGAGCTTTTGTTAGGATGTCTGCAGTTTGATTCTCTGTGCTGCAAGATATAAGGTTTACTTCTGTTGTTAATGAAAAAGAACAAAACAGAAAGACAGAATATTGCTTATAGCAAAGCTTCTGAAATAGAAATTGAGAGCAATAATATTTTAAAGCAAAGAAAACCTCACTCAACTTTCACATAGTAACATAACAATTTAAAGCTTAAAAAATGACCCACTAAAATCATGATCCTAAGATTATGCCATAACCACAAACATGAATAACAAAACAAATAACCAACACAAAAAAAACAGGAACAGATTTGAAACATTCAACTAAGCATTTTTATGACTCCAGATCAGCAGTCCTAAACATGTCTTCTAACACTCCTCCTTGCTTTAGGAGCTGCAAACACCAAGTTTTGTTCTCAGAAATTCGAACTTGCTAACCGGCAGTGGCTTGGTGAAAACATCTGCAACTTGATTTTCTGATTTGCAGTAGACAAGAACAATGACTCCATTTTTCTGCACTTCCCTTAAGAAGAATAACTTAATATTAAAGTGCTTAGTTTTCCCGTGAAACACAGGATTTTGAGAGATAGCAATAGCAGCTTGGTTGTCAACAAGAATCTTCGTGCTTTCCTCTTGTTCCAAGTTAAGATCGATTAAAATCTTCCTCAGCCACAAAGCTTGATTAACGGCAGCTGTTGCAGCAACAAACTCTGCTTCAGCAGTGGATTGAGCTACTAATTTCTTGTTTTTTTGAACTCCATGAAAAGACACCAGAACCGAGTGTGAAACAGTAGCCTGAAGTGCTCTTCATATCATCAATGGAACCTCCCCAATCGCTATATGAGAAACCAACCAGCTTGAACTCTTTGCTCCTTGTGAATTTAATGCCAAAATCACATGTGCCTCTTGTTAGGGTTTCTGCCCTAAGAGCTTGTAATATTGTAAACGGTTTTATAAATTTTAATAAAATATTCATTTCATTCAATTTATATATTTTGCAAAAATCGTATATATCATGAGAAACATCCTTGATTACTGATGTAATTTCAAACTAAGTATATAAGTGTTATATACAGGTGGATTTAGTTTGAGATAAGTAATTTAAAGAGTCCGTAGAAAACAAACGAAGCTGGGTACTTCATTTGTGGTAAATCTACAGTTGCGGTCCCTTTCGTATTTGATACGATAGTCTTATCCAAGACTGTTCATGTGGTGACATGGAAATGGAGGCACCTTATATAATAAAGATTATATAGGACTGGACCACGATAAATATAAGTCTCTAAATAATATCCGTTAATCTTAGAGATTTATATTTATCAACCAGATGATCATATATGAATTGATATTAATTCTGAGTGTATTATGAACTCCTGCTTGTTAAGTTATTTCTTTTGATTTACATGGGTGAGATCGGTGTAGATACCCGATCAATAACTTCGTACTTTGGGGATATGATTTAGTAAGTAGCTGGGAACATTCTATACAATAGTGGAATCCACTCCTTCTTGCGAGAAGTAGAAAAGTAGTTCCCTTAAGGGTTGATTCAGGTCTTGAACAATAAAAGCGCTCAACTTTCTGTTTATATGTAAACAGAAAGATAAATTCATAAGTTGTTATGAATATATTGTTCATTAGAGAATCAATGGTACTTAAGGATCAAGAAATAATTAGAGAGGTAAAACGGACATTTGACCTTGCTCTAATTATGAACTATTTGTGGAGGGTCAAATCATATGTAGTGATTAAATCAATGGACACTGAAAAATTTCAGATTGTATATAAAAGCATCTACAATTTTGAGAGTGCAATCTTAAGTTTTTAGTGGAGTAACTTTAAGATTAATAATAGTGAATTATTTAATTAAAGAGTTTAATTAATAATTCCAATATTATTGGAGCTTAAAACTGTAGGTCCATCGGGTCCCCTTGATAGCTCATTTTACTATAAGAAACATGTATATAGAATATTGTAATTGGACCGTCCAATTACAGGTGTTACATAAGTAACAAAAATTTGTGTTCACTTGGTATTTGAATAATATTGATTATTCAAATTATTTAATTATTAATTATGAATTAATAATTATTTAATTAATTTTATAAGAGGTCTTGAATCCAATTCTTAGTGACTTTGGTATAAATTAATTATGAATTAATTTATTAAAAGTTACAAGTTCTATTTCAAAATATAATATGAATTAATTATATTATATGGGGCAAAAGTTTAATTATAATAACATTAGGGTCAATATTAATATTGATTAATTAAAACCCTAATTGTTTGCCTATAAAAAGAAAATGTTTCTTTTCTACATCTAGGTTTTTGGTTGTTGTTCATGTTTTTGAGAAAAAAAAAACAAGAGAAAAGAAAAAGTTTTTTTTCAACAAATACAAAGAACAAGAATTTGTGTCTTTGTTCTTTGTATAACCAAAAATCAAATACTCACCTCTTATAATCATTGATTTAATTTGATTTTTTTTTAGAAAGAAATCAAAAAGTAAGTGAGCACAATTCTATATAATTGTGCCCACTCGCTTGTTTCTTGGTTTCGAGATATATCAGGGAAGACAAGGTGGTGAGCAATCCACAGAGATCAATACAGAAGGTAAAAATCTGATTTTTATTTATTTATATTATTTTATTTCATTGTTTTACAAATCTTGGGTTCTTGAGTTTTCTAAAAACGTTTTTGAAACTCAATGTTCCGCAAAATTCTTATTTTTATGAAAAACAAATTGTTGATTTTTGTTTTTCAATCCATCACCTCTCACATATCTGAGCACCCTCTTTGCAGCCTTGAGATGCGATTCACTTGCACAATGCATAAACCGTGACAAAATGCTTACAGCATTCAAAATGTCAGGTCGAGTTGCTGTGAGATACATCAAGCAACCAATCAGGCTTCTGAAATATGCCTGATCAATATTCTCTGTTCCATCTTCTTTACAAAGCTTTTCCTTTGAGTTCATCGGAGTGCTCATTTCTTTACATTCTTCAAGTTTAAACTTCTTCAGAATCTCCTTGGCATATTTCTTCTGACAGATGAAGACTTCATACTCATTTTGTTTAATTTTCATTCCAAGAAAGAACGTCATCAACCCGAGATCTGTCATCTCAAAAATCTCCATCATCTCCTGCTTAAACTTCTCCAAAATACTTGTGTTGTTTCCTGTTACAAGCAGATCATCCACATGTAGTGATATGATAAGAATGTCAACTCCAATGTGCTTGACATATAATGTTGATTCAGATAAGCTTTTAACAAATCCCAAGTTTTGCAAATGTTCATCAATCCTACTGTACCAAGCTCTTGGAGCTTGCTTCAGTCCATAAAGTGTCTTTTTAAGAAGATAGACCTTGTCTTCTTTTCCTTCCTTTACATAGCCTTCAAGTTGCTCTACATAAATCTCCTCCTGCAGAAAACCATTCAAAAATGCTGACTTGACATCTAACTGGTACACCTTCCAATTCTTTTGTGCTGCAATAGCCAGTAAAAGCCTAATGGTGTCGAGTCTAGCGACTGGTGTGAAGGTATCTGAGTAGTCCACACCAAGTATTTGAGCATATCCTTTGACCACGAGTCTTGCTTTATACTTGTTGATTGAGCCATCAGCATTAAGCTTGGTTCTGTACACCCACTTGACTCCAATTATGTTTATGTTTTGGGGTCGATCAACCAACTCCCATGTTTTATTCTTTTCAATCATGAACAGCTCCTCCTTCATTGCAGCAACCCAATTTTGATTCGTCTTGGCTTCTTCATAATTTGTAGGTTCACACACAACAATATTGCATCTTTGATAAACATCAGAAAGTAGTCTTTTACCTCTGATAGAACTGTCATCCACCATTTCGTTTTCCCAATTTTCATTGTTTTGTTATGCGGTGTCCAACATAGGAAACTTGAGATTTTGCACTTTTGAGGTTGGATCCATCTTCTTTGCATCTTCCCAGTTCCACTCTTCGTCTTCCATGAAGTGTACATCCCTGCTGATAATAATTTTTCCAGTTTGTGGCTGGAAAATTTTATAAGCTTTTGCAACCGAGCTGTAGCCAATAAAGATGCCTGGAAGTGCTCTTTTATCTAGTTTATCTCTCTTGATCTGTGGAACATGAGTGAAGCACAAACATCCAAATATTTTAAGGAAATTCAGAGATGGTTTATAACCATACCATGCCTCAAAGGGTGTTTGATCCTTCATTGCTCTTGTGGGAAGCCTGTTTTGCAGAAAAACAGCAGTATTTGCTGCTTCAGCCTAGAATTGCTTTGGCAGGTTCTTCTCATGTAACATACATCGTGTCATCTCCAGTATGAATCTGTTTCGTCTCTCACTTACTCCATTTTGTTGTGGAGTATAAGGAGCAGTTAATTGATGTTGAATACCTGCCTCCTTACAAAAATGATTGAATGCTTCAGAGGTGTACTCCTTGCCATTGTCTGATTTAAGAGTTTGAATTCTACAGCCACTCTCATTCTCAACTCTGATTTTAAAGTTCAAGAAGACTTGAGCCACCTCTGACTTGTGCTTCAAAGAGAAGATCCAACACATGCGAGTTAAATCATCAATGAATGCAACATAATAAAGACTACCTTTCAGAGAAGGCGTTTTTTGTGGACCCGCAATGTCAGTGTGAACTAACTGTAGCTTCTTTGATGCTCTCCATCTTGCCTTGGGAAATGGTTTCCTGCTTTGCTTTCCAAACTGACATGCTTTGCAGTTTGGAATATGATCATCAAGTTCTGGAAGATCATTTGCCATCTTCTTGAATTTCATCTGCAGTAGCCCCTGATGATGATAATGCCCAAGTCTCTTGTGCCATACTTCAGTGATATTTTCTTTGATTGGAAAAGCAGTTTGCGTCTCCTCCAATAGATTTAGAGCAAAGCTTTTCCCTTTCATTTTTACTTTGAAAATATCTTGGCCAACTGCATCTTTAATCAAGCAACTTTTGTCTT
Organism: Nephelium lappaceum; assembly: GCA_021234005.1. Lineage (NCBI taxonomy): Eukaryota > Viridiplantae > Streptophyta > Magnoliopsida > Sapindales > Sapindaceae > Nephelium > Nephelium lappaceum. Next base: position 35,374,578 of record CM037996.1, read on the forward strand.
CAAACACAACTTTATAACCCTTTTCAATTAGTTGTCCAACACTTAACAAGTTTTGATCAATTTCAGGAACATACAACACATCAGAAATGAACTTTGTACCTGAACAGGTTGAAATTGCAACTGTTCCTTTTCCTTTCACAGTTAAGTACTTGCCATTTCCAACTCGAACCTTCGATGAGTTTGTGTTGCTAAGTTCCCTGAATAGATCCTTGTCATATGTCATGTGGTTAGTACAACCACTATCAATAAGCCAACTCTCACTTGATTCGATGCCAGAGAAACACGTAGCTACAAACAGGTGATCCTCCTCCTCTTGATCAGCAGTCTTTGCATCTTCACTGTGTTGTTGATTTTTGTTTTTGCAGATAACAGCTTCATGTCCCATCTGATTGCACTTAGTGCATTTAGCATCAGGTCTTCTCCAGCATCTAAATGGAGGATGACCCATCTTTCCGCAGTGTTGGCAAGGTGGATAGGTTTTCTTCTTATTTTCATTCTTTCCTTTTATATTGGCTGATATTGTACTTGCCCCATTTCCTTCAAAATCCTTCTTCTTCTTCCTTCTGTTTTTGGCTACATTTTGATGTTTGGCTGCCAAAGCTCCTTCGGTTGTTGTATCTTCTCTCATTAGTCTTCTTTGTTCTTGTGCTTGCAATGCGTTAAGCAATTCTGCTAAGGAGATTTTTGACAAATCCTTAGTATTCTCCAAGGTAGTGATGGTTGCTTCATATCTTTCAGGTACTGTAACAAGAATTTTTTCTACAATTCTTGAGTCAGTAAATTCAGATCCAAGAAGCCTCACTTTGTTTGCGATACTAAGAAGCTTGTCAGAGTAATCTTTAATCGTCTCGTTGTCCTTCATTCTTTGAAGTTCAAACTCCCTGATCAAGTTCAAAACTTGCATCCCTTTAATTCTTTCATCTCCTTCATATTCGTTCTTGAGATAATCCCATATCTCTTTTGCTGACTTCAAAGACATGATACGAGTGAAGATGGTGGATGAAACTGCAGCAAACAAGCAGGCCTTTGCCTTTGATTTCTTTGTCTTCTTTTCTTTCTGCGCTTTTATCTGTGCCATGGTGGGATTGTTCGGAAGTGCAGGAATTTCATAGTCTTCTTCTACTGCTTCCCAAAGATCCAAAGCTTCCAAGTATGTCTGCATACCTACTGCCCATATCTGGTAGTTGTCCCCGTTAAACACTGGTGGAACAATTGCAGAGAGTCTGGCTTCGGCTTCAGCTTCCATGACGAGTCAAATGCACACACAGATCCCTTAAGAAAAGAGCTCTGATACCAAATGTTGTTTATGAAAAAGAACAAAACAGAAAGACAGAATATTGCTTATAGCAAAGCTTCTGAAATAGAAATTGAGAGCAATAATATTTTAAAGCAAAGAAAACCTCACTCAACTTTCACATAGCAACATAACAATTTAAAGCCTAAAAAATGACCCACTAAAATCATGATCCTAAGATTATGCCATAACCACAAACATGAATAACAAAACAAATAACCAACACCAAAAAAACAGGAACAGATTTGAAACATTCGACTAAGCAGTTTTATGACTCCACATCAGCAGTCCTAAACATGTCTTCTAACAACTTCTCCAAGCTTCTCTGCTTCTCTAATGGCATGAAATTTGACTCTGATGTGTTTAGTTTTACCATGCTGGACTGGATTTTTAGTGATAGCAATGGCTGACTTATTATCAACCCAAATAACATTGGCTTCTTCTTGTGCTTGTCCAACATCTGACAACACTTCCCTATGCCAAATTGCTTGGTTTCCTGTAGCTACTGCAGAAATATACTCTGCCTCAGTTGAAGATTGAGCTACAACATCTTGCTTTTGTGAGTTCCAAGAGAAGACACCACTTCCAAATGAAAAACCATAGCTTGATGTGCTCTTGGAATCATCAAACTTCCTCCCCAGTCACTATCTGCAAAGCCTTATAATCTTCCATCTTCATTTTTTTCATACTAAATGCCATAATCGACGGTCCCTTTTATGTACCTTAGGACCCGTTTAGCTGTACCAAAATGAATTTGACTAAGAGAATTCATGAATCTTGAAAGCAAGCTTGCTGCATACATCAAATATGGTTTAGTGGTAGATAAATACAATAGACTACCAATTACACTTCTATAAATTGAAACATTGGCCTTGCTTTCTTCATCATTCTTGATCAATTTTTCATTAACAATAAGTGGAGTAGCTACTAGTTTGCAGCTCTCCATTTAAAATTTTTTCAAAATCTCCTTGGCATACTTCATTTGTGAGATGAAAATACCAACATCTGTTTGGCATACTTTCATCCCTAAAAAATATTTCATCTCACCTAAATCAGACATCTCAAAGTCATGTTCCATGCTAGACTTGAATTTTTTCAACCACTTTGTATTTCCACCTGTAACAAGAATCATCCACATAAAGAGACACAATAAGCTGTAGTCCATCTCCATTTTGCTTCACATACAAAGTAGCCTTATTTTCACTCCTTTTGAATCCTTGTAGCAAGTAGGCATTAATTCTGCTGTACCAATCCCGTGGTCCTTGTCTTAAACCATAAAGAGCCTTGGTGAGTTTGTATACTTATCTTTACAACCTGGAACAAGAAAACCTTCCGACTACTCTACATAAATGTTTTCCTTAAGAAAACCATTTAAGAAGGTTGACTTCACATCTAAATGGTAAATTGTTCAACTCATTTTTGTAGTTAAAGGTATTAAAAGCCTTAAGGTATCATGTCTAGCAACAGGTGCAAAGGTATCTGAAAAATCAACACCTTGCTGTTGAAAGTAACCTTTCACTACCAGCCTTGCTTGTAGTCTGTTTACAGAGCCATCAGGATTCAATTTGGTTCTATAAACCCACTTCACACCAACAACTTTCTCATTTTCAGGTCTATCAACCAGTTGCCATGTTCCATTTTTCTCTATCATATTGATCTCCTCCTTCATTGCAGCCCTCCAATCATGCAACTTTGAAGAGTCATCATAGCTAGTAGGTTCTAAAACTGCAACATTACATCTTGCATAAATTTCACCAATGATCTGGTTCCCCTTACTGCAGTTTCTGTATCATCATCAGAATCAGTCTCCAGTTCTGTTACTTCTTGTTGTTAAGTTGAGACAATCTTGGTTTGATTATTGACAGCAGCTTCAACTTCATTCTTCTCCCAGTTCCACTTTACAGCTTCATCAAATCTAACATTTCTCTTAACCAAAACCTTCTTATTCTTCAAACTATAAATTCTATAACCTTTAAAGTTGCTGTTGTAACCCAAGAAAATTCCAACCTCTTGACTTTTGATCAAATTTGTCTCTTTTAACACCTGGAACAAGAGCATAACATACACATCCAAATATTCTGAAATGTTTAATTGAAGGTTTTACACCATACCAAGCCTCAAAAGGTGTTTTTTCTTCCAAAACGTTTGTTGGTATCCTATTCAACAAATATACTGAGGTATTGACAGCCTCAGCCCAGAATGCTTTTGGAAGATCCTTCTCGAACAATAGACATCTAGACATCTCCATAATAGTCCTGTTCTTCCTTTTACTCACTCCATTTTGCTGAGGAGTGTAATGAACAGTTAACTGGTGTTAAATGCCACTTTCATCCTAAAATTTGTTAAACTCTATTGATGTGTATTCGGATCCATTGTCAGATCTCAATAATTTTATTTTATAACCAGATTGATTTTCAACAAAAGCTTTACACTTTTGAAATGAAGCTAATGTTTCTAATTTTTGCTACAAGAAAAACACCCAACACATTCTGGTGTAGTCATCAATAAATAAAAGAAAATATCTACTCCCATTTAGAGAAGGAGTACTCATGGGTCCACACAAATCTATATGGATCAATTGCAATTTTTCTGAAGCTTTCCATGTCTGATTTGAAGGAAATGGTAATTTGTTTTGCTTCCCATACTGACAAACGTCACACTCCTAGATTACCATGAATAACAAACATATTCTGAGCTAATTCATGTGCATGCGTATATTTGAGAGAAGTGTAACGGCTGTGTCCTAACCTTTTGTGCCATGTAATAGAATTGTCAACAACCCTAGGACTTGCATGAAAATTTATTTGTTTCAAATTGATTGAAAAGCTTTTGTCTCTCATTTTAACAGATATTAATTCACAACCAGAGGGATCTAATATGGTGCATGACTTATCTTGAAAAAGCAAAGTATAATTTCTTTCAAGCATTTGACCAACACTTAATAAACTTTGGTTTATCTCAGACACAAACAATGTGAATTCAATGGAACAAGTGCTCAAACATATCATGGAAAACTCATTGACATTGCAATAGAAAGTGTCTTACAAAAGGCTGCACATCTTTGTGCTGGCCACGCCTCTCTCCAAAAGAAGAAAAAGAAGCTCACTTATATACTAGGGAAAAGCAAAAGACAGAGTTACTAAAGTACCCCCAAAGCCTAAGAAAGAGAATAAAAAAGAATATATACAACATATACTAACACCCCCCTTCAAACTCAAGTTGGGGAAACCAATGAGAGTTTGCTCAAGAAAGATCGAAATCTCTGAATGGTATGTGATTTCGTAAAAAAATCTGCAAGTTGAGAGGTTGAAGGAGTGTACGGCAGAGAAAGAACACCATTTAAAAACTGATGACGTACAAAATGACAATCAATCTCGATATGCTTGGTTCTTTCATGGAAGACTGGATTTCTAGCAATCTGAATGACATTTTGGTTGTCACAATACATTGGAGTGGGGTTACTTTGAGGAGCACCAAGTTCAACTAAAAGCCACCGTAGCCAAGCAATCTCTGCTGCAGTTGTCGCCATGGCACGATACTCTGCTTCTGCAGAAGAGCGAGAAACAATACTTTGTTTCTTACTCTTCCAAGAAAGGAGACTACCACCCAAAAAAGTGCAATAACCTGTAGTAGACTTTCGATCAACTGTATCACCAGCCCAATCGGCATCAGAATAAGCACGCAACACAAGATCTGAATTGGATGAGAAGAGTAGGCTTTGAAATAATGTCCTACGAACATAACGAAGGATGCGAATGACAGCAGCCCAATGAGGTGTGCGAGGAGCTGAAACAAACTGACTGACAAGATGCATCGCATAAGAGATGTCAGGCCGAGTAATTGTTAAGTAAACCAATGAACCAACTATCTCACGATACAAAGTTGGATCTAAGAGAGGAGTCTCATCTGTATGATTAAGTTTGACATTAAGCTCAAGAGGCGTGTCAACCACACGCTCATTAGTCATTCGACCTCGATTGACAACTTCAAAGGCATACTTTGATTGTGATAACAAATACCCAGATGGTGATGTAGATACTTCAATGCCAAGAAAGTATCGAAGAGGACCTAAGTCCTTCATTTCAAACAAGGACTGTAACTGAGATTTCAAAGCTTGAATACCTGCACTGTCATCACCAGTTATAATCATATCATCAACATAAAGAAGAAGAATAATAAATCCTGCAGAAGTCCGACGGTAAAACATAGCAGAATCATAATCAGAACAATTGTAGCCAAGCTGAAGAAGCGTGGTGCTAAACTTTTCAAACCAAGCTCTAGGAGCTTGTTTAAGGCCATACAAAGCTCGTTTCAACTTACATACTACACCAGATGGATGTGCAAGGCCAGGTGGAGGTTGCATATAAACTTCCTCTTGCAAATCTCCTTTTAAAAAGACATTTTTAACATCCATTTGATGCAAATACCACTTACGAGCAGCAGCAACAGCAATCAAAGTTCGCACAGTTTTCATTTGAGCAACAGGAGCAAAGGTCTCTTTAAAGTCAATACCATATTCTTGAGAATATCCCTTAGCCACCAAGCGAGCCTTATATCTCTCTAATATCCCATCAGAGCGAGACTTGATTTTGTAAATCCATTTACAACCAATAACTCGTTTACCTTCTGGAAGAGGCACCATCTCCCAAGTTCCTGTCTTATGCAAAGCAGCAAGCTCTTCCTCCATAGCTTGACGCCAGTTTGCATCTAAAGAGGCTTCCTTATATGATGTAGGCTCAACAAAGGAATGAATAGAGGTTAAGAAGGTCAAGTAATTTGAAGTGAAAAATTGTGTTGGAAAAGCATACCTAGCAGGAGGACGACGATCACGACTAGGATTTCGACGTATGGGCAAAGATGGAAGATCAACATCCACTGAAGAGGCTGGAGGAATCTCACTTTCGGGAGGAGAGATGTCTGGAGGTAAAGCTGAAGATTGACGAGAACGACGAGAATACACTTGTGTGATAGGAGGTCGAGTACCTGCAGTAGTCAAATCTTGCACATCTAAAGTAGACAAATACTCATCATCAGGCAAAACAGACGGAAAAGGATCAATATGAACTAAATCAAATGAAGTGGGACGACTAGGAGGAGTGAGTTTGTAATATGGTAACTTTTCTAAAAAGACAACGTGTCGAGAAACATAAAAGCGACCAACCACTGGATCGTAGCATCTATACCCCTTTTGAGTAATCCCATACCCTAAGAAAACACACATTACAGATCGAGAAGACAATTTTGAACGACTTGATTTGGGTAACAAAATATAACAAGTACAACCAAAAACCCGTAAATGACTATAAGAAGGTGTAGATCTATAAAGCCGTTCATGAGCAGATAATCCATTTGTTACAGAAGAAGGAATACGATTAAGAAGATAATTAGCTGTCAAAATAGCTTCACCCCAAAATATAGTAGGAACAGAACTAGAAAGGAGAAGTGAACGACAAGTCTCTACAAGATGTCGATGCTTACGTTCAGCAACTCCATTCTGTTCAGGTGTGTGAGGACATGAGGTTTGGTGTATAGTGCCTTCAGAGTCTAATAGTTGCTTAAAACCTGTACTGAGATACTCGCCTCCAGAATCAAATATGAAATGTTTAATACTAGTAGAAAACTGAGTTTTAATCATAGCATTAAAAGAAGTGTAGATAGATAGAAAATCAGATTTCTTATGCATGAGATACAACCAACAATACCGACTATAATCATCAACAAAAATAACATAATATCTTGCACCCCCTTTCGTGGGCGAAGGTGCGGGGCCCCAAACATCAGAATGCACAAGTTCAAAAGGTGCAAAAGTAGATGAAGTAGTATTACTAAAAGGTAAAGCAGAATGTTTAGCCAAACGACAACCATTACAATCTGAGATATCACGAAAGCTAATGCCAGAACCTAACAAACCTTTTCTTATCATGGACTGAAGCCTAGAACTAGACACATGTCCTAATCTAGAATGCCAAAGACAAAAAGGTGGTGATACATCAGACAATTCAAAAGACGAAGAATCGACATATGCTGCCATTGGTGAAGGAAAAGAGAAATGTTCTAAGATGTAAAGACCTCCCTCCCTACGGCCTATCCCAATCTGCCTCCCCATGGTGCGATCCTGCAAAATACAAGAATGAGAAGAAAAAACAAGATTTAATCCTAAATCAGTAAGTTGACTAACAGATAACAGGTTAACAGAGAGACGTGGAACATAAAATACATTTGGAAGGGACCAAGTAGATTGAGTAACTGAACCAATGGAGCCTAAATGCATAGATGCTCCATTTGCAGCCATAATGGAAGTAGACTTAGAAGGGGAAATACAATTAGAGAGAATAGTTTCATTTGGAGTCATATGATGTGTAGCACCTGAATCAATAATCCAAGTAGTAGACAAACCTGAATGTGTCATACTAGACAAACCTGCAGGAGATGCAAACATAGCATTAGATGATGTGGAAGCACCAAGAATCCGAGCTACTTCCATTGCAAGAGATGAGATATTAGGAGATGGTTAACTATCTGTAGAGATAGAAGGAGAAGGCTCAGTACTAGTAGCCACTACTGCTGCTCCAGGTTTAGAAAATTGTCGAAATCTGTTCTGGGTAGACTTGTTTGCTTGACTTTTTGGGCAAGAACTTTTCCAATGTCCTTTCTCATGACAATAAGCACACTCGTCATTAGCGATCTTTGGTTTCGGTTTACCAGTAACCTGAACCAAGCCTTGTGAACCTGTAGCAAAGACCTGAGAAGAACCCGAGTGAGACATCAAACGTAGAGACTTAAGGCGAGTCTCTTCAGCTAACAATTCATTGATAGCAGCAGAAATAGTAGGTAAAGGTGATCGATGAAGCATAGAACTGCGAAAATTTTCAAAATCCTCAAGTAAAGCCATCAAAAGTTCCACCAACTTGTGCTCTTCTCGTAGTTTCTGGTAATTAACATCTTTTGCTAACTCATCAGGATCCATTAAAGCTAATTGATCCCACAATTCTGTCAGATAAGAGTAAAACTCTTGAACGGATCGATCACCCTGTTTAGCTTCTCGAATATCCATGTTAATTTGGTATCTCCTAGCAAAGTTAGATTGGTTGTATGTAACAAAAAGATAATCCCATGCATCTTTAGCATTTTGAAACTTTGCTAAGTGAATTCCAATAGATGATTCAACAGAATTGTTTATCCATGTCAGAATCTTTGCATTATTAGTTATCCATTTATGAATCAACTTATCACAATCAACATCGGTAGGACTTGGGTAAGTCACACTACCATTGACATAATCCCACAACTCCTTGCCAATAAGAAAGTTTTTCATTGCAAAATTCCAATACATATAATTCGTACCATTCAACCGTACAGAAATAGTCTTAAAATCATTATCGTAAGAATCCATATTCAACAAGTCAACAAGGAAGATGCCAAAACAATCTATATGAGGTGTAGCAACGAAGGATAATGCAAAGATCAGTACCTGACTTCAATCCAAAGCACCCATAACAAAACCCATGAAGATGCCAATGATTTTGAAGATAAAAAGCAATCGAAATTGCAAAACTGAAGCTGAAACTGAATACTTACAGCAGAACTTTACCCTCCAATAACCTGGCTCTGATACCATGTGAATTCAATGGAACAAGTGCTCAAACATATCATGGAAAACTCACTGACATTGCAATAGAAAGTGTCTTACAAAAGGCTGCACATCTTTGTGCTGGCCATGCCTCTCTCCAAAAGAAGAAAAAGAAGCTCACTTATATACTAGGGAAAAGCAAAAGACAGAGTTACTAAAGTACCCCCAAAGCCTAAGAAAAAGAATAAAAAAGAATATATACAATAGAATATATACAACATATACTAACAAACAAAACATCATAAATTAGTTTTGTACCTAATGAAGTTCCAACAACTGTCCCTTTTCCCATGACAGCAACATAATTACCATTGCTAATTTTAACTTTAGAAGTGTAGGATCTATCCAACTGCTAGAAAAAATCAGCATCATGTGTCATATGGTTGGTACAACCACTATCAATAAGTCATGCTTCACTACTACTATCTGTTGTATAATAAGAAGTAACTAATAACTTTTCTTCAGCTTGTTCTTGATTTTCAACAACTTGTACTTGTTGTCCCTATTGGTTGTTTTTATTTTTGCAAACTTTATCCATATGACCCAACTGATTGCAGGTTTTACATCTCACACTTGGCCTCCACCAGCAAAAATTTTCAGTGTGACTCTTCTTTTTACAATGAAGACAAGGTGGAAATCTTCCTCTTTTGTCTCCACCTTTATGGCCATCAATTTCTTTCCTCTCATTTTCCTTTTTCTCTCCAGATTGCTTCCCATTTCCACTGCTGCTTGACTTTTTCTCCTTGAACCTTGCTTGAAAAGCTCCTTTAGAAGAGTCTTCAAGTTTGATTGCTCTCTATTGCTCAAAGGCTTGAAGAGCATTAACAACTTCTGTCAAAGGCAACTGTGACAGATCCTTTGAGTCTTTCAAAGAGGAGATTTTAGATTCAAATCTTTTTGGCACACTAACCAGAACTTTCTCAACAATTCTTCTGTTGTTTAACTCTTCACCAAGCAATCTAATTTGATTGACTACTTTCATAAGTCTATCTATGTAATCCTTGAAATTCTCACTCTCTTTCATCCTGAGAACTTCAAATTCCCTCCTCAAGTTTAGCACTTGTATCTATCTAGTCTTGTCACTGCCTTGAAAAACTTCCTTAAGTTTCTCCCATGACTCTTTTGTTGTTTCACAAGCCATTATTCTTGTGAAAATCACATCAGATACAACAGTGTGGATAGCAGGCAGCTTTGTATTTCTTGGCACAATTTTCGCTATGCTGCTTCGTTTGAGCAATTGTTGGGTTTGCTCTCAAAGAAGGTGGATCTCCCCCTGTTTCAACAACTTCCCATAAGTCAAATGCTCTTAAGTAAGCACTGCTCAGATTGGATAGTTTTCTCCTATAAAAACAGGAGGTGAAGGAGTGGTAAAACTACTTGAAGCTATAGACCATATCTCAGGATTTTTAGGTCATTTAGGAAGGGAAGCCTTGCTGGTTTGCTCTCACACTCACAGCCCTTAAAGACCAAAATGCTCTGATACCATGTTATGGTAAAATGGCAGAGAGCTTTGCGATGAAAAAAGAAGAGAAAAAAATGCTGGAAAAGGTACTGCCACAGTTTTCATTCAGCAATACATGTATATTACAAGTTTTAGTACAAGAGTTGTTAGTCACCACAACCCAACCCAAATTGATTTTACTTAAACATAACATATTCCTTAAAATATGGATCATCACAACTTTGTCACTTAATCTATGACAAACTAAAAATCAAAATAAAAACATAAAATACAACTTTAGTGTATCTAGAAAAATCTAAGACTTCAACATAAGCATCTGAACTGATATTCTCATAGGAGATAATATTTGACTGTTGAATCACAAACTTAGCACAAGTAAGTCAAAACATATTGATCCAACTCTATTGTTTTTTTTATAACCCGCTTTCAGTTCACTTTGCGTACAAAGGACAAAACTGACAACTAATAAACATTAAGATATAGCCTTAATTTATTCATTTTGGAAGGAACAAAAGTAATCCAGGGGGGTTTCCAAGTTTGATGGGGGACCTACACAAGATATTGAAATCTAGTTTTCAACGTATCTCCATCAATTGGTCTAAGACCAAACATAATAAGAAGTTTTCTGACAATAAAAGAAACCATGAAAGATAGCTTCTTGTTTTCAAGATAATTTACAATATTGCTTCAGGAAACATAAAAAAAGTTATAAATCTCCAAATTTTGTATTTTGAACATGACTAGTTCAACCTTAAAAGTCAAACTCAATTAGTGGCATTCTAACTTGGACAAGGGCAATGACTTTTGGTTCAAGTTTTCAATAAACAAATACCAGGTGACCCCAAAAGTACTAAAAAAAAATTTCATGATATAACTACAACAATATTGTAATGTTACAATATCGTAATGTTGGCTGGGGTGTTTACTTTCTTCAGCATTTATTGTCAGCATGCTGTGATGAGTCCAAGACTGTACTAAAATAACTTCAAAAGTATATGAAAAAGACTAGAATGAGGTGAGATTGAATGGAAAGATAATACTTCACTATATCGGAAGCATTTTGAATAGCCAGTAGATTACAGTACTGGGTTTAGATGATTTCTACACTATACAAATTTAAAACAAAACTTACTTTTAATACATTAGCAGCCTGAAATATAGTCAACCAGAACTCATTCAGCTTAATGGATATTTTTCTATGTTTTGGCTTTCATTTTCAAATTCAATTCTTAAAACTGGAGTTTGACCTCACAGTGTATTCGGCTACAAGCTGCGCAAAAGATGACGACTTGTTTTCAAGCAACTTCGTGGGAGAGTCGTATTCCTCTATAAGCCCTATACAAAGAGATATGAAAGATCAATATTATTTCAAAATAAATGGAATGTCCTGATGAACTATTAATTTTATATGATCATACGTACTAACCATGACTCAAAATGAGAACCATTTCACTATCGAGAATAGAACTGATCCGATGTGCGATAGTTATGACTGTGTTGTGAGAAAAGTGTTGCCTAAGGGTTTGCTGAATTAGATTATCAGTAGCAGTGTTGACGGATGCAGTAGCTTCATCAAGCATCACGACCTTACTTTTCTTAAGTAGGATGCGCCCAAAACAGACAAGTTGCCTCTGACCCATGCTCCAATTCTCTCCATTCTCGTCAACTGTGCAACATATGATCGTATGCAATAAAAATGATGATGCTCCACAAGAAAATTTGACTGTATCTCATACTATAAAATAGAAGAAGAGACAAACCGCTAGAGTCTAGCTTCCCTTCCTTCTTCCTTACTTCATCTCCAAGTTGACACTTATCCAAGGCCTAGAACCATTTTGATAAATGTCACCAAATCAAATTCTAGATTATCAAGCATAAGAACAATGCATGCACCAAAAACTTCGTCAACTAATTAAAAACAACCCACCTCCCAAATCTGCTCATCCTCATACTCCTAAAGAGGGTCGAGATCGCTTCTTACAGTCCCTTCAAACATGGTTGGATCCTGAGGAATAGTGTTTAGTCTAGAACGCAAATCATGGAGTCCAATTGATGAGATATTGTCACCATCTATTATGATCTGACCAGCTGCAGGTTCAACAATCCGAAAAAGTGTTTGAATGAGAGTCGATTTACCACTGCCAGTTCTCCCTACAATGCCAGTTTTCGTCCTGCCTGGAATAGTGCACGTGAGGCCTCTCAACACGAGAGGCATGTGTGGAGCATAGCGAATTTACACCATAACCGTAATCATTGAAGATTTAAACATGACAAATGGTTGAAGAGGTGTAAAACAAGTAAAATTACCTGAAGAGCATGAATGCCAACTTCTCCATGTGATGGCCAGGAATGATCTGGGCGGTTTTCTTCTATCACTAGACGGGGTTCACCAGGAATATAAGCGTACTGAAGTAATCTCTCAACTGAGATAATTTTGTTCTCCACATTGCACATAATCCATATTACCTTAGCCTGTAACGTATTTCGATTGAGTCCATATGTCACCGACAAGCCCACAATTGCTTTAGAAAGGAAAAGAAAACGAAATTGGGTTCATGATTCCTTACTATTCACTTCAATAGCAGGAAGGATAGTAACAATACAATAGCAGAACCACATGCCTGGACTAATAACTCCCTCAGGTATAGAGACTAAGAAAAGCAAAGAAATGACAAATGTAATAGAAGACAACATATCTAGATGAGAGCACAACCATTCCAGTGCACCAATAATGTGGAATACAGGCCAAGAATATCGATCCATCAGTTTTATATTGTGCCTTGAAACCTAGATCCTTGATCAAAGCTCCTAATAGTTGTTGACCCTGAAATTGTTTCTGCAAAATGTTGTATCATCGGAGCTTTGCATACTCCAACCAATCTTGAAAGTTCTCCAGCAGAAGGTAAGTAATATTGCTGCATAAATGTAACTTTGTGAGAAATCCTCTGTCCACAAGCTATAAACTGTGAAACAATATATTGAAGGTGAAATTAATGTGCGATTGAACACAATATCAAATTTACTAACACTCCTATCAAATTACTTTGAAAGTTCTGCAACCTTAAACAAACGAGACAGTAAAAAAATGTGAAAACACATCATAGAATACTAAAAGCTGAATGTTACAACCATTACAACAAACATGTGTATCAGAACAGGCAAACTATGTACCAATAGAGTTACCGTTTACATCTCATATATATCTTGGATAAGATGAATCACTGTTAAGCCTTGCAATGTTGCGTAATCTACCAATCCTATGATCTGCGCAAAAGTAAATACATCCAAGCAAATTGAAAGATCTCTAAATAATCATTGTTAAAGCTCTTACTTTATAAACAGTACAAATCCGTAGGACTACTAACATTTTTTTTTTTTTGATACACACAGGACTACAAATATTGCTAATAATAAATACTATTAGAGTTTATACTCTTACTGTAAAATATTTCCTTTTATTAGGGTAGTTTAGTGTTTTACTTCATTACCATATATATGTATTTTTTGTTCTCGAACACTTAGAAAACTATTTGATTTTCTTCTTCAATGGAAACCCTATTTTTTTCTCATCTTGAATTTGTTTGAGTGTTCACATGGTGTCAGAGCCAAACACAAAACAGAGTAAATAAAATGGTTTTGAATGGTCAGAGAAGTTGATTTCCCACTTACCCATTATTTGCAGCTACCATTGTTCTTCTCACCGTCCTCGTTGTTGTTGTTGGTGGTCGTTGCCAGCGTCGCAGTCGCTACTCCTTGCCAGCATCGCAGTCGTTGCTGGTGGTTGTTGCCGGTGTCGATATTCTAGTTGTCTCCCCTGTTTATCGTTGCCTTCTCCCGGCTGGCGTTGCTTCTTCTCTCCTCTTGAATCTGTTGGTGTTGCTTCTTTTTCTTCTAGTCATAGTGGTGGCACTCGTCCTCGCTGTCGTTCTTCGTTCCTAGTCTTCGTCGGTGGCTGTCAGTTGCTTCTCACTGGTTTGTCGTGGTGGTTGCAATCATTGCGCTGGTTGTGTTCGTCTTCGCTGCTGGCCTGCTGCTTAGAGAACACAATACAAAGCAGAGAATTGATGGCAAATTTCTAGTGTATAAAATACACACAACCAAGAAGATAATGATCTGGGGCTACAATTTCACCCAATCAATCCATTCAATCTATATTTCTATCATAATTAATTCATTCTCATCATTTGTTTGATCAAATACTAAATTATTCACAATCCTCTTTCGAATGATGAAGTGGACTTATCTAAATTAATTAACCGGCTATATGTATTAATCAACCTAAGCACATTAAGCATTTATCACCCACGATGACCACACAAATCATACAGGTATATGACAGCAAATCAATAATTATTTAATTCTAATTTTTCAATCAATTACAAGTCAAAAAAAAAAATGGCAACATTAAATGGAAAATATGAAAGCATTAAATGGAAATGCATGGAGACATTAAATGGAAATATATGAAGCATGGAAGAATAATTTTTCAATTTGATTATTTATCAAATGATACATATACTGTAACCATCAGATTTTATATGTTCATAATTAATTATTTGTTTAATTAGGATTTTAGAATTGCAAAGGAGAATGAAATAATAATCTGACTAATGATAAAGTTTTATTTTTTTTGGGAAGTTAAAAAGAAAAGGATATTGATTAAGAAAAGGTTATTGATTTATTAAAAGAAATATATATCAACATAAGTTTTTAGTTTAAATAGGATTTGTATAGAGACTAAAATTCCTACTATTATTAGATTCGTGCATTATAAATAGGGTACTATTTAGAATAGAAATGTATGTATATATATATGTATACTTTTCTTCTTCAGTAAAATTAATCAAATCATTCTTGAGTCTTAAGGATCAAAGAGGTTTTAGGTTAGTCTCTTCTTTATATAATTTTATATAAGATTTAGATTGTATCTCATAGGTTATAGATTTTATTTTTAGAACGATGTTGAAGCATGTAGTTTTTTCTTAATCAAGTGAGTTTTGATTAAGAAAGTATACATTAATGGTGTTAGGAGATTGATTCAGATTATTTAGGCGAGGGATTAAAGTATGATAATGATTAGCATATCTAGTTTTCTAAATTTAGTACTACTGGAATATTTTGTTTTAAAAATCAGTCAACTTTGAGAAATTATTTAGATTAGTTATACTACTCAGAAAATTACAAAATTTAATATTCAGATATATTTATAAGTTTTCTGTTAGTATATAAAATTTCATGATTTTTCGGTGACTATAGAATTTATTAAAATTCCTAGAGTGCGCTGTGGTTAGAGTTAAATTTTATGGACAGTTTTCAAAAGGTAGAAACGAATAAATTTTTACCCAAGCTAGCAGTCCCCGTTTGATTTGAAATTTTTACTGAGGTTGATTAATGTGTTTGGAATTTCCATGTAAAATTTTAAGTTGATTGAAGATCTATATAATTAATTAAAAATGTTTAGATCGACAGTGTCAGAACCATAATCTGCAGAACAGACTTCTGGTCTTTGAGGTTTTAACTTTTTTGAGCATACTACTGATGGTGGAATAATCTGAAATTTTTTTCTGTAGGTTACTCTATATGTCTTGAGTCTTCAAGCAAAATTTTGTAGTAATTGGACTCTTAGATAACTAAACAAAAATATAAGAATAATGATAGGTTTGATTGAAAAAGTTAGACACTCGAGGCAGGTTTTAGATTTAAAGTGAGAGATTGTTTTGATTTTGGTGTTTTTGTTAGAAGAATTTGATAAGAAGAGGAACAGATGATCTTATTAAATCAAAATTTTGGAAACTCTCCAGGTTACAAAGAATTTGCAGTAGAGAAAAGTAAAAAATAAATAAACAAATAAAAAACATTTGTGTTGAGGTCCGTAATAATTGTGGTATCCTTAAAACAAATTCGCTACTCATTCTCTGAGTTGCTCAGTGTTTGTCTTCCAGGATACAACAACACCAACCAGATATCGTTTGACAAACTAAATTATTTCTGAATTACTATCACTCTAGAATTCTATGACTAGAAATAATGTTTAAGACAAAATAAACTAAGAACAAAAATAGATTCTCAATTGTCTTTTATAACTAAAAAGGATGTCAATTTATAGTTTCCATATAGGCGGTTATAAAATTGATTTTAAATCAGCCATTAAACCAATAATGATTACACTTGAAAATTCAAATTTTCATTTAACACAAACGGTTACAATTTGAATATTCAATTTCATCGTTCATAGCAATTAAAACTGTAATTTAATTTTACAGTTAATGCTTATAGTTATAATTTGAAAAATTAAATCTATAATTTAATTTTGTAGTTATATTTTTTCAAATTCAATAGATGCATTCATGACACTTAATCCATCAATTATACTTTGAAAATTAAATCTTCAATTCAATTTTCATTCATCCAAGTACTATTTTTTCCATGAATCCATCTTGATCCATCTCAATCAAAATCTCTAGCTCAACAAAAAATGGGCCCTCAAAGTGAGTGTTTATCCAATTTTTCCAAAAGTTTTATTTATGACAATTTTTCACTTATAATTGTATAGGGGTTGATTGATTTTTGGACATTGAAATATGTTGATTCGGATTGTTTAAGGTAAGTAAATTCATTCATGATGTATGTATGTTGATTTATGAATTTTTAAATATTCTGAAATCTATATTTATATTTAACATTAATTGTAAACATGATTTTTAAGTTATTCATATAGTAAAAAAATATTTTCGCAGTAGTTTTCAAATTATTTTACTTCCAAAATCTATACTATCATTTAATTTAAAAAGAAAACCTATGATTTAAGCATAACTCAAAAACTTTGCAAAAATTTATATATTGAATTCAAAATCTATTCTTCCTTAAACTGATTAACAGTTATTATATATTTATCGTGTGTCTTGAAAATATACCATTTAGATAAGATTATAAAAAATTGTTTTGACTCATTGTTTATAGTTATTATTTTGATATTGGTTTAGCTAAATTCTTGTGTGCACATATTTTGTTATCTAACTGCGTCACACAGGTAATTATAATATTCTGTTATTTTGACCGTATCATACAGGTAATTATAATATTCTGTTATTTTGACTACATCACACGGATATTTGTGACATTCTATTATTCTGACCGTGTCACACGGGTACTTGTGACACTACAAGACATGAGCTAACTTTTTATTTATGTTATGTGAATATACACTTTAATATGATATTTCGTTCTGTTTAGTATTTTATCCTACATGGTACTTTATGCAAATATGAAAATTGATTATATTTTTAATTTTAAATATTGGTTTTAAAATATGTTTATATGTATTGATTTTTTTTATCTGACTTCTAAAGGTTATTATAATGACATTACATTATGTATAAATTTACTTATTGTGTTGATGGTTCACCTCTCGTCTCCACCATTTTGCAGAGTAGGAATGAATTATGAACATTGAGTATTTAGAACTTGGAGTTCACCAAAATGAGAAGCTTTAGTGTAGTTAATACAATTCATTGTATTTAGTTTCAGATAGAAATTTAGTGATTAGAGCACAAAAATACAATTTTAATATTAGAAAATTGGTTGCATTTGTCAAAATATGTTATTTAATTAAACATTTTTATTTGATTATTTTTACGAATGCAGTTGGTTTGATCATTTGATTTAATGTATTTTATGCTCATAAAACTGATAATTTTGACATAATTTATAGGTAATTATTTTGGGTTTGTGATGTTTTTCAGAAACAGAATCAATAGACCCAATTTAAAGGATATCGGCTCAAGTGCACAAGACCCAAATGTTATCAAGGATCATCAAATAAATATAAGTCAGACCCTAAATGTCTCAAGGCTAATATACTTCCACCAACAAATCATTTTCAAATTTGAAAATGGTTGAGTAATTTGTAGTGATTGGTTGACAATTTATTTGAATTTCAAAATTTGAAGAAAGATGGAGTGATTTGTGGGGATGAGTTAATATTTGATTTGAATTTTAAAATTTGAAAAAAGATGGAGTGATTTATGGGGATGAGTTGACATTTGATTTGAATTTCAAAATTTGAAAAATAAGTTGTGGTGATGAATATGGAAGATTTTGAAATTGAAAGTTTTCCTTTTGGATGAAGAGAAGATTCTCTGGAGAGTCAACTTCTTGCTTCTATAAATAGGGTGTCTGACAGCACAACAAGGGAACGAATTCTCAGAGAAAAAATCAGTGTTTCAGAAAGAAACATCTTGCTGAATTATTTTCATACTTTCTTTGTAAAATGTGTGAAATAATGAGCAAGTTAAGCTAAAGTTAGAGTGAGGCTGAGGGATGATCTTAATTGTAAATATATTGTTATTCAAGTTTGATTTCTTTTAAGTTCTTAAATATTTATGTTGAATTCTTTTTGAAGTTCTAATTTCAGAGATTATATTTTGCAATTTCATATAAATTCAGTCATGCTTTCTTTATGTGATTTACGTTAAAATTATAATTTCTGGTTTGATATAATTATAAGTTGATTTTTGACTGCAATATTATCAAATTGGTATATTGTCGTTCTTAGATAACTTAAAATTATATCCAAGTTTGCTCTTAAATTCAAAGAATTTTACAAATGCTATTGGTATTTTTTTTATTTGATCTCCAAATCCATATTTTCCAATTGTCTGTTTGGTATGTGAAATATGCAATTGAGTAACAAGTAGAAATCAAACTTAATAACAGTAAAATAAACAATTAAGTGACCCTCAAAGCCTCGCTATTTTCTCTAGTGGTTGTTTTATTATTGTTTTTGACTCATTCTTCATTTAAAATTCTCAAACAATTCTCGTTTTAATTCTTCTCTATTATTTATTTGTAAAACCTCACTGTTTTGAATTCTTTTTGTTATTTAACTTCTCTGTGGGATCGATACCTTTAAGCTATACTACGATAACTGTTTAGCCGAAGGTGATATTTTGGGCTTAACCATTTAGCAACGATATATCTTGTTTCAGTAATTAATTTTTAGGAAGTTTCTTTTGGAGATTATGTTCGGAAACGTTTGTTGATTAATTTCAAATTTTGAAAATAAATTTCTATACATAGGTTTTTTTTTTTTTTTTTTTTTTTTTTTTTTTTTTTTTAAAGATCTATTTTGACTGTAACATCCTATTTTCTTGTTATTGGATTTGGAGTGTTACATATGCTATATAGGAAGCAAATCCTTTAACATTGATGGCATGACACTTTTTTCGAAACACAATCCATGAGAGCATTGAAGACGCTCTTAGTTTTTGACACTATAGAAATTAATGTGACAAAAAAATATTGCTTCAATAATTTATGCCATTAATTTCACAAAAAAGTATGTAGAGAATTGATATTTGGTTAAAATAAGCCATAGAATTAATGTTACAAGATAAAATTTACCTAAATAGTTTTTGTCATTAAATTCACTAGTAGAAAAGTATGCTTGGAAATGATTTGAAGTTGATACAAGACATCCAATTAATGGTTGGAAACTTAACATTTTGTTATTGGCTTAATACGCTAGCTTTAATTTTGTCCACATATTAGTTTTTGGTCTTTTCATCTCAATATATGAATATCTTAAACTATAAAAGTTTTATGAATCATAATACGAGGAGACCATTTAGATTCAGAAAATAGATGATCATATATAATAAACTTTTAAAAATTTAATGAATTATTATTAACTTTATTATGAATATGATAGGGAAAAAAAAAACTAAATATTATTATGCAAATTTATGTTACTAGCAATGAAAGAAACAAGATATGGTGTGTAATAGTAGAAAAAGTACAGCTCACAAGCCTAATTAACAGATGGGTAGAAAGACCCAATATATCAGCCAAATGTTGGACCAATAATCAATCCAATCCAATTGAAGCCTAAAGTCCATAGAGCCCACAACTAGCAGTAACTCACAGTCAACTAATACTGCATTAAAGAGGGGTTCTCAGATAGCTAATATCACATTAAAGAGAGGTTTGATTAGATTAAAGAGCAAATTGGCTAATAAACACAGAGATGGGGATTAAGGGAACGGATCCCTTGATCCCAACCACCATTACACCCTTACCTATAAAAATGGAGAAACCAGAGAGACAAGAGATCTTTAATTTACCATATTGTTACTCTGCCAAAATATCCTTAGACACTTAGCAAACGTCTCTATCTACATTGTCATATGATAGTCAACTACTACCCTACTTAACTACTATCATACTCTAGTGTCAACAATCATATATTCCATACTCCTCGTACGCCATCATTATAATTTCATCAATCTTATGCTTTCTTACCCTTTTTAACTATATTTATTTCCTATTTTAATTTGAGTGTTGACATTACCCTTTTTGCCGACACCACCTCAATGTCAAGGTAACTCATTGTTGTCCATTGACATTTTGTAGGTTGTTAGGTCTCAAGAAGTTGATCGTAGAGTTGAGCCTCCATATCAACAACTATAGAAAATCACCCGCTACAGTTTGGCACCATCTATGGAGAACTAACAATTAGAACTTAAGAAGTCGACCGAATGCATGTTTAAGGCAAAATGGCAGAACAATAGCACTAGACAACTCTCAATGCCTAAAGAATCAGTGCCTAAAAGAGAGGCACTCCACACACTTTGCCATAAAAAAGGTGCATATTTGAACTCCCTTCTTGCACTGAGGTATTGAATATACTAAATATACTAGCATTTAAATAAGGCATCACAGTTTCAACCCCTCTTGATGTTATTGATGACACTACACCATTACACACACTAAAATCACCATCCTTCAATAAGGGCATCTTCAGTTTCATCTTTCACCAAAGCCCCACTTAACTGAAAAACAAATGAAACAATATTAGTTGCTAAGTATAACTTATGATGATGAAACTCAACATAGATAAAGTCACATTTTAACTATGTCCCGTTCGAGTGCTTTATCTATTTAATGAGATCTAACTAAATATAAATGATTGTATTGATCATTAATGATTTGTGAAATATTTCTGTAATTCATGATCATGTAAAACATTGTTCAAACTCATTTTAAATAATTTGTAAAGATAGATATCTCAATCTATATAATTTAATGAAATCATCAATAATTTAGCACCAATGAAGTCTTGGTCGTCCAAGACATTTTCTATAGGTTCTAGATAGTAAAGTTTAACAACTAATATGTGATGCCAAGGAAAGAGAAGTCCATGAGGTTCCCAATCAAGCATCGATATAATTGCCATCCAAAAGGTCCTACACTTAAAATATTTAGAGCGACTGAGAAAAATCTCTAATGTGAAAATACTTTCATATAAGTATTTTATCTTTTATCTTTGTAGAAGTACAACATTTTCATGATTTATATGATAGAGATATTGATGTATGTATTCATAGTTTGATTTGTACTAAAGGAACTGATAGTAATAAGTTGCATTGTAAATCTTGTTAATGTAGGGCATTAAATCGAACAAAATTACGGGTGTGAAAATATGGGACTTTCAACAAACAACTTTTACAGTCACAATATGCTACGTAGATTATGCTGTCCTATTTTGTAGTGCTTTCTAAATCATATGGAAGGAACCTCAAAACATAGTAAATGTCCAAGGTAGAGATTTTAACGGACAAAACTAACTTAGTTAGCCATTTAATTATAAGCCACCATTTTAAAAATTGAAGAGGGAAAAGGGAGCCCATTATTACTGGTGGTGCCATCGTGCAATGAAGTTTATGTTATGTTTCAATTTGAGTAATAACTTGCACAAATTTAGTAGACTTAATTTATTCTAAATATGAAACATTACAAGAATTACATTGTTGTAATATAAACTTGAAATTTAAACACTAAATGGTAGATATCTAGCTCTAGCAGCTTTTACACATGAATTGTTGAATAGCATCTTCCAGGGTTGGATGCTGTATGCCAACTCATCAGCTCTGTCAAACTTATAATGAAAAAACAAAGTTAGTTTTTAGATCCATAAATAACTGTAACTACTAAACTAGTTGCAAAAGTTTTTAGAATATGTATCGCTTGAAACTATTTTTTGAAGATACATATTCCATGCTCATAAGCACAAAGATCTAACTGTCTTATATTTTATAATACTTACACTAAATAGTGAATAGGCATTGGTGTGAAAAACCACAATTGAACAAGAAATCGCAAACCATAGCACCATTTAGATTTTAAGACCTCAATAAGTTATGGACCCAACTGTTGCTAAGTAAGTGAGAAAACCAAGAGAAACTAGAAATATGTTGCAAACTGCATATTTTCTTGCAACATTAAAGACATGCTTATAAAGCTTCATGGATAACACTATTTTCTTATATAACAAAGTATTGGAGCATTTACCGTATTGAGAAATGACTTGCACTTTGTTAATTTCTTCTTCTTGTTCTTCCTCTGTTTCTTCCAGCAAGTTTCAACACCTTTCTTTCAACCATACTTGCAAACCACCATGGCTTGCTTGTTGAGAATACAATATATCCCATTGACAAGCCAATCACAAATCCACTTGTGTAACCCATCATAATGACTTTCCAAGCGAACCAGCTTGAGGTATCATGTTCTTCATGGAATTTGGTTGGCTCCAACTTTGGTGGTTCACCATTGCTACATTTTTTTGACAATGGCAATCCGCACAACCGTAGATTTCCAATATAGCTATTGTTTTCAAATGTATTGAATTGCCTTCCCGAAGGTATAGGTCCCTCAAGCTGATTGTATGAAAGGTTTAGAGCCGAAAGAGATGTCAAACTTGTCAATTGCATAGGAATCTCCCCATGAAGCTTGTTTGAAGACAAGTCTAATGATTCCAACTCAGTCAAATTTTCGAAAGATATTGGAATGTGACCTGTTAGGTTGTTTTGAGAAAAGTTGAGAACTTTGAGAGAATTCAATTTTCCAACTACATCTGGAATTTGTCCTTGAAACTTGTTACTTGACAAATCCATAGTAGCGAAAATGGTAAGAATTTTTGCCAATATAATATCAACTCCTTTCATTGTCACCATAATTGAATCATGGTAATAATCATCTCCCATATATTTCAGTTCAACACTATAGTTTTTCCCATTCATCATATCTTGAAAACTTTCAAAAAAATTCATTCCCAAATAACCGGTGAAACCATTGTGAGAGATATCAAGAATCCGCAACTTAGGGAAAGGAAGTCTTGTTTTGGGATTGCTAAGAGAACCATAAAATCTATTATATCGCAATACAAGGACTTGTAGTTCTGGAAGAATTGCCAACCAATGGGGGAAGATATCATTAATCATGTTATTCCCAAGATCCAGGACTTCCAACTTAGTACAGTTGACCAAAGAAGGTGGCAATTGTCCCTCCAAGGTGATTGCCATTAAGATTCAACGTCGTCAACTGACTGCCACCTGCGAACATTTGAGGGATGCTACCACAAAAATTATTCAATTTCAGATCTAAAACCGAGAGATTCATCAAGTTCCCTAGACATTGTGGAATAACTCCATTAAAGCTATTATCAGACAATTCTATGTATTTAATTCCGCTTGAATTGCAAAATGATGAAGGGATGGCTCCTGTCAAGTTGTTGTGTGCAATTGAAAAGAAATCCAAGTAAGGTGGTGGAGCTGGAAGCTGTCCTTGAAGCAGGTTAGAACGAAGGTCAAGTACTGAAACCAGTGGAAGCCAATCTATGTGAGTCAGGAAGTTGTGGGAAAGATTTAGATAAAACAAGGTGCTGATGTTGCATAGCCAGTTTGGAATGTGGCCATGAATTTTGTTGTTAGAAAGGTCCAAATACTCAAGGCCGTCTGATAAGATCTCTGGGAACTCATTTATATTGCAAGAAGATAAACCCACCCGTGGAGGAAAGGAAGAGTTGACTTTGAATTTTGTGGTCACCGATATATTGTTATGTGAAAGTTCAAGAACTGTAAGTCTTTCGAACTTGCTGAACATAGAGAACTCTACACTACCCCCTAAATTGTTTGAAGCAAGTGAGAGAGAAATGAGATTCACAAGTTCAAAAATTGAATTTGGAATTGGGCCATGCAATCTATTATTTGTCAAGTTAATAAATTGCAATGAAGTTGTTTGAAATTCAGGAATATGGCCAGTAAGTTGGTTATTGCTAAGGTCTAAGTTTACCAATGATGGTAGAGTAAAAAGCTCCAAAGGTATAGTCCCATCTAGTGAGTTATCACTAATCCAGATAGTATTTAAATTTTGAAGGCCACTTGCAATAGTAGAGGGAATTGGACCATGCAGGCTATTCCTATACAAGATTAAAGAATTAAGTTGAGTTAGGTTGGTAAAAATATTTGGAAGTTCACCATAAAAGTTATTTTTAGACAAATCTAAGTAGGTGAGTTGCTCAAGATTTGAAAGAGATGAAGGAATATAACCAGAGAAATTATTACTGAACAAATCCAATTCGGTGAGTTGCTTTAGATTTGAAATAGATGAAGGAATGAAACCAGAGATTTTATTTTTTGTTAGGATTAAACTTGAGAGTTGCGTAAGATTACCAATTGACATAGGAAGTGACCCGATGAAATTGCAATATCCCATATGCAAATAAGTTAGGGACTTGAGATTTCCAATTGTATCTGGCAATTCTCCTGAGAATTGAGTTGCAGAGACATCCAAATAGCCGAGAGGACTGCTCCAGTTAACATTTGGAAAACTGCCTATCAGGTTGTCATTAAAGGATAAATCGAGTGTGTGTAGGTGTGGTAGCTGAAAAATGCTTTCTGGGAAGCTCCCGTGTAAATAACTTCCGATGAGACTCAACAATGCCAAAGAAGAAGATACATTTGTAAAGTCACCAAGTGGTATAGTAGACATATTTACATGATCGAGAATAAGTTCTTCTAACTTGGTTAGATTTTGGATTATTCCTTGCATTACAAGTTTTTCAAGTGTCAAAACACCCCATGATCCAACAGAAAGAGTAAGATCAAGAGAAACTAACTCAGATAGGTGAGAGATTGCAAACGGAACTTGACCACCAAAGGAGGACTGAGAAAGGTTAAGGTGTTTCAAACTTGAAAAGTGGGCAAAATCAGGAGGAATTTGAGAACCACTGAAGTCATTGTAAGCAAGGTTGAGTTTTTGGAGGTGAGAAAGGAAGAAGAGGCTACTGTTGGAAGGTATGGTGCCATGCAGCCAACTACAACTAAGATCAAGGCCAATGACATGACCGGTCACCATATCACATGTAATCCCATCCCATGAACAGTAGTCACTATCCTCTTTCCAATACTCCATTTTTGGATAAGAAGAATCACCACATTCAAAAGATGATTCACTATCAAAGGAAAAGAGTTGTTTAAAGTGGAGTAATGCAGAACTCTGGTCACGAGAACAGAGGTTTGCACAGCTCACTGAGTGCAAGACAACAAGTTGGAGGCAGAGAAGTTGATAAGACCATGTTAACCAACCCATTTTCTTTTCTTTTTTGTTTTTCTGTATGAGGTTACGAGAACCAATAGATGATTATATAGAGATGAAGAGGAGAAATAGATGGTCGTAATTTTAAACCGTAATAAAAATGTACTAGTCCATCAACAAATTGGCACCCAAGTCTAGGTCATCCACTAAATAGAGGCAGAGGTCTTCTTGGTGCTAATAATTATAGAGTTGTTGATGGAAATATTTAGTCATCCACTAAACAGAGGCAGAGGCAGAGGTTCTTTTTGCAGCCGTGAGGGTTGGGCTAGACAACTAGTCAAACTACCAGTTCATCAACGAATTGGCACCAAGTCTTGGTCATCCACTAAAGTGAAAGAAATCAAATGAAAGAATGATATATATGAAGACAGAGGTTAGTGGCAATGCAAGAAATAGAGTGGTGATAGAAGCATAAAGATTATAAACTTGTTAATTACTTAATTTGTTAATTAGTTGCAGCCAAGTCAGCAGTAGTCTTGCCAGCAGATGGTCTTCCATTCTTAATCCTCCTCGTTAGATTTGTAACTGAATTCGGTTAGGGTCTTGCAAGCGAGCCTATAAATAGCTCTAGTTAAATTCAGGTGATTATTATGGAAAATATGTTGTAATGTTTTCAATTAATAAAGTCTAGAGAATTCTCTCTAAAGATTTTCTTATCTATGAAGACACCCATTTTGAGTATTCAATTAATTTCCATGAGAATTTATTTTTCAAAGTTCCGGGAGCTTATTTAAGCAACATTAAACAATTATTTTTGTATATAAGTCAATTATGATCTTGAAATTCCACTTATGACATATGATATTAGATGACTTGTATGAACTAAAGTGCTTTTTCAGTTGGCAAGTTATTTACTCTAACTGCAACTAAAAGGAATAATAGTTCTTCAAATAATGATCACAAACTCTAACTGCTAATTTCTTTGTATAACCACTTCCTAAAAAATACGAAAATCAATATCCTGACATAACTGTAGTTACTCTAAAAAAATGGTGGAGACGAGGGATAATAAATTCAATCTTTTATTTAATTCAAATGCAATGGATGAATTTGATTGATTGGTCTTTAGTTTTTAATTCTACACTACATTTTAATTTTCCAATTTGTCACCGATAAACCAGCTCATGTAAATTTATTTTGTATTCTTGAGAAAATTATTATTAGCTATTGTTGAAAAGAGTGACTCTGGTACCGTTTCATAACAAAATAAAAAGTTTAAGCGACCGAAGCTCTCTAACATTTATTGCAAGACTAAGCACTTGGTTGGGTTTATGTATGCCGACCAAAGCTAAATACAAAACATATGTAGAATATTTTAATCCTATAGGACTCATCCCACCATGCAAGGAAAGAGCATTGCTGCATAAATAATTCATAATTTAGTATTGATCTTCTCTTATTTTTAGCAATAATCACGCCATTGAATGTTGAACTCATTTCCTTCTTTTTGTTTACGTGCAGTCTTCGAAGGGCAGCAATTTTTATTCAACACTCTATTTTTATAATTTGCCATTGGTAAACTAGTCCAAAAGCATCTAAGTGTTTGTTGACGTATTAAATTAATAATACTAATTACTTTGCCCAAATTGGTGCCTAAATAATGTGGTGTCCTTAGGAATAGGAGGAGATTTAATTCATCAATTTTAATTGGTTAGTCATTTTATAATGTTACATCATTTAGGCACCACTTTGGACAAAGTATCATCATTTTATAATAATGTTGGACATTTCATCTTTTGTATTCCAACTCAATCTAAACTCGTGATGCCTAAATTAATGAATGAACACGTTTTTTTTTTAAGTGAAATAAATAACCAATAATGAGTATTCATTCATCAATTGACACGTTATCGGTTCTCATTATAATTGCGATGTGTATAAGTATTCATATAACATATGAAGCAGATCTTAGCTAGTGGCAATACAAGAAACAAAGTGGTGATAAAAGCATAATGGTTATAAATTTGGCAATCTGTTTAGACAAATGAATCATTTAAGAATTACAAGTTTGTTAATGTATTTTCGAGAAGCAACTTCTAGTTAGTCATTTAATTTAATAGGTTTATTGGCTTAATCTTTTTAATTTTTATTTTTTTTAAAATCATTTAAATGGGTCAAGACCACAATAAAGAGATATTTATTCTCATTGTAACATAGATAAGTCTCCTATTATATGCTTGTTAATGCATATGGTGGGACTTGAATCTGACCACTAAAATAGATATGATAATACATAACAACCTGAATTATGAAGCAACACGCAAGTAATAGCACAATTTAAAATACCAAAGCAAAGGGAAATTTACGCAAAGAAATATATATTGGTTGAATGAAGTTTTCTTCCAAATTGTAGAAATTATGTGAATTTGAAATGAGATTCATAATTATAAATGAAAATTATTGAAGCCATGAAAATAATGTTGGATAGTCCCACATTGTTTAAAAAAGTAGGTTTGCATTGGTTTACAAGATGAGAGTAAACCTCCACTCATGAATTAGCTTTTGTGTTGGAATTAGATCCAAAACCTTTTCCTAATATGGTATAAGAGCTTTGGGTTGGGCTCAAACTCAGTTGATTGGTATAGGTCAAGTGCACTGGTGTAGGTGCTGTCGAGTGGATACATTGCATGTGAGGAAGAGTGTAAGATAGTCTCACATTCTTAAAAGAAGTGCATTGGTGTAGGTGCTGTCGAAAGAAGTGCATTGGAGTAGGTGCTGTCGAGTGGATACACTGCATGTGAGGAAAAGTGTTAGATATATGGTGAAGTTGGGTCTAAGACTATTTTCTGACAAATAATTGTCATAATTGTGAACTTGTGGAAATATGAGACTACATAGTTGCCGAAATGATTCATGTAGGAAATTACGAAAAAGAAATGATTCATGTACGAAGTATCATTGACATTTGACAACTACTTTGTAATGGAAATTTTTTTTGAAATTTTCCATCAATGAATAGGCTGCAATTGTAATGGAAATTTTTTTGAAAAATTTCCTTAATCTAGTAGACAGCAATTAAAGGGGAGTTTTGGTGGAAATAGATTTATATTAATAATAATAATTATTAAATATATATATATGTATCCTCTAGTCAATGTTAGGGTTTTGAAGCAATACATTGAAAAATATTGTTTTCACAGCAGCCAACTCCCATATTGTGCAAAATACTCATCTCCATTAGCAAGAGTAAGCCCTTCAACCACCAAAACATTGGAGATCAAGGATTAAGTGAAGACTGATTGTGAATCAAGTAGGTTTTCTATCTTTCTTCATTTCTTTTTATCATTAATATTGGAAACCTTTTGGTGTATTGGACTTAGGGTGTCACATTGTTATGTTTGGAGTTCTTTCAAAATATGATTAGAATTTTATAGAATTTTTAGAAGAAATAGAGACTGCTGGATCATGTTGTTTACTAGCAGACCTGTCACCTTCGTGTAATTGTTTGAATAGGCAAATGACGGAATATAGTTACGAAATTTGGTATGAATACTTTTTAGGATGTTAGATTATAGTCTGGAAAATTTCGTGGTCATACGATAAGAATAAAATTAAATATGAATTTTTGATTACCTCTGACTCAGTAAAATAAAAATCTGGACAGCACTGAACTGGTTTGAACTTTG
Organism: Nephelium lappaceum; assembly: GCA_021234005.1. Taxonomy (NCBI): domain Eukaryota; kingdom Viridiplantae; phylum Streptophyta; class Magnoliopsida; order Sapindales; family Sapindaceae; genus Nephelium; species Nephelium lappaceum. The sequence continues at coordinate 35,404,022 of CM037996.1, forward strand.
AAAATTTTGAAGATGCGATTGATGTTATTTTGACTCCATTAAATTTCTGTAGGAACCAATATGAGTCCTCTGTAAGCCATTAAAATTTGAAGGATTTTTATGAAGTGATTTATTTTTAAAAATTCGGAGATCAAGGACTGTCCAGTTTCAAAACTGATGTCAGTATAGCCTTGGTTTGGATTCAGAGGTTTAGGTTAATAGGTTAACAGGGGTATTTAAGACTGCAAATTTTTATGGTATTTTTTCTGAGTCTTTAGAACATATATATACATTTTTAGGATCATTGGTTTTATATACAATTTATTAAAAATAGAGAAAGTGGACTGCACTAGTGAGACAGTGTTAACAGCAGTGGATTTTAATTGTATTTGGACTTAGATTAATCTAGTAAGTTATGATTTCCAATAAATTTATGAGTTTCATGATGTGATCTAGGTTGATAAGAGGGATTAAATTCAGTAGAGTTATTTGTCTCTATTGGGATAAACGGAGGAGGTAAGTAAACCTTATACATTGCTTTAATATATTATATGTTTAATTTCCAAAAATACTTTAATTAGTTCTTTTAAATAATTGAATGAAATCTCAGATTTTTGATGTTATTTTATTATATTTAATTTAAATGATTTTGCATCCTCAATGATAGTTTTATGTATATTGTTCAATTATATTAAAAGCATTGTCTTCTTATTATAAAAATGTGATATGCTTTATTAAAAATATTCTTTCGTATTGTAAAGAATGACACGTATTGTAATCGTGATTGAAATGAAAACGTTTTGACTCATCTGTCCATAGTTCATTTAATTGTAATGGCCTAGGCACCGAGATTACAGGTGTCATAATTGTATCGTAATGGTCCAGCTGGAATATTTATTGTTGCGCAACATTAATTGAATTGGCCCCGCACCGGGATTATAGGTGTTAATCGTATTGGCCCCACACCGGGATTATAGGTGTTAATCATATTGGCCCCGCACCGGGATTATAGGTGTAAATTGTATTGACCCTACACCGGGATTATAGGTGTGAATGATATTATGTGACATGAGCCACTTTTATTTTATTTAAATTCGTGTATAAAAGGTTTTCCGTTATTGTGATTTCGGTTTAAATATTGAATGTTTTATGTATCGTATTATTAAATGTTTTATTGTTTTATTGACATCGATTTTGAAGAATTAAATGTTTTCTATGTCATATTGTTAATGTTTCATTTGTTTTAATTTCAATATCTCTTCCTGATTATATATTATATTGTAATGTATAATGTTTACTTATTGAGTTGACGGCTCACCCCTCGTCTCTATTATTTTTACAGATTAGTAGGCTTTATCTCTCTTAAGGGGCAACTTCGAGTTATTGATGTCACTTGGAGAAGAATTTCTATTCTATCATTGTGGTTATTTTCCCTTCAGATTCTTAAAGAAACAATTAAGTTTGTGTTAATGGTTAGGTTTTAAATGTAAGGATTGAGTTGAATAATCGTGAATTTGGTTGTTTAAGACTTTTACTGAGGTGTTGAAACCAATTTATGTTATGGAGATTAATATTTTATGGAATGTTTCAATTATTGAGTTTAAGTTTTTGGAGATTTAAGCATTGATTAAATATTGTGTTACATTGATTTTTATGGCAAATTAGGGTGTTACATACTTAGTCTTCCTAACTTGAATGATAATCTGAACTTGTGGAAATATGAGACTACATAGTTGCTGAAATGATTCATGTAGGAAATTTCAAAAAAGAAATGATTCATGTAGGAAGTATAATTGACATTTGACAACTACTTAGTCTTCATGGGAGAAAAATTCTACATAGGCTATTTTAACATTAAGTTAAATTAGATTAATTTGTATTGATGTTTTTTCCTTTGTCCTTTCTTGGAATTAAAATCATAAGGAGGTGGACCTGAAGACGGAGCATTTGGGAGACATTATTTTCCTGTGAGTAAAAATTCAAGCACCATTCCACATCCATAACCCATCAACCTTCCAACGCCAAATCCATATTTGGACCTAGTGGCCATTAAAAAATTTCTCTGGAACAATAGAACAACATCTCTGCAGATCTGTTTGCAGATACCATTTTTGAGATATCGGTTATCTTCATTAAACTCTTACACTTTCTTCAACTGCAAGAGACAAACCAACATATACAATAAAATTCTTTGACATTGCAGGTACCGATATGTAAAATACAGGGCTATTAACTCAAGCCACAAAATTTTGTATTATTGAAAACACTTTGTTGGAATTAGCTATCAATTGGATAATAGATTAATTGAGCTATCAATTAGCTCTAGATCGATCATTGATGGCACTCAGATGCACAATCAAGAGATGACAACACCTACTAAGAGAAGACTCGTACCTATATTTTGTGTTTTAATATAAAAAATTAAGGTGGGACTACTCTTATTAAGTGAATTAAGTGAATATTTAATCTCTTAGGATCAAGTTAGGTACTCAACTACTCTTATTAAGGGGTAATACATATACTTTTTCTATTGGTTGGATAAAATACAATGATTTCTTTCTCTCATCTCTTATTAGCTTTTGTGCTCTCTTTTATTATTTGTACCACAAACATATCACTATATCTAAATCAAAATTAATGAGGTTGGAGTACATAATTTGTAATAATAACATCCCTGAGATACTTGAGCAACCAGTAGCTACTTCAACTTGCTTTCGCTGCCATCTTTATAACCTAGCCACTATTTATAATATCGTTGACTTCAACAATCACTAAATTAGAGGTTTGCAATGTTCCCTGTCCCAACACACCACAACCCCCCTCTCCCCCCTTAAAAAAAAAACAATCAGTAAGTTGGATACAATACATATAAAGATATGTAAATTTACATTTATATATATATATATATATATATATATAAAAGATTGCCATGGCGCAAGTGTTGTAGACTTGTTTTGCCCTTTGTGAAAGAGGGGCTTTGGTGAAATTTTGGATGGATTAATGGGCCTTTCAAACAGGTAAAGGCCCAACTCATTTTGGTGTTAATATCATAAGTATTAAATACAGGAAAGGATACTTAGCTGTCCTTTATGACATTTGCAGAAATATCAATTTCCAGCTTACTTATAGTCATAGTATTTTACATAGATTATGTTTATCTTCATTCACTTTCTTGGTTGGAATTTCTCTAGTTTATATTGATGCTATCAAATTTAAGCTTAAGATAGAGTATTAAGGTTGAAGAATATTAAAAGTAAACTCAGTAATTAAAATGAATTTCAACTCAGACCATTCACCAGACTTGTATTGCCTGGTGGCGGTCGATCACAGACAGAAGGCCCCTTTTAATCAAAATGCAAATGTCTACATCTTTGCGTACTATTTGTGTTTTTAGGGAGAATACTACCATCTCCATTTTAATGTCTGTGAAGATGATGCACCACTGGTACACTGTTTGGAAGCGTTTCTCCACCCTCGATTTCACAACCAGACCATGCATCTTTCTTCTGTTTTTACGCACACAAGAAAGCTCCCATGTGGCTCTCTGTTTATCTCATATAGAGGCATTTATGTTGACTTTGCATGGCTAGAGAAGCATTACTTGGGCGCCCAAAACCAACAAATACTGTTGTTTTCCTGTGATTTCAAATGTCTCAGGCAGAGAAGTTTATCTGATTCTGCTGGAAATGAACTCAAAACAAACTAGACTACTTTGACCATCTAATTGTGTCATAATTGAAGAGGAAAAAGGCAACTTGTTAATATTGGTGGAATTGACGAGAAACAGGATGGTGCTAAAAGCAGAGAGGGCTGACTTCTTGACAAGCTTCGATAGGTCACACAACAAATACGTAACATTCATCTATAGTTTATAATGTAGTGACAATAGTCATGAAAAATATCACTCTTGAATAAATTTCTTAAGATGCTAATATTTTCTAAAATTTGATTTATTTTTAAAACAATTATCAAAAATAAACATTGTAGCAACACCAACTTCAAAATTATACAATAGATGACGAAAATTCTTGCTCGAACAGTTTTTGAACGTAAATATTTTATAAGCATCTTCCAGCCAACACATTCAGCTTTATGAATTCTTAAATAAAGAATGAAAATGAGTTTGATTTTATAAATAACCATAATTTTTAAAACTGTTAGAACAAAAATTTTAGAATATGAACTCATTAATATTATTTTAGAATATAATATCATTTAGATTTTAAGAGTTCAACTAGTTATATAATAAGTCATTTTGATCCGACTAATAAGAGAGGACATTAAATGAAAGAAGATGACGAGGGTTGAAATATGGAACTACTTAGCTGCTTTGAAATGATACTTCATTTTCAAAAGTTCCATGGATTGACAGTAATTCTCATACAAGCAACATCAATACACAGCAAATTCGTAGTATATGTAACAATGTCGAAGCTATGCAATTCTACTCCAAGACATAAATTAACCCCAACATGGAAGGGTACGTATGCTTCAGGATTGCCGTCTTCTTAGTATGAAAGAGAATCTCTACTCTGAATTTGATGAGCCATTATAAAACTAGTTGATTTTGAGCATCTAAGGCAAGATTTTAATGATTGAAAATAAATAAATAATTAAAAGGAAAGAAATTTTATTATGCTTAATAATTAAAAGGAACAGCCGGCCCCTCATCCTTTTGTCATGCCCGCCGTCGGCCAGTTAACCTGACCAGCCGCTTGCTTTTTCGGTCGGCAGGGCCGCTCGAGCCAGTCTTTCATCTCCAAGTTTTTTCAGACTCCCTTACCTGACCGTAGAATTTATTGGAACGAAGAACAAGAACTTGTAGCTCTGGAAGAGTTTCCAACCAAGAAATTGTTGTCATTGAAGTTGAGAGTCCTCAAACTATTGCCCTTTGCAAATGGTCCAGGAATGGTGCCATGAAATCTATTCTTCCACAGATCCAGCACGCGGAGACTGTTGCTGAAGTTTCCTACACATTCTGGAATGGTGCCAGTGAAATCTATTCTTCCACTCTATCACACATGGAAGAAGAAAGTCTCTCAAAGGAGAAGCGTTTCTTAAACTAGAGCAAAGCAGAACTCTGATCCTGAGAGCTCAATAGTGCAGAACTCTGGAAATGAAAGAGCAATAGCTGGAGGCAGACAAGTTGACAAAACCATGTTAGCCAACCCATCTTTCCTTGAGATATCAAAACAACATACATGATTCAAATAGTGCAGACATGAAATGGAAGGCCAATGGATAAAAATGTCTACATATTTTGTATCACAAGTTTCATTTCTATTTTTCTATCCTAATCAATTCTGCCAATTCAACTTTCAACACTATCTCAAAGGTTATTAAATTCATCTCAACTTTTGTAAGCATCTGAACTGATTTCCTTGAGATAATATTGACTGTTGAATCACAAGCTTAAGCACAAGTAAGTCAAAACATATTGATCCAACTCTATTGTTTTTTTTTTTTATTACCCGCTTTCAGTTCACTTTGCATACAAAGGACAAAACTGACAACTAATAAACATTAAGATATAGCCTTAATTTATTCATTCTGGAAGGAAGAGAAGTAATCCAGGAGGGTTTCCAAGTTTGATGGGGAACCTACACAAGATATTGAACTCTAGTTTTCAACATATCTCCATCAATTGGTCTAACACCAAACATAATAAGAAGTTTTCTAACAATAAAGGAACCATGAAGGATAGCTTCTTGTTTTCAAGATAATTTACAATATTGCTTCAGCAAACATAAAAAAGGTTATAAATCTCCATATTTTATATTTTGAACATGACTAGTTCAACCTTAAAAGTCAAACTCAATTAGTGACATTCTAACTTGGACAAGGGCAATGACTTTTGGTTCAAGTTTTCAATAAACAAATACCAGGTGACCCCAAAAGTAATAAAAAAAATGTCGTGATATAACTACAACAATATTGTAATGTTGCGCTTGGGTGTTTAATTTCTTCAGCATTTATTGTCAGCATGCTGTGATGAGTCCAAGACTGTACTAAAATAGCTTCAAAAGTATATGAAAAATACTAGAATGAGGTGAGATTGAATGGAAAGATAATACTTCACTATATCGGAAGCATTTTGAACAGCCAGTAGATTACAGTACTGGGTTTAGATGATTTCTACACTGTACAAATTTAAAATAAAACTTACTTCTAATACATTAGCAGCCTGAAATATAGTCAACCAGAACTCATTCAGCTTAATGGATATTTTTCTATGGTTCGGCTTTCATTTTCAAGTTCAATTCTTAAAACTGGAGTTTGACCTCACAGTGTATTCGGCTACAAGCTGCGCAAAAGATGACGACTTGTTTTCAAGCAACATCGTGGGAGAGTCGTATTCCTCTATAAGCCCTATACAAAGAGATATGAAAGATCAATATTATTTCAAACTAAATGGAATGTCCTGATGAACTATTAATTTTATATGATCATACGTACTAACCATGACTCAAAAGGAGAACCATATCACTATCAAGAATAGAAGTGATCCGGTGCACGATGGTTATGACTGTGCTGTGAGAAAAGTGTTGCCTAAGGATTTGCTGAATTAGATTATCAGTAGCAGTGTCGATGGATGCAGTAGCTTTATGAAGCACCAAGACCTTACTTTTCTTAAGTAGGACGCGCCCAAGACAGACAAGTTGCCACTGACCCATGCTCTAATTCTCTCCATTCTCGTTAACTGTGCAACATATGATCATATGCAATCAAAAATGATGATGCTCCACAAGAAAATTTGACTATATCTCATGCAATAAAATAGAAGAAGAGACAAACCCCTGGAGTCTAGCTTCCCTTCCTTCTTCCTTCATCTCCAAGTTGACACTTATCCACGGCCTAGAACCATTTTGATAAATGAATGTCAGCAAATCAAATTCTAGATTATCAAGCATAAGAACAATGCATGCACCAAAAACTTCATCAACTAATTAGGAAAATCCCACCTCCCAAATCTGCTCATCCTCATACTCCTCAAGAGTGTCGAGATTGCTTCGTACAGTCCCTTCAAACATGGTTGGATCCTGAGGTATAATGCTTAGTCTAGACCGCAAATCATGCAGTCCAATTGATGAGATATTGACACCATCTATTATGATCTGACCAGCTGCAGGTTCAACAATCCGAAAAAGTGTTTGAATGAGAGTCAATTTACCACTGCCAGTTCTCCCTACAATGCCAGTTTTCATCCCTCCTGGAATAGTGCACATGAGGCCTCTCAACACGAGGGGCATGTGTGGAGCATAGCAAACCTACACCAAAACCGTAACCATTAAAGATTTAAACATGAAAAATGGTTGAAGAGGTGTAAAGCAAGTAAAATTACCTGAAGAGCATGAATGCCAACTTCTCCATGTGATGACCAGGAATGATCTGGGCGGTTTTCTTCTATCACTAGGAATATAAGCGTATTGAAGTAATCTCTAGACTGAGATTATTTTGTTCTCCACATTGCACATAATCCATTTTACCTTAGCCTGTAACGTATTTCGATTGAGTCCATATGTCACCGCCAAGCCCACAATTGCTTTAGAAAGGAAAAGAAAATGAAATTTGGTTCATGATTCCTTACTATTCACTTCAATAGCAAGAAGGATAGTAATAATACAATAGCAGAACCACATACCTGGACTAATAACTCCCTCAGGTATAGAGACTAAGAAAAGCAAAGAAATGGCAAATGTAATAGAAGACAACACATCTAGATGAGAGCACAACCATTCCAGTGCACCAATAATGTGGAATACAGGCCGAGAATATCCATCCATCAGTTTTATATTTGTGCCTTGAAACCTTGATCCTTGACCAAAGCTCCTAATAGTTGTTGTCTTGTTGACCCTGAAATTGTTTCCGCGAAATGTTGTATCAGTGGAGCTTTGCATACTCCAATCAACCTTGAAAGTTCTCCAGCAGAAGGTATGTAATATTGCTGCATAAATGTAAATTTGTGAGAAATCCTCTGTCCACAAACTATAAACTTTGAAACAATATATTGAAGGTGAAATTAATGTGTGATTGAACACAACATCAAATTTACTAACACTCCTATCAAATTACTTTGAAAGTTCTGCAACTTTAAACAAACGAGACAGTAAAAAAATGTGAAAACACATCATAGAATACTAAAAGCTCAATGTTACAACCATTACAACAAACATGTATATCAGAATAGGCAAACTATGAACCAATGAGTTACTGTTTACATCTTATTTATATCTTGGATAAGATGAATCATTGTTAAGCCTTGCAATGTTGCATAATCTACCAATCCTTTGATCTGTGCAAAAGTAAATACATTGAAGCAAATTGAAAGATCTCTAAATAATCATTGTTAAAGCTCTTACCTTATAAACAGTATAAATCCGTAGGACTACTAACATATATTTTTTTTTTGATACACACAGGACTACTAATATTGCTAATAATAAATAGTTAAATATTATTAGAGTTTACACTCTTATTGTAAATATTTCTTTTTATGAGGGTAGTTTAGTCTTTTAGTTCATTACCATATACATGTATTTTTTGTTCTTGAAAACTTAGAAAATTATTTGATTTTCTTCTTCAATGAAAACCCTTTTTTTCTCTCATCTTGAATTGTTTGAGTGTTCACATGGTATCAGAGCCAAACACAAAACAGAGTAAATAGGATGGTTTTGAATGATCAGAGAAGTTGATTTCCCACTTACCGATTATTTGCAGCTACCATTTTTTCACCGTCCCCGTTGTTGTTGTTGGTGGTCGTTACCAGCGTCGCAGTCGCTGCTCCTTGCCAGCATCGCAGTCGTTGCTGATGGTTGTTGCCGGTGTCGATATTCTGGTTGTCTCCCCTGGTTATCGCTGCCTTCTCCTGGCTGACGTTGCTTCTTCTCTCCTCTTGAATCTGTTGGCGTTGCTTCTTCTTCCTGTAGTCATAGTGGTGGCACTCGTCCTCGCTGTCGTTCTTTGTTCCTAGTCTTCGTCGGTGGCTGTCAGTTGCTTCTCACTGGTTTGTCGTGGTGGTTGCAATCAGTGCGGTCGTTGTGTTCGTCTTCGCTGCTGCTCAGAGAACAAAATACAAAGCAGAGAATTGATGGCAAATTTCAGGTGTATAAAATACACACCCAAAACACATCCAAATATACACAGTCTACAAATAATATAGTATAGAGTAGAATATCGTGCATGGAGTAGAATATTGTTTCTACAAATTATTTAGATTAGTTATACTACTCGGAAAATTATAAAATTTAATATTCAGATATATTTATAAGTCTTCTGTTAGTATATAAAATATTGTGATTTTTCGGTGACTATAAAATTTATTAAAATTCCTAGAGTGTGCTGTGGTTGGAGTTAAATTTTATGGACAGTTTTCAAAAGGTAGAAACGAATAAATTTTTACCCAAGCTAGCAGTCCCCGTTTGATTTGAAATTTTTACTGAAGGTTGAGTAATGTGTTTGGAATGTCCATGTAAAATTTTAAGTTGATTGAAGATCTATAGAATTAATTAAAAATATTTTTAATTTTTAATATTAATTCTATAGATCTGCAGGACAGATTTTTGGTCTTTGAGGTTTTAACTTTTTGAGCACGCGAATGATAGTGGAATAATCTGAAAATTTTTCTGTAGGTTACTCTATATGTCTTGAGTCTTCAAGAAAAATTTTGTAGTAATTGGACACTTCGATAATTAAACAAAAATATAAGAATAACGATAGGTTAGATTGAAAAAGTTAGACACTCGAGGCAGGTTTTAGATTTAGAGTGAGAGATTGTTTTGATCTTTGTAAGTTCTCTTTTGGTGTTTTTGTTAGAAAAATTTGATAAGAGGAAGAACAGATAATCATAGAAAACCAAAATTCTAGAGACTCTTCAGGTTACAAAGAATTTACAACAGAGAAAAATAAAAAATAAATAAACAAACCAAAAGCATTTGTGTGGAGGCCCATAATAACTATGGTATCCTTAAGATAAATTCGTTACTCATTCTCTGAGTTGCTCAGTGTTTGTCTCTTAAGATACAACAACACCAACCATATATCGTCTAACGAACTAAATTATTTCTGAATCACTATCACTCTGGAATTCCATGACTAAAATAATGTTTAAGAGAAAATAAACTGAAAACAAAAATGGATTCTCAGTTGTCTTTCACAACTAGAAAGGATGTTAATTTATAGTTTCCATATGGGCGATTACAAAATTGATTTTAAATCAGTCTTCATTAAATCAATAACGGTTATACTTAAAAATTCAAATTTTCATTTAACACAAACGATTACAATTTGAATATTTAATTTCGTGGTTCATCGCAATTAAAACTATAATTCAATTTTACAATTAATGCTTATAGTTATAAATTGAAAAATTAAATCTGTAATTTAATTTTGTAGTTATATTTTTTCAAATTCAATAGTTGCATTCATGACACTTAATCTATTAATTATATTTTGAAAATTAAATCTTCAATTCAATTTTCATTCATCCGAATACCATTTTTTCCATGAATCCATCTTGATCGATCTCAATCAAGATCTCTAACTCAACAAAAAATGGGTCCTCAAAATCAGTGTTTATCCCCTTTTTCTAACAGTTTTATTTATGACAATTTTTCGCTTATAATTGTATAGGGGTTGATTGATTTTTGGACATTGAAATATGTTGATTTGGATTGTTCAAGGTAAGTAAATTCATTCATGTTGTATGTATCTTGATTTATAAATTTTTAAATATTCTGAAATCTATATTTATATTTAACATTAATCGTAAACATGATTTTAAGTTATTTATATAGTAAAAAAATATTTTTGCGGTAGTTTTCAAATTATTTTACTTCTAAAATTTATACTATTATTTAATTTAAAAAGAAAACCTATGATTTAAGTATAACTCAAAAACTTTGCAAAAATATATATATTGAATTCAAAACCTACTCTTCCTTAAAACTAATTGACAGTTATTATATATTTATCGTGTGTTTTGAAAATATACCATTTAGACAAAATTATAAAAAATTGTTTTGACTCATTGTTGATAGTTATTATTATGATATTGGTCTAGCTGGATTCTTGTGTGCACATATTTTGTTATCTAATTATGTTACACGGGTAATTATAACACTCTGTTACTCTGATTACGTCATACAGGTAATTATGACATTCTGTTATTCTGATGCATCACACGGATATTTGTGACATTCTATTATTCTAACCAGGTCACACGGGTATTTGTGACACTACAAGACATGAGTTAACTTTTTATTTATGTTATGTGAATATATGTTTCAATAAGATATTTTGTTCTGTTTAGTGTTTTATCCTACATGGTACTTTTTGCAAATATGAAAATTGATTATATTTTCGATTTTAAATATTGGTTTTAAAATATGTTTATATGTATTGAATTTTTTTATCTAACTTCTAAAGGTTGTTATAATGACAATAAAATTATGTATAAATTTACTTACTGAGTTGATGACTCACCACTCATCTCCACCATTTTGCAGAGTAAGAATGAATTATGAACGTTGAGTATTTAGAATTTGGAGTTCGCCCAAATGAGAAGCTTTAGTGTAGTTAATACAATTCATTGTATTTAGTTTTAGATTTTATAAGGAATAGAAATTTAGCAAGGATATATCTTGTTTCAGTAATTAATTTTTAGGACGTTTCTTTTGAAGATTATGTTCGGAAACGTTTGTTAATTAATTTCAAACTTTGGAAATAAATTCCTATGCAGAGTTTTTTTCTTTTTTTTTTAAGATCTAATTTGACCGTAACATCTTATTTTCTTGCTATTGGATTTGGAGTGTTACATATGCCATGTAAGAACCAAATCATTTGACATTGATGTTATGACACTTTTTTTAAAACACAATGAAGATGCTCTTAGTTTTTGACACTATAGAAATTAATGTGACAAAAAAAATATTACTTCAATAATTTCTGCCATTAATTTCACAAAATATTATGTAGAGAACTGATATTTGGTTAAAATAAGCCATAAAATTAATGTTACAAGATAAAATTTACCTAAATAGTTTCTATCATTAAATTCATTAGTAGAAAAGTATGCTGGGAAACGATTTGAAGTTGATACAAGGCATCCAATTAATGGTTGGAAACTTAACATTTTGTTGTTGGCTCAATACACTAGCTTTAATTTTGTCCACATTAGTTTTTGGTCAATATATGAATACCTTAAATTAAAAGAGTTTTATAAATCATAATATGAGGAGACCATTTAGATTCAGAAAATAGATGATCACATATAATAAACTTTCAAAAATTTAATGAATTATTATTAACTTTGTTATGAATATGATAGGGAGAAAAAAAAAAAAAACTAGATATTTTTATGCAAAGTGATGTTACTGGCAATGAAAAAAACAAGATATGGTGTGTAACAGTAAAAAAAAGTACTGCTCACAAGCCTAATTAACAGATGGGTAGAAAGACCGAATATATCAGCCCAAGTGTTGGACCAATAATCAACCCAATCCATTAAAGCCTAAAGTCCCTAGAGCCCACAACTAGCGGTAACTCATAGACAACAAATACTGCATTAAAGAAGGGTTCTCAAATAGCTAATACCACATTAAAGAGAGGTTTGATCAGATTAAAAAGCAGATCAGCTAATAAACACAGAGACGGGGATCAAGGGAACAGATCCCTTGATGTCAACTACTATTACACCCTTCCCTATAAAAAGGGAGAAACCAGAGAGACAAGACATCTTTAATTCACTATATAGTTACTCTGCCAAAATATCCTCAAACACTTAGCAAACATCTCTGTCTACACTGTCATATGATAGTCAACTACTACCTTACTTAAATACTATCCTACTCTAGTCTTAACAATCATATATTCCACACTACTCGTACGCCATCATTACAATATCATTCTTACCCTCTCTTACCCTTTTTAACTATATTTATTTCCTATTTTAAATTGAGCATCGACATTACCCCTTTTGTCGACACCACCTCAATGTCAAGGTAACTCATTGTTGTCGATCGACATTTTATAGGTTGTTAGATCCCAAGAAGTTGATCGTAGAGTCGAGCCTCCATGTCAACAACTATAGGAAACCAACTGTTGCAATTTGGCACCATTTGGGGAGAACTAGCAATCAAAACTTAAGAAGTCGATCGAATACACGTTCAAGACAAAATGGCAGAACAATAGCACTAGACAACTCTCAATGCCTAAATTAGTGCCTAAAAGAGAGGCACTCCGCACACTTTGCCATAAAAAAGGTGCATATTTGAACTTCTTTCTTGCACTGAGTTATTGAGTATACTAAATATACTAGCATTTGAATAAGGCATCACACTATCAACCCCTTTTGATGTTATTGATGATACTACACCATTGGACACACTAAAATAACCATCCTTCAAAAAGGGTATCTTTAGTTTCACTTTCACCAAAACCCCCCTTAATTGAAAAACAAATGAAACAATATTAGTTGCTAAGTATAACATATGATGATGAAACTCAACATATATAAAGTCACATTTTAACTATGTCTTGTTCAAGTGCTTTATCTATTTAATGAAATCTAACTAAATATAAATGATTGTATTGATCATTAATGATTTGTGAAATATTTCTGTAATTCATGATCATGTAAAACATTGTTCAAACTTATTTTGAATAATTTGTAAAGATAGATATCTCAATCTATATAATTTAATGAAATCATCAATAATTTAGCACCAATGAAGTCTTGGTCTTCCAAGACATTTTCTATAGGTTCTAGATATTAACGTTTAACAGCTAATATGTGATGCCAAGGAAAGAGAAGTCCATGAGGTTCCCAATGAAGCATCGATATAATTGCCATCCAAAAGGTCCCACACTTATAATATTAAGAGCAACTGAGAAAAATCTCTACTGTGAAAATACTTTCGTATGAGTATTTTATCTTTTATCTTTATAGAAGTACAACATTTTCATGCTTTATATGATAGAAATATTGATGTATGTATTCATGGTTTGATCTGTACTAAAGGAATTGATAGTAATAAGTTGCATTGTAAATCTTGTTAATGTAGGGCATTAAATCGAACAAAATTATGGGTGTGAAAATATGGGACTTTCAACAAATAACTTTTACAGTCACAATATGCTACGTAGATTATGTTGTCCTATTTGGTAGTGCTTTCTAAATCATATGGAAGAAACCTCAAAACTTAGTAAATGTCTAAGGTAGAGATTTTAACGGACAAAACTAACTTAGTTAGCCATTTAATTCTAAGCCACCGTTTTAAAAATTGAAGAGGGAAAAGGGAGCCCACTATTACTGGTGGTGCCATCTTGCAATGAAGTTTATGTTATGTTTCAATTTGAATAATAACTTGCACAAATTTAGTAGACTTAATTTATTCCAAATATGAAACATTACAAGAATTACATTGTTGTAATACAAACTTGAAATTTAAACACTAAATGGTAGATATCTAGCTCTAGTAGCTTTTACACATGAATTGTTGAATAGCATCTTCCAGGGCTGGATGCTATATGCCGATCGACTCATCAGCTCTGTCAAACTTATAATGAATAAAAGAAAGTTAGTTTTTAGATCCATAAATAACTGTAACTACTAAACTAGTTGCAAAAGTTTTTAGAATATGTATCGCTTGAAAGTATTTTTTGAAGATACATATTTTATGCTCATAAGCACAAAGATCTAGCAGTTCTATAGTTTATAATACTTACACTAAATAGTGAATAGGCATTGGTGTGAAAAACCACAATTGAACAAGAAATCACAAAGTATAGCACCATTTAGATTTTAAGACCTCAACAAGTTATGGACCCAACTGTTGCTAAGTGAGGAAACAAAGAGAAACTAGAAAATATGTTGCAAATTGCATATTTTCTTGCAACGTCAAAGACATGCTTATAAAGCTTCATGGATAACACTATTTTCTTATATAACAAAGCATTGGAGCATTTACCTTATTGAGAAATGACTTGCACTTTGCTAATTTCTTCTTCTTGTTCTTCCTTTGTTTCTTCCAGCAAGCTTCAACACCTTTCTTTCAACCATACTTACAAACCACCATGGCTTCCCTGTTGAGAATACAATATATCCCATTGACAAGCCAATCACAAGTCCGCTTGCATAACCCATCATAATGACTTTCCAAGCGAACCAGCTTGAGGTGTCATGTTCTTCATGGAATTCGGTTGGCTCCAACTTTGGTGGTTCACCATTGCTACATTTTTTTGATAATGGCAATCCGCACAATCGTAGATTTCCAACGTAGCTATTGTTTTCAAATGTATTGAACTGCCTTCCCGAAGGTATAGGCCCCTCAAGCTGATTGTATGAAAGGTTTAAAGCCGAAAGAGATGTCAAACTTGTCAATTGCATAGGAATCTCCCCATAAAGCTTGTTTGAAGACAAGTCTAATGATTCCAACTCAGTCAAATTTTCGAAAGATATTGGAATGTGACCTGTTAGATTGTTTTGAGAAAAGTTCAGAACTTTGAGAGAATTCAATTTTCCAACTACATCTGGAATTTGTCCTTGAAACTTGTTACTTGACAAATCTATAGTAGCAAAAATGGTAAGAATTTTCGCCAATATAATATCAACTCCTTTCATTGTTACCATAATTGAATCTTGGTAATATTCATCTCCCATATATTTCAGTTCAACACTATGGTTTTTCCCATTCATCATATCTTGAAAACTTTCAAAAAATTTCATTCCCAAATAACCGGTGAAACGATTGTGAGAAATATCAAGAATCCGCAACTTAGAGAAAGGAAGTCTTGTTTTGGGATTGTCAAGAGAACCATGAAATCTATTATATCGCAATACAAGGACTTGTAGTTCCTGAAGAATTGCCAACCAATGGGGGAAGATATCATTAATCATGTTATTCCCAAGATCTAGGACTTCTAACATACTACAGTTGACCAAAGAAGGTGGCAATTGTCCCTCCAAGTGATTGCCATTAAGATTCAGCGTTGTCAACTGACTGCCAGTTGTGAACATTTGAGGGATGTTGCCACGAAAATTGTTCAATTTTAGATCTAAAACCGAGAGATTGATCAAGTTCCCTAGACATTGTGGAATAACTCCATTAAAGCTATTATCAGACAATTCTATGTATTTAATTCCGCTTGAATTGCAAAATGATGAAGGGATGACTCCTGTCAAGTTATTGTGTGCAACTGAAAAGAATTCCAAGTAATGTGGTGGAGCTGGAAGCTGTCCTTGAAGCAGGTTAGAACGAAGGTCAAGTACCGAAACCAGTGGAAGCCAATCTATGTGAGTCAGGAAGTTGTGGGAAAGATTTAGATAAAATAGGGTGCTGATGTTGCATAGCCAGTTTGGAATGTGGCCATGAATTTTGTTGTTAGAAAGGTCCAATGACTCTAGGCTATCTGATAAGATCTCTGGGAACTCATTTATATTGCAAGAAGATAAACCCACCCGTGGAGGAAAGGAAGAGTTGACTTTGAATTTTGTGGTCACAGTTATATTGTTATGTGAAAGTTCAAGAACTATAAGACTTTTGAACTTGCCGAACATAGAGAATTCTACACTACCCCCTTAAATTGTTTGAAGCAAGTAAGAGAGAAGTGAGATTCACAAGTTCGAAAATTGAATTTGGAATTGGGCCATGCAATCTATTATTTGTCAAGTTAATAAATTGCAATGAAGTTGTTTGAAGTTCAGGAATATGGCCAGTTAGTTGGTTATTGCTAAGGTCTAAGGATACCAATGATGGTAGAGTAAAAAGCTCCAAAGGTATAGTCCCATCTAGTGAGTTATCACTAATCCAGATAGCAATTAAATTTTGAAGCCCACTTGCAATACTAGAGGGAATTGGACCATGCAAGCTATTCCCATACAAGAATAAAGAATCAAGTTGAGTTAGGTTGGTAAAAATATTTGGAAGTTCACCATAAAAGTTATTTTCAGACAAATCTAATTGGGTGAGTTGCTCAAGATTTGAAAGAGATGAAGGAATATAACCAGAGAAATTATTACTGAACAAATCCAATTCGGTGAGTTGCTTCAGATTTGAAAGAGATGAAGGAATGAAACCAGAGATTTTATTTTTTGTTAGGATTAAACTTGAGAGTTGCGTAAGATTACCAATTGACATAGGAAGTGACCCAATGAAATTGCAATATCCCATATGCAAATAAGTTAGGGACTTGAGATTTCCAATTGTATCTGGCAATTCTCCTGAGAATCGAGTTGCAGAGACATCCAAATAGCTGAGAGGACTGCTCCAGTTAACATTTGGAAAACTGCCTATCAGTTTGGTGTTAATGGATAAATCGAGTGTGTGTAGGTGTGGTAGGTGAAAAATGTTTTCGGGGACGCTCCCGTGTAATCCACATTCGATGAGACTTAACAATGCCAAAGAAGAAGATACATTTGTAAAGTCACCAAGTGGTACAGTAGACATTCTTATATGATCGAGAATAAGTTCTTCTAACTTGGTCAGATTTTGGATTATTCCTTGCATTACAAGTTTTTCAAGTGTCAAAACACCCCATGATCCATCAGAAAGAGCAAGATCAAGAGAAACTAACTCAGTTAGGTGAGAGATTGCAAAAGGAACTTGACCACCAAAGTCGGACCTAGAAAGGTTAAGGTGTTTCAAACTTGAAAAGTGGGCAAAATTAGGAGGAATTTGAGAACCACTGAAGTCATTGTAAGCAAGGTTGAGTTTTTGGAGGTGAGAAAGGAGGAAGAGGCTACTGTTGGAAGGTATGGTGCCATGAAGCCAACTACAACTAAGATCAAGGCCAATGACATGACCGGTCACCATATCACATGTAATCCCATCCCATGAACAGCAGTCACTATCCTCTTTCCAATACTCCATTTTTGGATAAGAAGAATCACCACATTCAAAAGATGATTCACTATCAAAGGAAAAGAGTTGCTTAAAGTGGAGTAATGCAGAACTCTGGTCATGAGAACAGAGGTTTGCACAGCTCACTGAGTGCAAGACAACAAGTTGGAGGCAGAGAAGTTGATAAGACCATGTTAACCAACCCATTTTCTTTTCTTTTTTGTTTTTCTGTATGAGGTTACGAGAACCAATAGATGATTATATAGAGATGAAGAGGAGAAATAGATGGTCATAATTTTAAACCGTAATAAAAATGTACTAGTCCATCAACAAATTGGCACCCAAGTCTAGGTCATCCACTAAATAGAGGCAGAGGTCTTCTTGGTGCTAATAATTATAGAGCTGTTGGATGGAAATATTTAGTCATCCACTAAACAGAGGCAGAGGCAGAGGTTGTTTTTGGCAGCCGTGAGGGTTGGGCTAGACAAGTAGTCAAACTACCAGTCCATCAATGAATTGGCACCAAGTCTTGGTCATCCACTAAAGTGAAAGAAATCAAATGAAAGAATGATATATATGAAGACAGAGGTTAGTGGCAATGCAAGAAATAGAGTGGTGATAGAAGCATAAAGATTATAAACTTGTTAATTACTTAATTTGTTAATTAGTTGCAGCCAAGTCAGCAGTAGTCTTGCCAGCAGATGGTCTTCCATTCTTAATCCTTCCCGTTAGATTTGTAACTGAATTCGGTTAGGGTCTTACAAGCAAAGCTGTAAATAGCTCTAGTTAAATTCAAGTGATTATTATGGAAAATATGTTGTAATATTTTCAATTAATAAAGTCTAGAGAATTCTCTCTAAAGATTTTCTTATCTATGAAGACACCCATTTTGAGTATTCAATTAATTTCCATGAGAATTTATTTATCAAAGTTCCGGGAACTTATTTAAGCAACATTAAACAATTATTTTTGTATATAAGTCAATTATGATCTTGAAATTCCACCTATGACATATGATATTAGATAACTTGTATGAACTGAAGTGCTTTTTCAGTAGGCAAGTTATTTACTCTTACATTATTGAGTAATGAAATTCCGCCAGAAGGAAATTTGCAGCAAAATCTTGTTCTATGATTACTCTGCTATGAAGGTTAGCTGCTTGTCCGGTAAACAACATCAATTTTTTTTCCCTCCTAAGAATAAACGGCATCTATTTTGCCTACTCACTTTTGAACAATTATATAATTTGATATAGACTGTTTTATCCTGTTTTGCTCTGCACCTCTCTAGCATTTGTTTCTATTTCATCACAATATGGAGTAGTATCCTGCAGGTTATAAGCTGAACATAAACTAGCTTAATTCACCTTCTAATTTAATAAGCAAAAGAGGTGGGTGAGTTTTGGATTTAGTAATGTAACACTCCAAATCTCGGTACAAGGAATCTGAAATAATTCTTAGTAAAACTTAAACTTCAAGATGTACTTTATTTAAAGTTAAGCTACAATTAGTAAAATATTCTAACAATAACAAAAAACCAATTGAAAATCAATCCTTACAAATAAATAAAACTAAAAGGAATAATAGTTCTTCAAATAATGATCACAAACTCTAACTACTAATTTCTTTATATATATAATCTCCCTAAAAAATACGAAAATCAACATCCTGACATAACTATAGTTGCTCTAGAAAAATGGTGGAGACGAGGGATAATAAATTCAATCTCTTATTTAATTCAAACGCAATGGATGAATTTGATTGATTGGTCCTTATTTTTTAATTCTACACTACATTTTAATTTTCCAATTTGTCACCGATAAACCAGCTCATGTAAATTTATTTTGTATTCTTGAGAAAATTATTATTAGCTATTGTTGAAAAGAGTGATTCTGGTACCGTTTCATAACAAAATAAAAAGTTTAAGCGACTGAAGCTCTCTAGCATTTATTGCAAGACTAAGCACTTGGTTGGGTTTATGTATGCCGACCAAAGCTAAATACAAAACATATGTAGAATATTTTAATCCTATAGGACTCATCCCACCATGCAAGGAAATAGCATTGCTGCATAAATAATTCAAAATTTAGTATTGATCTTCTCTTCTTTTTAGCAATAATCACGCCATTGAATGTTGAACTCATTTCCTTCTTTTTGTTTACGTGCAGTCTTCGAAGGGCAGCAATTTTTACTCAACACTCTATTTTTATAATTTGCCATTGGTAAACTAGTCCAAAAGCATCTAAGTGTTTGTTGACGTATTAAATTAATAATACTAATTACTTTGCCCAAATTGGTGCCTAAATAATGTGGTGTCCTTAGGAATAGGAGGAGATTTAATTCATCAATTTTAATTGGTTAGTCATTTTATAATGTTACATCATTTAGGCACCACTTTGGACAAAGTATCATCATTTTATAATAATGTTGGACATTTCATCTTTTGTATTCCAACTCAATCTAAACTCGTGATGCCTAAATTAATGAATGAATACGTTTTTTTTTTAAGTGAAATAAATAACCAATAATGAGTATTCATTCATCAATTGACACGTTATCGGTTCTCATTATAATTGCGATGTGTATAAGTATTCATATAACATATGAAGCAGATCTTAGCTAGTGGCAATACAAGAAACAAAGTGGTGATAAAAGCATAATGGTTATAAATTTGGCAATCTGTTTAGACAAATGAATCATTTAAGAGTTACAAGTTTGTTAATGTATTTTCGAGAAGCAACTTCTAGTTAGTCATTTAATTTAATAGGTTTATTGGCTTAATCTTTTTAATTTTTATTTTTTTTAAAATCATTTAAATGGGTCAAGGGCACAATAAAGAGATATTTATTCTCATTGTAACATAGATAAGTCTCCTATTATATGCTTGTTAATGCACATGGTGGGACTTGAATCTGACCACTAAAATAGATATGATAGTACATAACAACCTGAATTATGAAGCAACACGCAAGTAATAGCACAATTTAAAATACCAAAGCAAAGGGAAATTTACGCAAAGAAATATATATTAGTTGAATGAAGTTTTCTTCCAAATTGTAGAAATTATGTGAATTTGAAATGAGATTCATAATTATAAATGAAAATTATTGAAGCCATGAAAATAATGTTGGATAGTCCAACATAGTTTAAAAAGTAGGTTTGCATTGATTTATAAGGTGAGGGTAAACTTCCATTTATGAACTAGCTTTTGTGTTAGAATTAGGCTCAAGACCATTTCCTAATATGGTATAAGTGTTTTGGATTGGGCTCAAACTCAGTTGCATTGGTATAGGTCAAGTGCATTGGTATAGGTGCTGTCGAGTGGATACATTGCGTGTGAGGAAAAGTGTAAGATAGTCTCACATTCTTAAAAGAAGTGCATTGGTTTAGGTGCTGTCGAGTGGATGCACTACGTGTGAGGAAGAGTGTTAAATAGTCTCACATTGTTAAAAGAAAGTGGGTTGGAAGAGTGTTAGATAGTCTCACATTGTTAAAAGAAATGAGTTTGCATTGGTTTATAAGGTGAGGATAAACCTCCACTTATGAGCTAGCTTTTGTGGTGAAGTTAGGTCTAAGACTATTTTCTAACAAATAATAGTCATAATTGTGAACTTGTGGAAATATGAGACTACATAGTTGCCGAAACGATTCATGTAGGAAATTACGAAAAAGAAATGATTCATGTAAGAAGTATCATTGACATTTGACAACTACTTAGTCTTCCTAACTTGAATGATAATCTAAACTTGTGGAATTATGAGACTACATAGTTGCCAAAATGATTCATGTAGGAAATTTCAAAAAAGAAATTATTCATGTAGGAAGTATAATTGACATTTGACAACTACTTAGTCTTCTTGCGAGAAAATTCCACATAGGCTATTTTAACATTAAGTTAAATTAGATTAATTTGTATTGATGTTTTTTCCTTTGTCCTTTCTTGGAATTAAAATCATAAGGAGGTGGACCTGAAGACGGAGCATTTGGGAGACATTATTTTCGTGTGAGTAAAAATTCAAGCACCATTCCACATCCATAACCCATCAACCTTCCAACGCCAAATCCATATTTGGACCTAGTGGCCATTAAAAAATTTCTCTGGAACAATAGAACAACATCTCTGCAGATCTGTTTGCAGATACCATTTTTGAGATATCGGCTATCTTCATTAAACTCTTACACTTTCTTCAACTGCAAGAGACAAACCAACATATACAATAAAATTCTTTGACATTGCAGGTACCGATATGTTAAATACAGGGCTATTAACTCAAGCCACAAAATTTTGTATTATTGAAAACACTTTGTTGGAATTAGCTATCAATTGGATAATAGATTAATTGAGCTATTAATTAGCTCTAGATTGATCATTGATGGCACTCAGATGCACAATCAGGAGATGACAACACCTACTAAAAGAAAACTCGTACCTATATTTTATGTTTTAATATAATAAATTAAGATGGGACTTGAATATTTAATCTCTCAGGATCAAGTTGGATACTCAACTACTCTTTATTAAGAGGTAATACATATACTTGTTCTATTGGTTGGATAAAATACAATGATTTCTTTCTCTCATCTCTTATTAGCTTTTGTGCTCTCTTTTATTATATTTGTACCACAAACATTTCACTATATCTGAATCAAAATTAATGAGGTTGGAGTACATAATTTGTAATAATAACATCCCTGAGATACTTGAGCAACCAGTAGCTACTTCAACTTGTTTTCGCTGCCATCTTTCAAGGTACAAAAGTGGTGAAAATGAACCCATACAACTTAAGGCGATAACTGTAATTTTCTCTATTCTTCATTTCTTCTAAAACTAACCGTCATGATAATTATATAAAAAAATTTAATAATCACGAAATTCACATTACTGATTTACAAAGTAAAGCCAACATCAAAACCTAGCCACTATCTATAATATCGTTGACTTCAACAATCACTAAGTTAGAGGTTTGCAATGTTCCCTTTCCCAACACACCACAACCCCCCCCCCCCCCCTCCCCCCTAAAAAAAAAACAATTAGTAAGTTGGATAAAATACATATAAAGATATGTAAATTTACATTTATATATATATATATAAAAGATTGCCATGGCGCAAGTGTTGTAGACTTGTTTTGCCCTTTGTGAAAGAGGGGCTTTGGTGAAATTTTGGATGGATTAGTGGGCCTTTCAAACAGGTAAAGGCCCAACTCATTTTGGTGTTAATATCATAAGTATTAAATACAGGAAAGGATACTTAGCTGTCCTTTATGACATTTGCAGAAATATCAATTTCCAGCTTACTTATAGTCATAGTATTTTACATAGATTATGTTTATCTTCATTCACTTTCTTGGTTGGAATTTCTCTAGTTTATATTGATGCTATCAAATTTAAGCTTAAGATAGAGTATTAAGGTTGAAGAATATTAAAAGTAAACTCAGTAATTAAAATGAATTTCAACTCAGACCATTCACCAGACTTGTATTGCCTGGTGGCGGTCGATCACAGACAGAAGGCCCCTTTTAATCAAAATGCAAATGTCTACATCTTTGCGTACTATTTGTGTTTTTAGGGAGAATACTACCATCTCCATTTTAATGTCTGTGAAGATGATGCACCACTGGTACACTGTTTGGAAGCGTTTCTCCACCCTCGATTTCACAACCAGACCATGCATCTTTCTTCTGTTTTTACGCACACAAGAAAGCTCCCATGAGGCTCTCTGTTTATCTCATATAGAGGCATTTATGTTGACTTTGCATGGCTAGAGAAGCATTACTTGGGCGCCCAAAACCAACAAATACTGTTGTTTTCCTGTGATTTCAAATGTCTCAGGCAGAGAAGTTTATCTGATTCTGCTGGAAATGAACTCAAAACAAACTAGACTACTTTGACCATCTAATTGTGTCATAATTGAAGAGGAAAAAGGCAACTTGCTAATATTGGTGGAACTGACGAGAAACAGGATGGTGCTAAAGGCAGAGAGGGCAGACTTCTTGACAAGTTTCGATAGGTCACACAACAAATACGTAACATTCATCTATAGTTTATAATGTGGTGACAATAGTCATGAAAAATATCATTCTTGAATAAATTTCTTAAGATGCTAATATTTTCTAAAATTTGATTTATTTTTAAAACAGTTATAAAAAATAAACATGGTAGCAACACCAACTTCAAAATTATACAATAGATGACGAAAATTCTTGCTCGAACAGTTTTTGAACATAAATATTGTGTAAGCATCTTCCAGCCAACACATTCAGCTTTATGAATTCTTAAATAAAGAATGAAAATGAGTTTGATTTTATAAATAACCATAATTTTTAAAACTATTAGGACAAAAATTTTAGAATATGAACTCATTAATATTATTTTAGAATATAATATCATTTAGATTTTAAGAGTTCAACTAGTTATATAATAAGTCATTTTGATCCAACTAATAAGAGAGGACATTAAATGAAAGAAGATGATGAGGGTTGAAATATGGAACTACTTAGCTGCTTTGAAATGATACTTCATTTTCAAAAGTTCCATGGATTGACAGTAATTCTCATACAAGCAACATCAGTACACAGCAAATTCGTAGTATATGTAACAAAGTCGAAGCTATGCAATTCTACTCCAAGACATAAATTAACCGCAACATGGAAGGGTACGTATGCTTCAGGATTGCCGTCTTCTTAGTATGAAAGAAAATCTCTACTCTGAATTTGATGAGTCATTATAAAACTAGTTGATTTTGAGCATCTAAGGCAAGATTTTAATGATTGAAAATAAATAAATAATTAAAAGGAAAGAAATTTTATTATGCTTAATAATTAAAAGGAGCAGCCGGCCCCTCGTCCTTTTGTCATGCCCGCCGTCGGCCTGTTAACCTGACCAGCCGCCTGCTTTTTCGGTCGGCAGGGCCGCTCGAGCCAGTCTTTCATCTCCAAGTTTTTTCAGACTCCCTTACCTGACCGTAGAATTTATTGGAACGAAGAACAAGAACTTGTAGCTCTGGAAGAGTTTCCAACCAAGAAATTGTTGTCATTGAAGTTGAGAGTCCTCAAACTATTGCCCTTTGCAAATGGTCCAGGAATGGTGCCATGAAATCTATTCTTCCACAGATCCAGCACGCGGAGACTGTTGCTGAAGTTTCCTACACATTCTGGAATGGTGCCAGTGAAATCTATTCTTCCACTCCATCACACATGGAAGAAGAAAGTCTCTCAAAGGAGAAGAGTTTCTTAAACTAGAGCAAAGCAGAACTCTGATCCTGAGAGCTCAATAGTGCAGAACTCTGGAAATGAAAGAGCAATAGCTGGAGGCAGTCAAGTTGACAAAACCATGTTAGCCAACCCATCTTTCCTTGAGATATCAAAACAACATACATGATTCAAATAGTGCGGACATGAAATGGAAGGCCAATGGATAAATATGTCTACATATTTTGTATCACAAGTTTCATTTCTATTTTTCTATCCTAATCAATTCTGCCAATTCAACTTTCAACACTATCTCAAAGGTTATTAAATTCATCTCAACTTTTGTAAGCATCTGAACTGATTTCCTTGAGATAATATTGACTGTTGAATCACAAGCTTAAGCACAAGTAAGTCAAAAAATATTGATCCAACTCTATTGTTTTTTTTTTTTTTATTACCCGCTTTCAGTTCACTTTGCATACAAAGGACAAAACTGACAACTAATAAACATTAAGATATAGCCTTAATTTATTCATTCTGGAAGGAAGAGAAGTAATCCAGGAGGGTTTCCAAGTTTGATGGGGAACCTACACAAGATATTGAACTCTAGTTTTCAACATATCTCCATCAATTGGTCTAAGACCAAACATAATAAGAAGTTTTCTAACAATAAAGGAACCATGAAGGATAGCTTCTTGTTTTCAAGATAATTTACAATATTGCTTCAGCAAACATAAAAAAGGTTATAAATCTCCATATTTTATATTTTGAACATGACTAGTTCAACCTTAAAAGTCAAACTCAATTAGTGACATTCTAACTTGGACAAGGGCAATGACTTTTGGTTCAAGTTTTCAATAAACAAATACCAGGTGACCCCAAAAGTAATAAAAAAAATGTCGTGATATAACTACAACAATATTGTAATGTTGGGCTGGGGTGTTCACTTTCTTCAGCATTTATTGTCAGCATGCTGTGATGAGTCCAAGACTACTAAAATAACTTCAAAAGTATATGAAAAAGACTAGAATGAGGTGAGATTGAATGGAAAGATAATACTTCACTATATCGGAAGCATTTTGAACAGCCAGTAGACTACAGTACTGGGTTTAGATGATTTCTACACTGTCCAAATTTAAAATAAAACTTACTTTTAATACATCAGCAGCCTGAAATATAGTCAACCAGAACTCATTCAGCTTAATGGACATTTTTCTATGGTTTGGCTTTCATTTTCAAGTTCAATTCTTAAAACTGGAGCTTGACCTCACAGTGTATTCGGCTACAAGCTGCGCAAAAGATGACGACTTGTTTTCAAGCAACATCGTGGGAGAGTCGTATTCCTCTATAAGCCCTATACAAAGAGATATGAAAGATCAATATTATTTCGAACTAAATGGAATGTCCTGATGAACTATTAATTTTATATGATCATACGTACTAACCATGACTCAAAAGGAGAACCATATCACAATCAATAATAGAAGTGATCCAGTGCACGATGGTTATGACTGTGCTATGAGAAAAGTGTTGCCTAAGGGTTTGCTGAATTAGATTATCAGTAGCAGTGTCGATGGATGCAGTAGCTTCATGAAGCACCAAGACCTTACTTTTCTTAAGTAGGACGCGCCCAAGACAGACAAGTTGCCACAGACCCATGCTCTAAGTCTCTCCATTCTCGTTAACTGTGCAACATATGATCATATGCAATCAAAAATGATGATGCTCCACAAGAAAATTTGACTATATCTCATACAATAAAATAGAAGAAGAGACAAACCCCTGGAGTCTAGCTTCCCTTCCTTCTTCCTTACTTCATCTCCAAGTTGATACTTATCCAAGGCCTAGAACCATTTTGATAAATGAATGTCAGCAAATCAAATTCTAGATTATCAAGCATAAGAACAATGCATGCACCAAAACTTCATCAACTAATTAGGAAAAACCCACCTCCCAAATCTGCTCATCCTCATACTCCTCAAGAGGGTCGAGATTGCTTCGTACAGTCCCTTCAAACATGGTTGGATCCTGAGGTATAATGCTTAGTCTAGACCGCAAATCATGCAGTCCAAAAGATGAGATATTGACACCATCTATTATGATCTGACCAGCTGCAGGTTCAACAATCCGAAAAAGTGTTTGAATGAGAGTCAATTTACCACTGCCAGTTCTCCCTACAATGCCAGTTTTCATCCCTCCTGGAATAGTGCACATGAGGCCTCTCAACACGAGAGGCATGTGTGGAGCATAGCAAACCTACACCATAACCGTAACCATTAAAGATTTAAACATGAAAAATGGTTGAAGAGGTGTAAAACAAGTAAAATTACCTAAAGAGCATGAATTCCAACTTCTCCATGTGATGGCCAGGAATGATCTGGGCGGTTTTCTTCTATCACTAGGAATATAAGCGTATTGAAGTAATCTCTAGACTGAGATTATTTTGTTCTCCACATTGTATATTCCATTTTACCTTACCATGTAACGTATTTCGATTGAGTCCATATGTCACCGCCAAGCCCACAATTGCTTTAGAAAGGAAAAGAAAATGAAATTTGGTTCATGATTCCTTACTATTCACTTCAATAGCAAGAAGGATAGTAATAATACAATAGCAGAACCACATACCTGGACTAATAACTCCCTCAGGTATAGAGACTAAGAAAAGCAAAGAAATGGCAAATGTAATAGAAGACAACATATCGAGATGAGAGCACAACCATTCCAGTGCACCAATAATGTGGAATACAGGCCGAGAATATCCATCCATCAGTTTTATATTTGTGCCTTGAAACCTTGATCCTTGACCAAAGCTCCTAATAGTTGTTGACCCTGAAATTGTTTCCGCGAAATGTTGTATCAGTGGAGCTTTGCATACTCCAATCAACCTTGAAAGTTCTCCAGCAGAATGTATGTAATATCGCTGCATAAATGTAAATTTGTGAGAAATCCTCTGTCCACAAGCTATAAACTGTGAAACAATATATTGAAAGTGAAATTAATGTGTGATTGAACACAATATCAAATTTACTAACACTCCTATCAAATTACTTTGAAAGTTCTGCAACCTTAAACAAACGAGACAGTAAAAAAATGTGAAAACACATCATAGAATACTAAAAGCTCAATGTTACAACCATTACAACAAACATGTATATCAGAATAGGCAAACTATGAACCAATAGAGTTACTGTTTACATCTTATTTATATCTTGGATAAGATGAATCATTGTTAAGCCTTGCAATGTTGCATAATCTACCAATCCTATGATCTGTGCAAAAGTAAATACATCGAAGCAAATTGAAAGATCTCTAAATAATCATTGTTAAAGCTCTTACCTTATAAACAGTATAAATCCGTAGGACTACTAATACTGCTAATAATAAATAGTTAAATATTATTAGAGTTTACACTCTTATTGTAAATATTTCTTCTTATGAGGGTAGTTTAGTCTTTTAGTTGATTACCATATACATGTATTTTTTGTTCTTGAAAACTTAGAAAATTATTTGATTTTCTTCTTCAATGAAAACCCTTTTTTTCTCTCATCTTGAATTTGTTTGAGTGTTAATGAATTTGTTTGACTGTTCACATGGTATCAGAGCCAAACATAAAACAGAGTAAATAGGATGGTTTTGAATGATCAGAGAAGTTGATTTCCCACTTACCCATTATTTGCAGCTACCATTTTTTCACCGTCCCCGTTCTTGTTGTTGGTGGTCGTTGCCAGCGTCGCAGTCGCTGCTCCTTGCCAGCATCGCAGTCGTTGCTGATGGTTGTTGCCGGTGTCGATATTCTGGTTGTCTCCCCTGGTTATCGCTGCCTTCTCCTGGCTGACGTTGCTTCTTCTCTCCTCTTGAATCTGTTGGCGTTGCTTCTTCTTCCTGTAGTCATAGTGGTGGCACTCGTCCTCGCTGTCGTTCTTTGTTCCTAGTCTTCGTCGGTGGCTGTCAGTTGCTTCTCACTGGTTTGTCGTGGTGGTTGCAATCAGTGCGGTGGTTGTGTTCGTCTTCGCTGCTGCTCAGAGAACAAAATACAAAGCAGAGAATTGATGGCAAATTTCAGGTGTATAAAATACACATCCAAATATACACAGTCTACAAATAATATAGTATAGAGTAGAATATCGTGCATGGAGTAGAATATTGTTTCTACAAATTATTTAGATTAGTTATACTACTCGGAAAATTATAAAATTTAATATTCAGATATATTTATAAGTCTTCTGTTAGTATATAAAATTTTGTGATTTTTCGGTGACTATAAAATTTATTAAAATTCCTAGAGTGTGCTGTGGTTAGAGTTAAATTTTATGGACAGTTTTCTAAAGGTAGAAACGAATAAATTTTTATCCAAGCTAGCAGTCCTCGTTTGATTTGAAATTTTTACTGAAGGTTGAGTAATGTGTTTGGAATGTCCATGTAAAATTTTAAGTTGATTGAAGAACTATAAAATTAATTAAAAATATTTTTAACTTATAATATTAATTCTATAGATCTGCAGGACAGATTTTTGGTCTTTGAGGTTTTAACTTTTTGAGCATGCTAATGATAGTGGAATAATCTGAAAATTTTTCTGTTGGTTACTCTATATGTCTTGAGTCTTCAAGAAAAAATTTGTAGTAATTGGACACTTAGATAATTAAACAAAAATATAAGAATAACGATAGGTTTGATTGAAAAAGTTAGACACTCGAGGCAGGTTTTAGATTTAGAGTGAGAGATTGTTTTGATCTTTGTAAGTTCTCTTTTGGTGTTTTTGTTAGAAAAATTTGATAAGAAGAAGAACAGATAATCATAGAAAATCAAAATTCTGGAGACTCTTCAGATTACAAAAAATTTACAGCAGAGAAAAATAAAAAATAAATAAACAAACCAAAAGCATTTGTGTGGAGGCCCGTAATAACTATGGTATCCTTAAGATAAATTCGTTACTCATTCTCTGAGTTGCTCAGTGTTTGTCTCCTACGATACAACAACACCAACCATATATCGTCTAGTGAACTAAATTATTTCTGAATCACTGTCACTTTAGAATTCCATGACTAGAATAATGTTTAAGAGAAAATAAACTGAAAACAAAAATGGATTATCGGTTGTCTTTCACAACTAGAAAGGATGTCAATTTATAGTTTCCATATGGGCGGTTACAAAATTGATTTTAAATCAGTCATTAAATCAATAATGGTTACATTTAAAAATTCAAATTTTCATTTAACACAAACGGTTACAATTTGAATATTTAATTTCGTGGTTCATAGCAATTAAAACTATAATTCAATTTTACAATTAATGCTCATAGTTATAAATTGAAAAATTAAATCTGTAATTTAATTTTGTTGTTATATTTTTTCAAATTCAATAGTTGCATTCATAACACTTAATCCATCAATTATATTTTGAAAATTAAACCTTCAATTCAATTTTCATTCATCCAAATACCATCTTTTCCATGAATCCATCTTGATCCATCTCAATCAAGATCTCTAACTCAACAAAAAATGGGTCCTCAAAATGAGTGTTTATCCCATTTTTCCAATAGTTTTATTTATGACAATTTTTCGCTTATAATTGTATAGGGATTGATTGATTTTTGGACATTGAAATATGTTGATTTGGATTGTTCAAGGTAAGTAAATTCATTCATGTTGTATGTATATTGATTTATAAATTTTTATATATTCTGAAATCTATATTTATGTTTAACATTAATTGTAAACATGATTTTAAGTTATTTATATAGTAAAAAAATATTTTTGCGGTAGTTTTCAAATTATTTTACTTCTAAAATTTATACTATTATTTAATTTAAAAAAAAAAACCTATGAATTAAGTATAACTCAAAAACTTTGCAAAAATTTATATATCGAATTCAAAACCTATTCTTCCTTAAAACTGATTGACAGTTATTATATATTTATCTTGTGTTTTGAAAATATACCATTTAGATAAAATTATAAAAAATTGTTTTGACTCATTGTTTATAGTTATTATTCTGATATTGGTCTAGCTGAATTCTTGTGTGCACATATTTTGTTATCTTATTATGTTACACGGGTAATTATAACACTCTGTTATTCTGATTATGTCATACAGGTAATTATGACATTATGTTATTCTGATGCATCACACGGATATTTGTGACATTCTATTATTCTAACCAGGTCACACGGGTATTTGTGACACTACAAGACATGAGCTAACTTTTTATTTATGTTATGTGAATATATTTTTCAATAGGATATTTTGTTCTGTTTAGTATTTTATCCTACATGGTACTTTTTGCAAATATGAAAATTGATTATATTTTCGATTTTAAATATTGGTTTTAAAATATGTTTATATGTATTGAATTTTTTTATCTGACTTCTAAAGGTTGTTATAATGACAATAATATTATATATAAATTTACTTACTGAGTTGATGACTCACCACTCATCTCCACCATATTGCAGAGTAAGAATGAATTATGAACGTTGAATATTTAGAATTTGGAGTTCACCCAAATGAGAAGCTTTAGTGTAGTTAATACAATTCATTGTATTTAGTTTTAGATTTTATAAGGATTAGAAATTTAGTAAGGATATATCTTGTTTTAGTAATTAATTTTTAGGAAGTTTCTTTTGAAGATTATGTTCGGAAACGTTTGTTGATTAATTTCAAACTTTGGAAATAAATTCCTATGCAGAGTTTTTTTGTTTTCTTTTTTTTTTTTAAGATCTACTTTAACCGTAACATCCTATTTTCTTGCTATTGGATTTGGAGTGTTACATATGCCATGTAAGAAGCAAATCATTTGACATTGATGGTATGACACTTTTTTTAAAACACAATGAAGATGCTCTTAGTTTTTGACACTATAGAAATTAATGTAACAAAAAAATATTACTTCAATAATTTCTGCCATTAATTTCACAAAACATTATGTAGAGAACTGATATTTGGTTAAAATAAGCCATAAAAATAATGTTACAAGATAAAATTTACATAAATAGTTTCTATCATTAAATTCATTAGTAGAAAAGTATGCTGGGAAACGATTTGAAGTTGATACAAGGCATCCAATTAATGGTTGGAAACTTAACATTTTGTTATTGGCTCAATACACTAGTTTTAATTTGTCCACATATTAGTTTTTGGTCTTGTCATCTCAATATATGAATACCTTAAACTAAAAGAGTTTTATAAATCATAATATGAGGAGACCATTTAGATTCAGAAAATAGATGATCACATATAATAAACTTTCAAAAATTTAATGAATTATTATTAACTTTATTATAAATAAAATAGGGAGAAAAAAAAAATAAATATTATTATGCAAATTGATGTTACTGGCAATGAAAAAAACAAGATATGGTGTGTAACAGTAAAAAAAGTACTGCTCACAAGCCTAATTAACAGATGGGTAGAAAGACCCAATATATCAGCCCAAGTGTTGGACCAATAATCAATCCAATCCATTAAAGCCTAAAGTCCCTAGAGCCCACAACTAGCGGTAACTCACAGACAACAAATACTGCATTAAAGAAGGGTTCTCAAATAGCGAATACCACATTAAAGAGAGGTTTGATCAGATTAAAGAGCAGATAAGCTAATAAACACAGAGATGGGGATGAAGGGATCGGATTCCTTGATCTCAACTACTATCACACCCTTACCTATAAAAAGGGAGAAACCAGAGAGACAAGACATCTTTAATTCACTATATAGTTACTTTGCCAAAATATCCTCAGACACTTAGCAAACATCTTTGTCTACACTGTCATATGATAGTCAACTACTACCTTACTTAACTACTATCCTACTCTAGTCTTAACAATCATATATTCCACACTACTCGTACGCCATCATTATAATATCAATCTTACGCTCTCTTACCCTTTTTAACTATATTTATTTTCTATTTTAAATTGAGCATCCACATTACCCCTTTTGTCGATACCACCTCAATGTTAAGGTAACTCATTGTTGTCGATCGACATTTTGTAGGTTGTTAGATCCCAAGAAGTTGATCGTAGAGTGGAGCCTTCATGTCAACAACTATAGGAAACCACCTGCTGCAATTTGGCACCATCTGTGGAGAACTAGCAATCAAAACTTAAGAAGTCAACTGAATACATGTTCAAGACAAAATGGCAGAACAATAGCACTAGACAACTCTCAATACCTAAAGACTCAGTGCCTAAAAGAGAGGCACTCCGCACACTTTGCCATAAAAAAGGTGCATATTTGAACTTCTTTCTTGCACTGAGGTACTGAATATACTAAATATACTAGCATTTAAATAAGGCATCACACTATCAACCCCTTTTGATGTTATTGATGATACTACACCATTGGACACACTAAAATCACCATCCTTCAATAAGGGTATCTTTAGTTTCATCTTTCACCAAAACCCCCCTTAACTGAAAAACAAATGAAACAATTTTAGTTGCTAAGTATAACATATGATGATGAAACTCAACATATATAAAGTCACATTTTAACTATGTATCGTTCAAGTACTTTATCTATTTAATGAAATCTAACTAAATATAAATGATTGTATTGATCATTAATGATCTATGAAATATTTCTATAATTCATGATCATGCAAAACATTGTTCAAACTTATTTTGAATAATTTGTAAAGATAGATATCTCAATCTATATAATTTAATGAAATCATCAATAATTTAGCACCAATGAAGTCTTGGTCTTCCAAGACATTTTCTATAGGTTCTAGATATTAACGTTTAACAACTAATATGTGATGCCAAGGAAAGAGAAGTCCATGAGGTTCCCAATCAAGCATCGATATAATTGCCATCCAAAAGGTCCTACACTTAAAATATTTAGAGCGACTGAGAAAAATCTCTAATGTGAAAATACTTTCATATGAGTATTTTATCTTTTATCTTTATAGAAGTACAACATTTTCATGCTTTATATGATAGAAATATTGATGTATGTATTCATGGTTTGATCGGTACTAAAGGAATTGATAGTAATAAGTTGCATTGTAAATCTTGTTAATGTAGGGCATTAAATCGAACCAAATTATGGGTGTCAAAATATGGGACTTTCAACAAACAACTTTTACAGTCACAATATGCTACGTAGATTATGTTGTCCTATTTCTTAGTGCTTTTTAAATCATATGGAAAAAACCTCAAAACATAGTAAATGTCTAAGGTAGAGATTTTAACGGACAAAACTAACTTAGTTAGCCATTTAATTCTAAGCCACCATTTTAAAAATTGAAGAGGGAAAATGGAGCCCACTATTACTGGTGGTGCCATCTTGCAATGAAGTTTATGTTATGTTTCAATTTGAATAATAACTTGCACAAATTTAGTAGACTTAATTTATTCTAAATATGAAACATTACAAGAATTACATTGTTGTAATACAAACTTGAAATTTAAACACTAAATGGTAGATATCTAGCTCTAGTAGCTTTTACACATGAATTGTTGAAGAGCATCTTCTAGGGCTGGATGCTATATGCCGACTCATCAACTCTGTCAAACTTATAATGAATAAAAGAAAGTTAGTTTTTAGATCCATAAATAACTGTAACTACTAAACTAGTTGCAAAAGTTTTTAGAATATGTATTGCTTGAAAGTATTTTTTGAAGATACATATTTCAAGCTCATAAGCACAAAGATCTAGCAGTCCTATATTTTATAATACTTACACTAAATAGTGAATAGGCATTGGTGTGAAAAACCACAATTGAACAAGAAATCACGAAGTATAGCACCATTTAGATTTTAAGACCTCAACAAGTTATGGACCCAATTGTTGCTAAGTAAGTGAGGAAACAAAGAGAAACTAGAAAATATGCTGCAAATTGCATATTTTCTTGCAACGTCAAAGACATGCTTATAAAGCTTCATGGATAACACTATTTTCTTATATAACAAAGTATTGGAGCATTTACCTTATTGAGAAATGACTTGCACTTTGCTAATTTCTTCTTCTTGTTCTTCCTTTGTTTCTTCCAGCAAGCTTCAACACCTTTCTTTCAACCATACTTACAAACCACCATGGCTTCCCTGTTGAGAATACAATATATCCCATTGACAAGCCAATCACAAGTCCGCTTGCGTAACCCATCATAATGACATTCCAAGCGAACCAGCTTGAGGTATCATGTTCTTCATGGAATTTGGTTGGCTCCAACTTTGGTGGTTCACCATTGCTACATTTTTTTGACAATGGCAATCCGCACAACCATAGATTTCCAATATAACTATTGTTTTCAAATGTATTGAACTGCCTTCCCGAAGGTATAGGCCCTTCTAGCTGATTGTATGAAAGGTTTAAAGCCGAAAGAGATGTCAAACTTGTCAATTGCATAGGAATCTGCCCATGAAGCTTGTTTGAAGACAAGTCTAATGATTCCAACTCAGTCAAATTTTCGAAAGATATTGGAATGTGACCTGTTAGGTTGTTTTGAGAAAAGTTGAGAACTTTGAGAGAATTCAATTTTCCAACTACATCTGGAATTTGTCCTTGAAACTTGTTACTTGACAAATCCATAGTAGCGAAAATGGTAAGAATTTTTGCCAATATAATATCAACTCCTTTCATTGTCACCATAATTGAATCATGGTAATAATCATCTCCCATATATTTCAGTTCAACACTATGATTTTTCCCATTCCTCATTTCTTGAAAACTTTCAAAAAATTTCATTCCCAAATAACCAGTGAAACCATTGTGAGAGATATCAAGAATCCGCAACTTAAGGAAAGGAAGGCTTGTTTTGGGATTGCCAAGAGAACCATGAAATCTATTATATCGCAATACAAGGACTTGTAGTTCTGGAAGAATTGCCAACCAAAGGGGGAAGATATCATTAATCATGTTATTCCCAAGATCTAGGACTTCTAACATACTACAGTTGACCAAAGAAGGTGGCAATTGTCCCTCCAAGTGATTGCCATTAAGATTCAGCGTCGTCAACTGACTGCCATTTGTGAACATTGGAGGGATGTTGCCACGAAAATTGTTCAATTTTAGATCTAAAACCGAGAGATTCATCAAGTTCCCTAGACATTGTGGAATAACTCCATTAAATCTATTATCAGACAATTCTATGTATTTAATTCCGCTTGAATTGCAAAATGATGAAGGGATGGCTCCTGTCAAGTTGTTGTGTGCAACTGAAAAGAATTCCAAGTAAGGTGGAGGAGCTGGAAGCTGTCCTTGAAGCAGGTTAGAACGAAGGTCAAGTACTGAAACTAATGGAAGCCATTCTATATGAGTCAGGAAGTTATGGGAAAGATTTAGATAAAACAAGGTGCTGATGTTGCATAGCCAATTTGGAATGTGGCCATGAATTTTGTTGTTAGAAAGGTCCAAATACTCAAGGCCATCTGATAAGATCTCTGGGAACTCATTTATATTGCAAGAAGATAAAACCACCCGTGGAGGAAAGGAAGAGTTGACTTCGAATTTTGTGGTCACAGTTATATTGTTATGTGAAAGTTCAAGAGCTATAAGTCTTTTGAACTTGCCGAACATAGAGAACTCTACACTACCCCCTAAATTGTTTGAAGCAAGTGAGAGAGAAGTGAGATTCACAAGTTCAAAAATTGAATTTGGAATTGGGCCATGCAATCTATTATTTGTCAAGTTAATAAATTGCAATGAAGTTGTTTGAAATTCAGGAATATGGCCAGTTAGTTGGTTATTGCTAAGGTCTAAGTATACCAAAGATGGTAGAGTAAAAAGCTCCAAAGGTATAGTCCCATCTAGTGAGTTATCACTAATCCAAATAGCAGTTAAATTTTGAAGCCCACTTGCAATACTAGAGGGAATTGGACCATGCAGGCTATTCCCATACAAGAATAAAGAATCAAGTTGAGTTAGGTTGGTAAAAATATTTGGAAGTTCACCATAAAAGTTATTTTTAGCCAAATCTAATCGGGTGAGTTGCTCAAGATTTGAAAGAGATGAAGGAATATAACCAGAGAAATTATTACTATACAAATCCAATTCGGTGAGTTGCTCAAGATTTGAAAGAGATGAAGGAATAAAACCAGAGATTTTATTTTTTGTTAGGACTAAACTTGAGAGTTGCATAAGATTACCAATTGACATAGGAAGTGACCCGATAAAATTGCAATATCCCATATGCAAATAAGTTAGGGACTTGAGATTTCCAATTGTATCTGGCAATTCTCCTGAGAATTGAGTTGAAGTGATATCCAAATAGCTGAGAGGACTGCTCCAATTAACATTTGGAAAACCGCCTATCAGGTTGTCGTTAAAGGATAAATCGAGTGTGTGTAGGTGTGGTAGCCGAAAAATGTTTTTTGGGAAGCTCCCATGTAATCCACTTCCAATGAGAGTTAACAATGCCAAAGAAGAAGATACATTTGTAAAGTCACTAGGTGATACGGTAGACATTTTTACATGATCGAGCATAAGTTCTTCTAACTTGGTCAGATTTTGGATTATTCCTTGCATTACAAGTTTTTCAAGTGTGAACACACCCCATGATCCATCAGAAAGAGCAAGATCAAGAGAAACTAACTCAGATAGGTGAGAGATTGCAATCGGAACTTGACCACCAAAGGAGGACCGAGAAAGGTTAAGGTGTTTCAAACTTGAAAAGTGGGCAAAATAAGAAGGAATTTGAGAACCACTGAAGTCATTGTAAGCAAGGTTGAGTTTTTGGAGGTGAGAAAGGAAGAAGAGGCTACTGTTGGAAGGTATGGTGCCATGCAGCCAACTACAACTAAGATCAAGGCCAATGACATGACCAGTCACCATATCACATGTAACCCCATCCCATAAACAGCAGTCATTATCTTCTTTCCAATACTCCATTTTTGGATAAGAAGAATCACCACATTCAAAAGATGATTCACTATCAAAGGAAAAGAGTTGCTTAAAGTGGAGTAATGCAGAACTTTGGTCACGAGAACAGAGGTTTACACAGCTCACTGAGTGCAAGACAACAAGTAGGAGGCAAAGAAGTTGACAAGACCATGTTAACCAACCCATTTTCTTTTCTTTTTTGTTTTTCTGTATGAGGTTACGAGAACCAATAGATGATTATATAGGGAGATGAAAAGGAGAAATAGATGGTTGTAATTTTAAACTGTAATAAAAATATACTAGTCCATCAACAAATTGGCACCCAAGTCTAGGTCATCCACTAAACAGAGGCAGAGGTGTTCTTGGTCCTAATAATGATAGAGTTGTTGGATGGAAATACTTCGTCATCCACTAATCAAAGGCAGAGGCAGAGGTTCTTTTTGGCAGCCCTGAGGGTTGGGCTAGACAACTAGTCAACTACCAATTCATCAACGAATTGGCACGAAGTCTTGGCCATCCACTAAAGTGAAAGAAATCAAATGAGAGAATGATAGAAGCATAAAGATTATAAACTTGTTAATTACTTAATTTTTTAATTAGTTACAGCCAGGTCAGCAGTAGTCTTGCCACTAAATGGTCTTCCATTCTTAGTCCTCCACGTTAGATTTGTAACTGAATTCAGTTAGGGTCTTACAAGCGAAGCTATAAATAGCTCTAGTTAAATTCAGTTGATTATTATGGGAAATATGTTGTAATGTTTTCAATTAATAAAGTCAAGAGAATTCTCTCTGAAGATTTTCTTATCTTTTCTTTCGTTTGCTATAATTTTGAATTACTATTGTCGATAAATTGCTAATTAATTAGTTGATGACAAAATAATATAGCAACAGTACTATGGATCTCTATGAAGACAGCCATTTTGAGTATTCAATTAATTTCCACGAGAATTTATTTATCAGAGTTCTCGGAACTTATTTAAGCAACATGAAACACATATTTTTGCGCATAAGTCAATTATGATCTTGAAATTCCACTTATGACATATGATATTAGATGACTTGTATGTACTGAAGTGCTTTTTCAGTAGGCAACTTAGTGGTGTAATTTGTTTTATTTACTCTTACATTATTGAGTAATGAAATTCCGCCAGAACGACAGTTGTAGTGGCTTTTGTTTTGTTTCTTACATAACAGCTGTTGAGAAAAGTTTTCTTGAGAGTCTTAGTGCTCCCAAAAACTAGAACTCATGGAATAAGTTTATCATACTTTTGACAGTGAGTAATCCTCCTAGCAATTTATTAATCTGACTCACAACTTTTTTTTCCTGTATATAGGATCATAATTTGGACTAAACACAATTTACTTTTTAGGATGCAATAATGGAAAAGTGAGATTGCTACAAAGGCTACAAAACGTCTATATAAGAACAAGAGATCAGAGTAATCTTCCCTCTAGATTCTTGTTTTATTTTATTTAATATGGAAGCAGACTATGCTTTCCAAAAGGAACCATACATGAGTTTTGTATTATACGCAATTAAAAAACCAGTCCAAAAACCAGAAGCGGACAACATATTTTTATTCTGGCTCGTCCATCGTGTAGAATAAGCACCGAGTCATTTCACAAGAAATGAGAAGCCGTGTCACTATCATTGGACAAGTCTAGACTACATTACATATGAATTGATTGAGATGACGGATAAGTAGTTAATTCATGCGCGAATTCTTTGAAAGACACCACTTTAATTGTACAATTTTAATTTTCCAATTTGTCACTGATAAACCAACTCATGTAAATTTATTTTGTATTCTTGAGAAAATTATTATTAGCTATTGTTGAAAAGAGTGATTCTGGTACCGTTTCATAACAAAATAAAAAGTTTAAGCGACTGAAGCTCTCTAACACTTATTGCAAGACTAAGCACTTGGTTGGGTTTATGTATGCAGATCAAAGCTAAATACAAAACATATGTAGAATATTTTAATCGTATACGACTCGTCCCACCATGCAAGGAAAGAGCATTGCTGCATAAATAATTCATAATTAAGTATTGGTCTTCTCTTCATTTAAGCAACGATCACGCCATTGAATGTTG
This sequence comes from Nephelium lappaceum, assembly GCA_021234005.1. Taxonomy (NCBI): domain Eukaryota; kingdom Viridiplantae; phylum Streptophyta; class Magnoliopsida; order Sapindales; family Sapindaceae; genus Nephelium; species Nephelium lappaceum. The sequence continues at coordinate 35,443,943 of CM037996.1, forward strand.
AACTCTTTTCCTTTTTTCAGTTTACGCGCAGTCTTCGAAGGGCAGCAATTTTTACTCGATCGACACTCTATTTTATAATTTGCCATTGGTAAACTAGTCCAAAAGCATCTAAGTGTTTGTTGACATATTAAATTAGTAACAGTAATTACTTTGTCCAAATTGGTGCCTAAATAATGCGGTGCCCTTAGAAATAGGAGGAGATTTAATTCATCAATTTTAATTGGTTAGTCATTTTATTTTCTAGAATGTTGCATCATTCAGTCATCACTTTAGACAAAGTATCATTATTTTATAATAATATTGGACATCTCATCTTTTGTATTCCAACTCAATCTGAACTCATGATGTCTAAATTAATAAATGAATACGTTTTTTTAAGTGAAATAAATAACCAATAATGAGTATTCATTCATCAATTGACATGTTATCGGTTGTCATTACAATTGGGATGTATATCCGTATTCATATAATATATGAAGCAAATCTAAGCTAGTGGCAATGCAAGAAACAAAGTGGTGATAAAAGCATAAAGGTTATAAATTTGGCAATCTGTTTAGACAAATGAATCATTTAAGAATTACAAGTTTGTTAATGTACTTTTGAGAGGCAAATTCAAGTAAGTTAGTCATTTAATTTAATAGGTTTATTGGCTTAATTTTTTTACTTTTTATTTTTTTAAAAATCAATTAATGGGTCAAGGATTTACCAACCACAATAAAGAGATATTTATTCTCATTATAACATAGATAAGTCTCCTATTATATGCTTGTTAATGCACATGGTGGGACTTAAATCTCACCACTAAAATAGAAATGATAATGCATAACAACTTGAGTTATAAAGCAACACGCAAGTAATAGCACAATTTAAAATACCAAAGCAAAAGGAAATTTACGCACAAAAATATATATTAGTTTGAATGAAGTTTTCTTCCAAATTGTAGAAATTATGTGAATTTGAAATGAGATTCATAATTATAAATGAAAAATATTGCAGCCATGAAAATAATGTTAGATAGTCCCACATTGTTTAAAGAAGTGGGTTTGCGTTGGCTTATAAAATGAGAATAAACCTCCACTCATGAGTTAGCTTTTGTGGTGGAGTTAGGCCCAAGACTCAGTTGCATTAGTCTAGGTCAAGTGCATTGGTGTAAGTGCTGTCGAGTGGACATGCTATGCGTGAGGAAGAGTGTTAGATAGTCCGACATTGTTAAAGAAGTGAGTTTACATTGGTTTATAAGGTGAAGATAAACCTCCACTCATGAGCTAGCTTTTATGGTAGAGTTAGATCCAAGAATATTTTCTATGGTGGAGTTAGACCTAAGAATATTTTCTGACAAATGATAGTAATAATTGTGAACTTGTGGAAATATGAGACTACATAGTTGCCGAAATGATTCATGTAGGAAATTTCGAAAAAGAAATTATTCATGTATGAAGTATCATTGACATTTGACAACTACTTAGTCTTCTTGACTTGAATGATTCATGTAGGAAATTTTAAAAAAGAAATTATTCATTTAGGAAGTATCATTGACATTTGACAACTACTTAGTCTTCTTGACTTGAATGATTCATGTAGGAAATTTCGAAAAAGAAATTATTCATGTAGGAAGTATAATTGACATTTGACAACTACTTAGTCTTCAACTTGTGGAAATATGAGACTACATAGTTGCCGATGTGAACTTGTGGAAATATGAGACTACATAGTTGCTGAAATTATTCATGTAGGAAATTTCGAAAAAGAAATGATTCATGTAGGAAATATCATTGACATTTGACAACTACTTGGTTTCCTGACTTGAATGATAATTGTGAACTTGTGGAAATATGAGACTACATAGTTGCCGAAATGAATCATGTAGGAAATTTCGAAAAAGAAATGATTCATGTAGAAAGTATCATTGACATCTGACAACTACTTAGTCTTCCTAACTTGAATGATAATTGTGAACTTGTGGAACTATGAGACTACATAGTTGCCGAAATGATTCATGTTGGAAATTTCGAAAAGGAAATGATTCATGTAAGAAGTATCATTGACATTTGACAACTACTTAGTCTTCCTGCGAGAAAAATTCTACATAGGTAAAGCCCGAATCCAAGTGAACCCAAGAGATTAATTGAGCCCAAATAAAAATTAATAAATAGGTCCAAATTGAGTGTAAGTTGAAGTTGTATTATAATGTTAAAGCAATTGGACAAAGCCCAATTGGATGAATTTGGTGGCTATGAAAGAAGAGAAAGAAAAAAAAAAGGGGGGCAAAAATATATATATATATTTATTTATATATTTTTCCCTAATTGCTATTAGGGTTTGAGGCATTATATAAAGCTTAGTTTTTCTATTCACAGCAGCCACCTCTCTCATATATCATTCAAAATTCTATTCTTCATCAACAAAGTTTAGCTCTCAATCATAACAAGTTTGGAGTTCAAGGTTCATTGTAAAGATTGATTGCGAATCAAGTAGGTTTATTCTCTTTCTTTCATATTTTTATTTATTGATATTAGGATTTTATGGTATCATAGACTTATGAGGTCATATTGTTATGTTTGGAGTCCTTTCAAAATAAGATTAAAATGTTATGGATTTCTTATGGAGAAAATAGAGGCTGCTGGAAATTTGTTTCTTTGTAAACCTGTCAGATTTGTTTAATTAGTTGAATGGGCAACTGAAGTTATAAAATCATGAAATTTGGTATGGATGCTCCCTAGGATGTTAGGTTATAGTCTGGAAAATTTCGTAGTCATATGATAAGTATATAATTAAGTACGAATTTTTGTTTACTTCTGACTCAGTATAATAAAAATCTGGACAGCACTGAACTAGATTGCATCTTGACTTTTTTGGACATGCGATTGATGCTATTTTGGCTTCATTGAATTTCTGTATGAACCAATATGAGTCCTCTGTAAGCCATAAAAATTTGAAGGATTTTCATGAAGCAATTTATTTTTAAAAAATTCGGATATCAAGGGCTGTTCAGTTTTGAAACCGATGTCAATACAGCCTTAGTTTGGATTCGGAGATTTATGTTGATGGGTTAGCAAAGGTTTTCAAGGCTGCAAATTTTTGTGATATTTATTTTGAGTCTTTAGAACATATATATGAATTTTCGAGATGATTAGCTTTATATACAATTTATTAAAAATGGAGAAAGTAGATTGCATCAGTAGAGGTAGTGTTGACAGTGTAGAAATTTAATGGTATTTGGATTTAGATTAATTTAGTAAGTTATGATTTATTATGAATTTATGAGTTTCGCGATGTGATTTTAGGTTGATAAGGGGGATTAAATTCGTAGAGTTATTTGTCTCTATTGGGATAAACGGAGGAGGTAAGTAAACCTTATACATTGCTTTTACATATTATATGTTTAATTTCAAAAATACTTTAATTGATTCTTTTAAACAATCGAATGAAACCTTGGATTTTTCGACGTTATTTTATTATATTTAATTTAAATGATTTTGCATCCTCAAATATATGTTTATATACGTTGTTCAATTATATTGAAAGTATTGTCTTCCTATTTGAAAACTGTGATATGTTATATTAAAAGTATTCCTCCGTATTTGTAAAGAATGATACGTATTGTAATCGTGATTGTAATGAAAATGTTTTGTCTCATCTATCCGTATTTCATTTAATTGTAATGGCCTAGGCACCGGGATTACAGGTGTCATAATTGTATCGTAATGGTCCAGTTGGAATATTTATTGTTGCGCAACATTAATTGAATTGGCCCCGCACCGGGATTATAGGTGTTAATCGTATTGGCCCCGCACCGGGATTATAGGTGCTAATTGTATTGGCCCTGCACCGGGATTATAGGTGCTAATTGTATTGGCCTCGCACCGGGATTACAGGTGTGAATGATATTACGTGACAGAAGCCATTTCATTTTATTTAAATTCGTATATGAAACGTTTTCCGTTATTGTGACTTCCGTTTAAATATTGAATGTTTTATGTATCGTATTATTAAATGTTTTATTGCTTTATTGACATCGATTTTGAAAATTAAATGTTTTATATATCATATTGTTAATGTTTCATTGGTTTTAATTTCAGTATCTCTTTCTGATTATATATTATATCGTAATGTATAATGTTTACCTATTGAGTTGACGGCTCACCCCTCGTCTTTATTATTTTTTACAGATTAGTAGGCCTTAGTTGTCTTGAGGAAGGACTTCGAATTATTGGTGTCTATTGGAGGAGGATATCAGTTTGGTTATTATGGTTATATTCCTTCCTATCAACAAGAGGCATTTGAGTTTGTTTTATTGGTTAGGACTTAAATGTAAGGATTGATTTCAAATTATCGTGAAGTTGAGTTGTTTAAGACTTTTATTGAAGTGTTGAGATAGATTTATATTATTTACATAAAAAGTATATTGTGAAATTTATGTTATATAGAGTATCATTCTGGATTCCTTGTATCGGGATTTGGGGTGTTACAGGCTATTTTAACACTAAGTTAAATTAGATTAATTTGTATTGATGTTTTTTCCTTTGTCCTTTCCTGGAATTAAAATCATAAGGAGTTGGACCTGAAGACGGAGCATTTGGGAGACATTATTTTCCTATGAGTAAAAATTCAAGCACCATTCCACATCCATAACCCATCTACCTTCCAACGCCAAATCCATTTGGACCTAGTAGCCATTGAAAAATTTCTCTGAAACAACAGAACAACATCTCTGAAGATCTGTTTGCAGATACCATTTTTGAGACATCGACTATCTTTATTAAACTCTTACACTTTCTTCAACTGCAAGAGACAAACCAACATATGCAATAAAATTCTTTGACATTGCAGGTACTGATATGTAAAATACAGCACTATTAACTCAAGCCACAAAATTTTGTATTATTAAAAACACTTTGTTGGAATTCACTATCAATTGGATAATAGATTAATTGAGCTATCAATTAGCTCTAGATCGATCATTGATGGCACTCAGATGCACAACCAAGAGATGACAACATCTACTAAGAGAAAACTCACACCTATATTTTCTGTTTTAATATAATAAATTAAGGTGGAACTTGAATATTTAATCTCTTAGGATCAAGTTAGATACTCAACCACTTTTATTAAGAAGTGGTAGATATACTTGTTCTATTGGTTGGATAAAATACAATGATTTCTTTCTCTCATCTCTTATTAGGTTTTGTGCTCTCTTATACTATATTTGTACCGCAAACATATCACTGTATCTAAATCAAAATTAATGAGCCTGGAGTACATAATTTGTAGTAATAACATCCGTGAGACACTTTAGCAAACAGTAGCTACTTCGACTTGCTCTAGCTGCCATCTTTCAAGGTACAAAAGTGGTCAAAATGAACTCATACAACTTAAGTGATAACTGTGATTTTCTCTATTCTTCAACTCCTCTAAAAGCTAACCATCATGATTATTATATAAAAAAATTTAACAATCACGAAATTCACATTACTGATTTACAAAGTAAAGCCAACATTATAACCCAGCCAATATTTATAGAATCATTGACTTCAACAATCACTAAGTTAAAGGTTTGTAATGTTCCCTTTTTTCCCAAAAAAAAAAAAAAATCAATAAGTTAGAGAAAATACATATAAAGATATGTAAATTTACATTAAAAAAAAAAAAAAAGGGTAGCTATGGTGCAACTGTTGTAGACTTGTTTTGCCCTTTGTGAAAGAGGGGCTTTGGTGAAATTTTGGATCGATTAATGGGCCTTTCAAACAGGTAAAGGCCCAACTCATTTTGGTGTTAATATCATAAGTATCAAATACAGGAAAGGATATCTATCTCAAAAAAAAAAAAAAAAAATTACAGGAAAGAATATCTAGCTGTTCTTTTATGACGCTTGCAGAAAATGTCAATTTCCAACTTACTTATAGTCATAGTATTTTACATAGATTATGTTTATCTTCATTCATTTTCTTGGTTGGAATTTCTCTGGTTTATATTGATGCTATCAAATTTAAGCTTAAGATAGAGTGCTAAGTTCGAAGAATACTAAACGTAAACTCAGTAATTAAAATGGATTTCAACTCAGACCATTCACCAGACTTGTATTGCCTGGTGGTGGTCGATCACAGACAGAAGGCCCCTTTTGATCAAAATGCATATGTCCACATCTTTGCGTACTATTTCTGCTTTTAGGGAGAATACTACCATCTCCATTTTAATGTCTGTGAAGATGATGCACCACTGGTACACTGTTTGGAAGCGTTTCTCCACCCTCAATTTCACAACCAGACCATGCATCTTTCTTCTGTTTTTACGCACACAAGAAAGCTCCCATGTGGCTCTCTGTTTTATCTCATATAGAGCGATTTATATTGACTTTGCATGGCTAGAGAAGCATTGCTTGGGCACCCAAAACCAACAAATATTGTTGTTTCCCTGTGATTTCAAATGTCTCAGGCAGAGAAGTTTATCTGATTATGCTGGAAATGAACTCAAAACAAACTAGATTACTTTGACCATCTAATTATATAATAATTGAAGAGGAAAAAGGCAACTTGCTAATATTGGCGGACCTGGCGATAAACAGGACGGTGCTAAAAGCAGAGAGAGGCTAACTTCTTGACGAGCTTTGATAGGTCATACAACAAATACGTAACATTCATCTATAGTTTATAATGCAGTGACAAGAGTCATGAAAAATCACTCTTGAATAAATTTCTTAAGATGCTAATATTTTCTAAAATTTGATTTATTTTTAAAACAGTTATCAAAAATAAACATTGTAGTAACACCAACTTCAAAATTATACAATAGATGACGAAAATCTTGCTCGAACAGTTTTTGAACATAAATACTGTGTAAGCATCTTCCAGCCAACACATTAAGCTTTGTGAATTCTTAAATAAAGAATGAAAATGAGTTTGATTTTATAAATAACCATAATTTTTAAAACTAGTAGGACAAAAATTTTAGAATATGAACTCATTAATATTATTTTAGAATATAATATCATTTAGATTTTAAGAGTTCAACTAGTTATATAATAAGTCATTTTGATCCAACTAATAAGAGAGGACATTAAATGAAAGAAGATGATGAGGGTTGAAATATGGAACTACTTAGTTGCTTTGAAATGATACTTCATTTTCAAAAGTTCCATGGATTGACAGTAATTCTCATACAAGCAACATCAATACACAGCAAATTCATAGTATATGTAACAATGTCCAAGCTATGCAATTCTACTCCAAGACATAAATTAACCCCAACATGGAAGGGTACGTATGCTTCAGGATTGCCGTCTTCTTAGTATGAAAGAGAATCTCTACTCTGAATTTGATAAGCCGTTATAAAACTAGTTGATTTTGACCATCTAAGGCAAGATTTTAATGATTGAAAATAAATAAATAATTAAAAGGAAAGAAATTTTATTATGCTTAATAATTAAAAGGAGCAGCTGGCCCCTCCTCCTTTTGTCATGCCCGCCATCGGCCTGTTAACCTGACCAGCCGCTTGCTTTTTTGGTTGGCAGGGCCGCTCGAGCCAGTCTTCATCTCCAAGTTTCAGACTCCCTTACCTGACCGTAGAACTTATTGGAACGAAGAACAAGAACTTGTAGCTTTGGAAGAGTTTCCAACCAAGAAATTGTTGTCAATGAAGTTGAGAGTCCTCAAACTATTGCCCTTTGCAAATGGTCCAGGAATGGTGCCATGAAATCTATTCTTCCGCAGATCCAGCACGCGGAGACTGTCGCTGAAGTTTCCTACACATTCTGGAATGGTGCCAGCGAAATCTATTCTTCCACTCCATCACACATGGAAGAAGAAAGTCTCTCACAGTAGAAGAGTTTCTTAAACTGGAGCAAAGCAGAACTCTGATCCTGAGAGCTCAATAGTGCAGAACTCTGGAAATGAAAGAGCAATAGCTGGAGGCAGACAAGTTGACAAAACCATGTTAACCAACCCATCTTTCCTTGAGCTATCAAAACAACATACATGATTCAAATAGTGCAGACATGAAATGGAAGGCCAATGGATAAATATGTCTACATATTTTGTATCACAAGTTTCATTTCTATTTTTCTATCCTAATCAATTCTGCCAATTCAACTTTCAACACTATCTTAAAGGTCATTAAATTCATCTCAACTTTTGTAAGCATCTGAACTGATTTCCTTGAGATAATATTGACTGTTGAATCACAAGCTTAAGCACAAGTAAGTCAAAACATATTGATCCAACTCTATTGTTTTTTTTTTTTTTATTACCCGCTTTCAGTTCACTTTGCGTACAAAGGACAAAACTGACGACAAATAAACATTAAGATATAGTCTTAATTTATTCATTCTGGAAGGAAGAGAAGTAATCCAGGGGGGGTTCCAATTTTGATGGGGAACCTGCACAAGATATTGAACTCTAGTTTTCAACATATCTCCATCAATTGGTCTAAGACCAAACATAATAAGAAGTTTTCTAACAATAAAGGAACCATGAAAGATAGCTTCTTGTTTTCAAGATAATTTACAATATTGCTTCAGCAAACATAAAAAAGGTTATAAATCTCCATATTTTATATTTTGAACATGACTAGTTCAACCTTAAAAGTCAAACTCAATTAGTGACATTCTAACTTGGACAAGGGCAATGACTTTTGGTTCAAGTTTTCAATAAACAAATACCAGGTGACCCCAAAAGTACTAAAAAAAATGGCATGATAAAACTACAACAATATTGTAATGTTGGGCTGGGGTGTTTACTTTCTTCAGCATTTATTGTCAGCATCCTGTGATGAGTCCAAGACTGTACTAAAATAACTTCAAAAGTATATGAAAAAGACTAGAATGAGGTGAGATTGAATGGAAAGATAATATTTCACTATATCGGAAGCATTTTGAACAACCAGTAGATTACAGTACTGGGTTTAGATGATTTCTACACTGTACAAATTTAAAATAAAACTTACTTTTAATACATTAGCAGCCTGAAATATAGTCAACCAGAACTCATTCAGCTTAATGGATATTTTTCTATGGTTTGGCTTTCATTTTCAAGTTCAATTCTTAAAACTGGAGTTTGACCTCACAGTGTATTCGGCTACAAGCTGTGCAAAAGATGACGACTTGTTTTCAAGCAACATCGTGGGAGAGTCGTATTCCTCTATAAGCCCTATACAAAGAGATATGAAAGATCAATATTATTTCAAACTAAATGGAATGTCCTAATGAACTATTAATTTTATATGATCATACGTACTAACCATGACTCAAAAGGAGAACCATATCACTATCAAGAATAGAAGTGATCCGGTGCACGATGGTTATGACTGTGCTGTGAGAAAAGTGTTGCCTAAGGGTTTGCTGAATTAGATTATCAGTAGCAGTGTCGATGGGTGCAGTAGCTTCATGAAGGCACCAAGACCTTACTTTTCTTAAGTACGACGCGCCCAAGACAGACAAGTTGCCACTGACCCATGCTCTAACTCTCTCCATTCTCGTTAACTGTGCAACATATGATCATATGCAATCAAAAATGATGATGCTCCACAAGAAAATTTGACTATATCTCATACAATAAAATAGAAGAAGAGACAAACCCCAGGAGTCTAGCTTCCCTTCCTTCTTTCTTACTTCATCTCCAAGTTGACACTTATCCAAGGCCTAGAACCATTTTGATAATTGAATGTCAGCAAATCAAATTCTAGATTATCAAGCATAAGAACAATGCATGCACCAAAAACTTCATCAACTAATTAGGAAAAACCCACCTCCCAAATCTGCTCATCCTCATACTCCTCAAGAGGGTCGAGATTGCTTCGTACAGTCCCTTCAAACATGGTTGGATCCTGAGGTATAATGCTTAGTCTAGACCGCAAATCATGCAGTCCAATTGATGAGATATTGACACCATCTATTATGATCTGACCAGCTGCAGGTTCAACAATCCGAAAAAGTGTTTGAATGAGAGTCAATTTACCACTGCCAGTTCTCCCTACAATGCCAGTTTTCATCCCTCCTGGAATAGTGCACATGAGGCCTCTCAACACGAGGGGCATGTGTGGAGCATAGCAAACCTACACCATAACCGTAACCATTAAAGATTTAAACATGAAAAATGGTTGAAGAGGTGTAAAACAAGTAAAATTACCTGAAGAGCATGAATGCCAACTTCTCCATGTGATGGCCAACTTCACCATGTGATGGCCAAGAATGATCTGGGCGGTTTTCTTCTATCACTAGGAATATAAGCGTATTGAAGTAATCTCTAGACTGAGATTATTTTGTTCTCCACATTGCACATAATCCATTTTACCTTAGCCTGTAACATATTTCGATTGAGTCCATATGTCACTGCCAAGGCCACAATTGCTTTAGAAAGGAAAAGAAAGTGAAATTTGGTTCATGATTCCTTACTATTCACTTCAATAGCAAGAAGGATAGTAATAATACAATAGCAGAACCACATACCTGGACTAATAACTCCCTCAGGTATAGAGACCCAGAAAAGCAAAGAAATGGCAAATGTAATAGAAGACAACATATATAGATGAGAGCACAACCATTCCAGTGCACCAATAACGCGGAATACAGGCCGAGAATATCCATTCATCAGTTTTACATTTGTGCCTTGAAACCTTGATCCTTGACCAAAGCTCCTAATAGTTGTTGACCCTGAAATTGTTTCCACGAAATGTTGTATCAGTAGAGCTTTGCATACTCCAATCAACCTTGAAAGTTCTCCAGCAGAAGGTATGTAATATTGCTGCATAAATGTAAATTTGTGAGAAATCCTCTGTCCACAAGCTATAAACTGTGAAACAATATATTGAAAGTGAAATTAATGTGTGATTGAACACAATATCAAATTTACTAACACTCATATCAAATTACTTTGAAAGTTCTGCAACCTTAAACAAACGAGACAGTTAAAAAAATGTGAAAACACATCATAGAATACTAAAAGCTCAATGTTACAACCATTACAACAAACATGTATATCAGAATAGGCAAACTGTGTACCAATAGAGTTACTGTTTACATCTTATTTATATCTTGGATAAGATGAATCATTGTTAAGCCTTGCAATGTTGCATAATCTACCAATCCTATGATCTGCGCAAAAATAAATACATCGAAGCAAATTGAAAGATCTGTAAATAATCATTGTTAAAGCTCTTACCTTATAAACAGTATAAATCCGCAGGACTACTAATATATATTTTTTTTCTGATACACACAGGACTACTAATATTGCTAATAATAAATAGTTAAATATTATTAGAGTTTACACTCTTATTGTAAATATTTCTTTTTATGAGGGTCGTTTAGTCTTTTAGTTCATTACCATATACATGTATTTTTTGTTCTTGAAAACTTAGAAAATTATTTGATTTTCTTCTTAAATGAAAACCCTTTTTTTCTCTCATCTTGAATTTGTTTGAGTGTTCACATGGTATCAGAGCCAAACACAAAACAGAGTAAATAGGATGGTTTTGAATGATCAGAGAAGTTGATTTCCCACTTACCCATTATTTGCAGCTACCATTTTTTCACCGTCCTCGTTCTTGTTGTTGGTGGTCGTTGCCAGCGTCGCAGTCGCTGCTCCTTGCCAGCATCGCAGTCGTTGCTGATGGTTGTTGCCGGTGTCGATATTCTAGTTGTCTCCCCTGGTTATCGCTGCCTTCTCCTGGCTGACGTTGCTTCTTCTCTCCTCTTGAATCTGTTGGCGTTGCTTCTTCTTCCTGTAGTCATAGTGGTGGCACTCGTCCTCGCTGTCGTTCTTTGTTCCTAGTCTTCGTCGGTGGCTGTCAGTTGCTTCTCACTGGTTTGTCGTGGTGGTTGCAATCAGTGCGGTGGTTGTGTTCGTCTTCGCTGCTGCTCAGAGAACAAAATACAAAGCAGAGAATTGATGGCAAATTTCAGGTGTATAAAATACACACCCAAAACATATGCAAGTATACGCAGTCTACAAATAATATAGTATAGAGAAGAATATCGTGTATGGAGTAGAATATTGTTTCTGCAAATTATTTAGATTAGTTATACTACTCGGAAAATTATAAAATTTAATATTCAGATATATTTATAAGTCTTCTGTTAGTATATAAAATTTTTCGGTGACTATAAAATTTATTAAAATTCCTAGAGTGTGCTGTGGTTAGAGTTAAATTTTATGAACAGTTTTCAAAAGGTAAAAACGAATAAATTTTTACCCAAGCTAGCAGTCCCTGTTTGATTTGAAATTTTTACTGAAGGTTGAGTAATGTGTTAGGAATGTCCATGTAAAATTTTAAGTTGATTGAAGATCTATAGAATTAATTAAAAATATTTTTAATTTTTAATATTAATTCTATAGATCTGCAGGACAGATTTTTGGTCTTTGAGGTTTTAACTTTTTGAGCATGCTAATGATAGTGGAATAATCTGAAAATTTTTCTGTTGGTTACTCTATATGTCTTGAGTCGTCAAGAAAAATTTTGTAGTAATTGGACACTTAGATAATTAAACAAAAATATAAGAATAACGATAGGTTTGATTGAAAAAGTTAGACACTCGAGGCAGGTTCTAGATTTAGAGTGAGAGATTGTTTTGATCTTTGTAAGTTCTCTTTTGGTGTTTTTGTTAGAACAATTTGATAAGAAGAAGAACAAATAATCATAGAAAATCAAAATTCTGGAGACTCTTCAGATTACAAAAAATTTACAGCAGAGAAAAATAAAAAATAAATAAACAAACCAAAAGCATTTGTGTGGAGGCCCGTAATAACTATGGTATCTTTAAGATAAATTCGTCACTCATTCTCTGAGTTGCTCAGTGTTTGTCTCCTACAATACAACAACACCAACCATATATCGTCTAGTGAACTAAATTATTTCTGAATCACTATCACTTTGGAATTCCATGACTAGAATAATGTTTAAGAGAAAATAAACTGAAAACAAAAATAGATTCTCAGTTGTCTTTCACAACTAGAAAGGATGTCAATTTATAGTTTCCATATGGGCGGTTACAAAATTGATTTTAAATTAGTCATTAAATCAATAATGGTTACACTTAAAATTTCAAATTTTCATTTAACACAAACGATTACAATTTGAATATTTAATTTCGTGGTTCATAGCAATTAAAACTATAATTCAATTTTACAATTAATGCTCATAGTTATAAATTGAAAAATTAAATCTGTAATTTAATTTTGTAGTTATATTTTTTCAAATTCAATAGTTGCATTCATGACACTTAATCCATCAATTATATTTTGCAAATTAAACCTTCAATTCAATTTTCATTCATCCAAATACCATTTTTTCCATGAATCCATCTTGATCCATCTCAATCAAGATCTCTAACTCAACAAAAAATGGGTCCTCAAAATGAGTGTTTATCCCATTTTTCCAACAGTTTTATTTATGACAATTTTTCGCTTATAATTGTATAGGGGTTGATTGATTTTTGGACATTGAAATATGTTGATTTGGATTGTTCAAGGTAAGTATATTCATTCATGTTGTATGTATATTGATTTATAAATTTTTAAATATTCTGAAATCTATATTTATGTTTAACATTAATTGTAAACATGATTTTAAGTTATTTATATAGTAAAAAAATATTTTTGCGGTAGTTTTCAAATTATTTTACTTCTAAAATTTATACTATTATTTAATTTAAAAAGAAAATCTATGATTTAAGTACAACTCAAAAACTTTGCAAAAATTTATATATTGAATTCAAAACCTATTCTTCCTTAAAACTGATTGACAATTATTATATATTTATCGTGTGTTTTGAAAATATACCATTTAGATAAAATTATAAAAAAATTGTTTTAACTCATTGTTTATAGTTATTATTCTGATATTGGTCTAGCTGAATTCTTGTGTGCACATATTTTGTTATCTTATTATGTTACACGGGTAATTATAACACTTTGTTATTCTGATTACGTCATACAGGTAATTATGACATTCTGTTATTCTGATGCCTCACACGGTTATTTGTGGTATTCTATTATTCTAACCAGGTCACACGGATATTTGTGACACTACACGACATGAGCTAACTTTTTATTTATGTTATGTGAATATATTTTTCAATAGGATATTTTGTTCTGTTTAGTATGTTATCCTACATGGTACTTTTTGCAAATATGAAAATAGATTATATTTTCGATTTTAAATATTGGTTTTAAAATATGTTTATATGTATTGAATTTTTTTATTTGACTTCTAAAGGTTGTTATAAAGACAATAATATTATATATAAATTTACTTACTAAGTTGATGGCTCACCACTCATCTCCACCATTTTGCAAAGTAAGAATGAATTATGAACGTTGAATATTTAGAATTTGGAGTTCACCCAAATGAGAAGCTTTAGTGTAGTTAATACAATTCATTGTATTTAGTTTTAGATTTTATAAGGATTAGAAATTTAGCAAGGATATATCTCATTTCAGTAATTAATTTTTAGGAAGTTTATTTTGAAGATTATGTTCGGAAACGTTTGTTGATTAATTTCAAACTTTGGAAATAAATTCCTATGCAGAGTTTTTTTGTTTTTTTTTTTTTTTTTTTAAGATCTAATTTGACCGTAACATCCTATTTTCTTGTTATTGGATTTGGAGTGTTACATATGCCATGTAAGAAGCAAATCATTTGACATTGATGGTATGACACTTTTTTTAAAACACAATGAAGATGCTCTTAGTTTTTGACACTATAGAAATTAATGTAACAAAAAAATATTACTTCAATAATTTCTGCCATTAATTTCACAAAACATTATGTAGAGAACTGATATTTGGTTAAAATAAGCCATAAAATTAATGTTACAAGATAAAATTTACATAAAAAGTTTCTATCATTAAATTCATTAGTAGAAAAGTATGCTGGGAATTGATTTGAAGTTGATACAAGGCATCCAATTAATGGTTGGAAACTTAACATTTTGTTATTGGCTCAATACACTAGTTTTAATTTGTCCACATATTAGTTTTTAGTCTTGTCATCTCAATATATGAATACCTTAAACTAAAAGAGTTTTATAAATCATAATATGAGGAGACCATTTAGATTCAGAAAATAGATGATCACATAAAATAAACTTTCAAAAATTTAATGAATTATTATTAACTTTATTATGAATATGATAGGGAGAAAAAAAAAAACTAAATATTATTATGCAAAGTGATGTCACTGGCAATGAAAAAAACAAGATATGGTGTGTAACGGTAAAAAAAGTATTGCTCACAAGCCTAATTAACAGATGGGTAGAAAGACCGAATATATCAGCCCAAGTGTTGAACCAATAATCAATCCAATCCATTAAAGCCTAAAGTCCCTAGAGCCCACAACTAGCGGTAACTCACAGACAACAAATACTGCATTAAAGAAGGGTTCTCAAATAGCTAATACCACTTTAAAGAGAGGTTTGATCAGATTAAAGAGCAAATTAGCTAATAAACACAGAGACGGGGATCAAGGGAACGGATCCCTTGATCTCAACTACTATTACACCCTTACCTATAAAAAGGGAGAAACCAGAGAGACAAGACATCTTTAATTCACTATATAGTTACTCTGCCAAAATATCCTCAGACACTTAGCAAACATCTCTGTCTACACTATCATATGATAGTCAACTACTACCTTACTTAACTACTATCCTACTCTAGTCTTAAAAATCATATATTCCACACTACTCGTACACCATCATTATAATATCAATCTTACGCTCTCTTACCCTTTTTAACTATATTTATTTTCTATTTTAAATTGAGTATCAACATTACCCCTTTTTGTTGACACCACCTCAATGTTAAGGTAACTCATTGTTGTCGATCGACATTTTGTAGGTTGTTAGATCCCAAGAAGTTGATCCTAGAGTCGAGCCTCCATGTCAACAACTATAGGAAACCACCTGCTGCAATTTGGCACCATCTGTGGAGAACTAGCAATCAAAATTTAAGAAGTCAACCGAATACATGTTCAAGACAAAATGGCAGAACAATAGCACTAGACAACTCTCAATACCTAAAGAATCAGTGCCTAAAAGAGAGGCACTCCACACACTTTGCCATAAAAAAACGGGCGTATTTGAACTTCTTTCTTGCACTGAGGTATTGAATATACTAAATATACTAGCATTTAAAAAAGGCATCACACTATCAACCCCTTTTGATGTTATTGATGATACTACACCATTGGACACACTAAAATCACCATCCTTCAATAAGGGTATCTTTAGTTTCATCTTTCACCAAAACCCCCCTTAACTGAAAAACAAATGAAACAATATTAGTTTCCAAGTATAACATATGATGATGAAACTCAACATATATAAAGTCACATTTTAACTATGTCTCATTCAAGTACTTTATCTATTTAATGAAATCTAACTAAATATAAATGATTGTATTGATCATTAATGATCTGTAAAATATTTCTGTAATTCATGATCATGTAAAACATTGTTCAAACTTATTTTGAATAATTTGTAAAGATAGATATCTCAATCTATATAATTTAATGAAATCATCAATAATTTAGCACCAATGAAGTCTTGGTCTTCCAAGACATTTTCTATAGGTTCTAGATATTAACGTTTAACAACTAATATGTGATGCCAAGGAAAGAGAAGTCCATGAGGTTCCCAATCAAGCATCGATATAATTGCCATCCAAAAGGTCCTACACTTAAAATATTTAGAGCGACTGAGAAAAATCTCTAATGTGAAAATACTTTCGTATGAGTATTTTATCTTTTATTTTTATAGAAGTACAACATTTTCATGCTTTATATGATAAAAATATTGATGTATGTATTCATGGTTTGATCTGTACTAAAGGAATTGATAGTAATAAGTTTCATTGTAAATCTTGTTAATGTAGGGCATTACATCGAACAAAATTATGGGTGTCAAAATATGGGACTTTCAGCAAACAACTTTTACAGTCACAATATGCTACGTAGATTATGTTGTCCTATTTCTTAGTGCTTTCTAAATCATATGGAAGAAACCTCAAAACATAGTAAATGTCTAAGGTAGAGATTTTAACGAACAAAACTAACTTAGTTAGCCATTTAATTCTAAGCCACCGTTTTAAAAATTGAAGAGGGAAAATGGAGCCCAGTATTACTGGTGGTGCCATCTTGCAATGAAGTTTATGTTATGTTTCAATTTGAATAATAACTTGCACAAATTTAGTAGACTTAATTTATTCTAAATATGAAACATTACAAGAATTACATTGTTGTAATACAAACTTGAAATTTAAACACTAAATGGTAGATATCTAGCTCTAGTAGCTTTTACGCATGAATTGTTGAAGAGCATCTTCCAGGGCTGGATGCTATATGCCGACTCATCAACTCTGTCAAACTTATAATGAATAAAAGAAAGTTAGTTTTTAGATCCATAAATAACTGCAACTACTAAACTAGTTGCAAAAGTTTTTAGAATATGTATCGCTTGAAAGTATTTTTTGAAGATACATATTTCAAGCTCATAAGCACAAAGATCTAGCAGTCCTATATTTTATAATACTTACACTAAATAGTGAATAGGCATTGGTGTGAAAAACCACAATTGAACAAGAAATCACAAAGTATAGCACCATTTAGATTTAGTCTTCAAGAAAAATTTTGTAGTAATTGGACTCTTAGATAATTAAACAAAAATATAAGAATAACAATAGGTTTGATTGAAAAAGTTAGACACTTAGAGGCAGGTTTTAGATTTAGAGTGAGAGATTGTTTTGATCTTTGTAAGTTCTCTTTTGGTGTTTTTGTTAGAAAAATTTGATAAGAAGAAAAACAGATAATCATATAAAATCAAAATTCTAGAAACTCTTCGGGTTACAAAGAATTTACAGCAGAGACTAATAAAAAATAAATAAACAAACCAAAAGCATTTGTGTGGAGACCCTTAATAACTATGGTATCCTTAAGATAAATTCGTTACTCATTCTCTGAGTTACTCAGTGTTTGTCTCCTAGGATACAACAACACCAACCATATATCGTCTAGCGAACTAAATTATTTCTGAATCACTATCACTCTGGAATTCCATGACTAGAATAATGTTTAAGAGAAAATAAACTGAAAACAAAAATGGATTCTCAGTTGTTTTTCACAACTAGAAAGGATATCAATTTATAGTTGTGAAAAATACCAAAAATAACAAATCAGAAAACTGAAAATTCATATATGCCCACCAAATTATAAAAATTCAATTTTACCCTCTCAAACAAACTAATATCTTCCTATACCCAAGTTACCCATTTTACCCCTAACCATACACCACTCTTGTTTTTCTAAAATTCAAAACAAAAAATCAACACGAAATTACAAAACTGCCCCCATCTATTGAAATGGCACAACAACAACAAATCCAAAGCACAACAACCGGTCAACCAAACAAATCCAAAGCAAAATCATCCAAAGCAAAATCAACCGGTTTCAAATCAACATCGCAACCCGGTTTTCGCCGACCGCCGACTGCCGCCGAGCGCCCACGCCCGACCTGCAACCTTGCCGATCGGCCGACAGCCCAAGGCCACGCCCACGCCCACGCCCACGCCTGACCTGCAACCTTGCCGATCGGCCGACAGCCTAAGCCCGACCGCGAGCCGCCTTGTCTCTCCGTTTCACACCTTGGCCGATGTCCTCCAACCGCCGGCGAGAGTCTTCACTCATCCAAGCCTTTCTGATCTCCTCCAACCTTGCCGATCGCCCGATTGCCCGACTGCCCACGCCCGAGCGCGAGCGTCTTGCCGATTGCCCGACCATCACGCCCGACCGCCCATATCCAGCCTTGTCTCACCATTTCGGACCTTCGCCGACCTCCTCCAATCGCCGGCGAGCGTGATCACTGCCTCCATTACCGACGGTAAGTGACAAACTCCATTTGATAGTTTGAGTTCTATATGTGAAATTTTTGAGTGTTGATTTAGTTTGTTTGTGTTATGGATGTTGGATTAGTTTAGTATGATTAGATTAGATTAGTTTTGGTTAGATTTTGGTGGATAACACATGAAAATGGAGGTTTGGATTTGTGA
The DNA here is from genome assembly GCA_021234005.1 of Nephelium lappaceum. NCBI lineage: Eukaryota > Viridiplantae > Streptophyta > Magnoliopsida > Sapindales > Sapindaceae > Nephelium > Nephelium lappaceum. The sequence goes on from CM037996.1 coordinate 35,462,974, forward strand.
AGAAGACAATGAGGTTGGGTTTTGCACAAAACCGGGTTTAATGCATCAATTACATCCGGTTTTAACCCAAAACCGGGTTTAATGGATACATTAAACCCGGTTTTGGGTTAAAACCGGATTTAATTGGTGCATTAAACCCGGAACCGGGTTTAAGGCATCCATTAAAACCGGTTTTGCACAAAACTGGGTTTAATGGATCCATTAAACCCGGTTTTGTGCAAAACCGGGTTTAATACACAATTAAACCCAGGTTTTTTTTTATTTAATAAATATATAATTATTATTGGTTTTTGAAATAAGTTAAATAAATTATAAAATTTAATAAAGTTAGAAATAAATGAAATGTAATCTATTATTCCAATAATTAAAATAAAAATATGAAATAAATGTGATTAATAAAAATTAAAATTAACAAAAATAAAAATAAGAAGAATTAATTAATTAAATTTTAAATTTGATTTAATGTAATTGTAATATGTTAATTTAATATGTTAATTTAATTTGTTAATTAAAATTAGATTTATAAATTAATGAAAATAGGACAAAAAAATAATAATTAAGTGTTATTTTAAAGTAAATAGTCAATTAAATTAATGTTATTACAATTATTTTTTTTTTTTTTGTATAGATGCAAGTCCTTTATAAATGGAGTTCACAGGTTATTCCCGATGATATGTCATTGAGTACACATTGCAGCTTCAAAGAGATTGCTGGTTTAAAAGCAGCTCTTGAAAAAAAAGAACTCCTGAAGCAATTTTTGGGCATGACTCCATTTAGACATTTTATGGAAATATCTCATAATCAGTTGTTGGTTTGCCCTTTGATTGCAACTATTCTTGCTAGGGAGTTAGAAATCCCTCATGCTAGCCTTGATGAGATGTGGTTTGAAATTGGAGGGCGACCATATAGATTTGGAAAGTAGGAATTTTTATTGGTAACAGGGCTGCAATTCGGGCGAATCGATGTAAATACGATAAAGGCACGACAAAATGATAAAAAAAAGTCTTTTGTGGAGATTGTTCAAAGGAAGTCCACCATCAGTGAAAGCTATTGTACTAATGATCAAGTCACGGGCGAATTTAGATGTTGATGACACTTTGAAGTTGGCTAATTTAGTCATAGCTTTCCAGTTATTTTATGGTTTAGATGAGCGTCAAGGGGTGGATAAGGCGTTGTGGGTCATGATAGAGGATGTAGAAGTGTGGAATGCGTTCCCGTGGGGTACATTGACATATAGTATACTTCTCCATCACCTCAGACAGGTGATTACTGAGGAACGCCTTATCCATGGACGGACGGTTAATCTATACGGATTTGTTTGGGCATTTCAGGTACAACACTTACTATATGCTCATTATTATTATGAATGAAAATTGTTTAAATATATATTTATTCATGGTTCTTAATTTGTTTGCATAACTAAAACATTAGTTCAATTATTTATTTCGAAATGAATTACTCAAATAAAGTTTAAAAAAATGTATTTAGTAGAATTTTTAAAAAGTCACCATTAAGAGAATGAAAATGTGCAAATACTTTTGTTATGTGAGAGGAAGTGCTAATTAAAGATCACTCTTATACATTGTTAAAATATTACACCAATGTCAAACTTTAATGTATTTTATAATTAAAATATTAAACAAGAAAAATCAATAATATTATTCATGTTAAACAAATTAATTAACTAAAAAGTTGGAAAAAAAATTAGGCATTCAATTTAACTTACCCACCATGTCAAAGCAACACTTTTTTTTTGTTTGTTGGCTTTTTAAACTTTCACAAATTTAATTAACAAAAAATTGTTTAAATATATATTTATTTTTATATTGTAATGATATATATTTCTTTTTGTTTAATATGCATTACAGTGGTGGCTTGTTGAAATGTTCCCATACTTAGACAATAAAGTAGGGAACAGAATACCAGGTGATTTGGATTTACCAAGGTTTAGGAATTGGCATTGTAATAAGCGGATTAGAAAGGATGCAAATAATTGGAGGAATGAGCTTCACTTTGTAAGTGTCTACATTAATCTAAATTTTTTTAATTTGTTTACTACCTTTGTGTTTAATATACTAACTATATTTATATACATGTATTGTAGTGTATAGCATCGAAGAAGATTCTTGTGCCCACTGATGATGAGAGAGAGATGGATTATTGGAGGTCCTTCAACGCCAAGCATTTGGTTGGAGAGAAAGTGTGGAAAAGTGGCGGTGAAGGGGGTGAAGATGATGATGAGCAGACAGTGAGTGAGAATATGTTAAATAGGGAGGAGGAGGAGAAAGAGAAGGAGGAGGGAGAGGATAAGGATGAAGAGAGGGAGCCGAGAACGAAAAGTGTGCATGATGTACGACCGGGGAGCAGTTCGCCCGTTAGACCATCTCACCCTCGAGTATGAATTTGATTTTAAATCATTTATATTTGATTTATATTTTACATTAGGTAACATTAAACCACATTATATTAGAATGTGATGATTTCGCCAAATTTTAGAAGTTATATGTCCAACTAAGTTAAATTGATGAAATCAAAGACATTTGAACATAATTTGGAGCCTTTGAACACACAAAAAAAAACAAAAACACCAAAAATATGGAGATATATATCAAATGGGTTATAATGGGCATTATAACCCGAAACCGGGTTATAATGACCATTATAACCCGGAACCGGGTTAAATGGGCCATTATAACCCGAAACCGGGTTATAATGGCCATTATAACCCGGTTCTGGGTTATAATGGCCATTATAACCCGGTTTCGGGTTATAATGCCCAATTTAACCCGAAACCGGGTTATAATTGGCATTATAACCCGGTTTCGGGTTATAATGCCCCATTTAACCCGGTTTCGGGTTATGAGGGGTATTTTAACCTGGTTTCATTAAATGAATTTTATCCCACCCTTTTAATTGAATTTTTCCCTTCTAATATCCAAAACTTCCAAAAAATACTTTAAGGTAATATTCAAATTTAGACTAATATTTCATAAAATACAATTTATTCAATGAAATCAAAGGAATATTGTACAATCCCTTATATAGTAACATTAAACCACATTATATTAGAATGTGATGATTTCGCCAAATTTTAGAAGTTATGTGTCCAACTAAGGTAAATTGATGAAATCAAAGACATTTGAACATAATTTCGAGCCTTTGAACACACAAAAAAAAAAACAAAAACACCAAAAATATCGGGATATATATCAAATGGGTTATAATAGGCATTATAACTTAGTTTTGTTAAATGAATTTTATCCCACACTTTTAATTGAATTTTTCCTTTCTAATGTCCAAAATACTTTAAAATAATATTCTACTTTAAAAATACAAAACCTTGTAGCTGAGATTCGTAGAGGAACCTCGGATTTCTCTACTAGGCGAGCTAAAAAGAATTTGCAGAGCGAACCCTTAAACTTTTAAAAACTAGTTGGGTTAGTTTCGTTTTAAAACTAAAATTTCAATTTCATTTTAAAATCCAAATCTCACTTTTTTTCAAACTAAAATCCAGCAGCATAACAGCTGCATTTTTGACATTTCTAAAACCTATAAAAGGGAAATTCACACTTCTAAAATATTTCTCAATCACCACTCAACTTCTTTACCACAAACAGGCATATTAAATCATATTTCCAATCTTTTATCTATTTCATCAAAAATAAAAACATGAATTTAAAAAGCAATTCATTCACAACCTTCCACAATGGTTTAAAAACTAAACTTTAACTTCATGAACCACTCAGTCACAACTCAAAAGAATCGATTTACGATCCTTTTTCTTTAAGCTACAAAATATGCAAAATATGAATTATATGGCAGCATTGTTGTGTCACGTCCACCTATACTTCTGGAGGAGCTATCCCTTCTCCATCACCCACGCCAACACCTGAGGCGGTTTTTAAAACAAAATAAGACAACTATAAACTATGAAAGCTCAGCGAGTGCTTATAGTAATTTTTAACTAAAACTTTTGTTTACAAAAATACCTCTTTTGATTATCCGGGTTTCATAACATTTGCATTACATACCAACCATCATGTTCAAAGTTCTCCAATACAATACATATAAGAAGAAAATAAGTGAAGAAAATAATAAATGAACATTTGAAACAATATATTCATTGTAAATCATTACCATCATTTTCATCATCCGCTGAGGGTGGAATAGGAAACCGTTGATCACATCGACGTCGCGTGTGTCCAATCGCACCACAAAGACGACATTTTCGAGAGGTCCTAACAGGTCCCATAACAACGGCAGACGACGTAGCACCTCCAGTAGCTTCAGCGCTGCTCCCAGCACCTTCTCCACTCGTCCCTCCGATGCCTGATATAGGGGGGTTAGGGCAACGAAGCCGATTGTGTCCCATTTCACCACATTTTCCATATTTTTTCTTCCTACGACTTTCTCCAGCTGAAGGAATTCGCGCCTCTTTTGGTCTACCTGCTTGTCGTTTTCCTTCGGGTGGTAATACAATCATACTTTTTACTTCCGCAGGAACATGCCAATCTTTTGGCCTAAGGACAGGATTGATTGGACGTGCATATGCTGCTTTAAGCCATTCTTTGCTATAATAATCATGACAAAGTGTATAATAGTGAACACCAGTGAACCTTGATATGTATGACAAAGACAGAGTGTTACTATATTATATTAAATAATGAAAAATAACAAAGTACAATAACGATACCTGGCAACAGCAATTGCATGATGACATGGCAACTGATCTAGGTCCCAACGATTGCAACTGCATGACCGCTGAAAAGGCTGAACAAACCCATAGCCTGATTCATGTGCAACTCCGAAATTGGTTGGTTCTTGAATGACAGATACCGTGCCACTCGTTGACAGATAAGCCATCGAGTTGACATGATCCTCCACAGTTTTGGTCACTGACGATCTGGGTTTCTCAGCATGAACATGTCTATCGTTGTACCATCTCTGTAACATATGTCTCAGAAATTCATATGCACTTGTTATTGGCAATCGACGTGCTTTCATCATGCATTTGTTGAGTGATTCTGCAATGTTAGTAGTCATCATGCCATATCTTCTTTTTGGAGAATATGCACGTGACCACTTTGCCACCCTAATATTAACCAATTTTTCATGCAATTTTGGACATACCCGTCGAATTTGTTCTAAATATCTTTCACATTCTTCCCTATCATGACCATATGCTGCAACGTAAAACATATCCAAAACATCTACTTGTTTTCTACATTGTTGCTTTAGGTTTTGCTTCAAATGGAAGAAACAGAACACATGTGGGACTTCAGGAAAAACGATGCTCATCGCATTCATAATACTTTTATGATGATCGGAGACGATAATCAAATCTGATGGCAAATGATGCGTTCCACCAATAACGTTTCGTAATTTACTTAAGAACCAAGTCCATGAACTGTCCGACTCTCCATCGCCAAATCCAAAAGCAATAGGATAAATCATCTCCTCCCCATCTTTGGCTGCAGGTACAAAAATCACCCCTTTATATTCACCTTTCAAATGGGTAGCATCAACAGCAATAACTGGTCTGATGTAAGATCGAAAACCCTCAATTGAGGATCCAAGTGCAACGAATGAATACAAGAACCGGTTGTTTTCATCCGTCCTAATTGCCGTCACTGTACCAGGGTTTGTTTCTTTTAACATATGAAAGTACCGAGGAAGCTGTTGAAATGACTCATCCGCTTTCCCATATGATAGTTTCTTTGCATATTGTAACGACCTCTAAGCTTTAGTATACATAATCTGCACACCATATTGCTCCAACATATCTGCAATCAAAACCTGAGGGGTAATACTATCAAGTCCCACCTTTTTTTGATACAATGTTGCTATGACAACAGTCTTCACACTTCGCCTATGTGCTTCGAAAGCGTCCTGACAACATGTGTGTTCCGATACATACTTGTATACATACCACATCGAACCACCATTTCTGCATCTTGCACGGACCTCAAAGCTGCAGGTTAAATCCTTGCACCCGGCCTCATATCGAACCGTGCATGAACGTCTAACCTTATGTTCAAATCTTGAATTAAGAACATTTTTTTCAACAGCCACATTCAATTCATGTTTACTATCAAAAAATGCACCTTGATATAATGTATCACGTTGGATGAAAGTCGACATAGCGGTTGAAGTAGTCTCAATTTCGCAGTCCTCTGTACCGGGAACAATCCAGTATGGTTGTGAAGGGTTGGTTTCAAATTTTGAACCAGAAAATCTAACTTCTGGATACTCCACATTCTCTCCATCATCATCATCATCTACAGTTTCATCGTCATCATCTCCATTTTCTGATGTCTCATCACGATCATTATCTGTGTCCCGATCTTCATCATCACCATCATTTCTATCATAATCAATGTGGCACATTGGACTTTCTGTGGATGTAAATGCAGCGACAGAAGCTGAAACTTGATTACTACCGCTATAGGAAGCAAAACAATTTTGATATTCAGTCATAGCCGGACTTACAAATCTATCGTCATCTCTCTCTACACGCCCTACGTCTTGTATTGGGGTGGTGGTATGTGGAGGGACAGTAGGACTGATAACTGCAGAATCTCTTATATTCTTATCAACATAAATCTCTCTATAATCAGCTTTGTTGTCCGAAATTACACCCCAGACACTAAGATCGGTCGTGATAGGTATCTTAACTATGGGCATTCCCCTAACTCTGAGTAAATAATGCAAACAGATGTCCCATATTCTTCTATCAATGCCAGTCACTATGTAAACAAAGTCCACCAAACGAGATAAATTGATATTCGTTGGGGCCCCCATCATGAACGCCTCACCCCCAACATAATTATTACCATTCCACTCTCCGTTGCATCTGATTATTATTGTCACTTCACTCATTTCTGTAAAATTGAAATAAATTAGTCTCATCCATACTCACATAATATTCAATAACCAATTGTTTTGTACGAAAAACAAAAAAAAACTATATTTATTAAACGTTTCAAATGTAATTAAATTATTATCAAACATTGTATTACTTAAGGTTAATTCAATATTTTCTAAATATTATTTGCTAAATTAAATAAATAAAATCATAAACAAAATCGAGTTTTAATATACAATAAAACCCGCAACCGAGTTTTCAAGCCAAAACCAACCAAATCCATTAAAATCTAATTAAATCTTATCGTATATAACTCTAACTATCAATACCAAACTTCCTCAACAAAAAAAAAATTGAAAAAAAAAATTATAAAACCCGGTTCGGGTTTTATGGAACCATAAAACCCGAAACCGGGTTTTATGTTCGGGTTTTATGGGGTTATAAAACCCGGAACCGGGTTTTATGCCCCCATAAAACCCGGTCGGGGCATAAAACCCAGTTTCAGGTTTTATGCCCCGACCGGGTTTTATGGGGGTATAAAACCCGGTTCCGATACCAGAACCGGGTTTTATACCCCATAAAACCCGGTTCCGATACCAGAACTTTCGGGCTCTTTGATTTCCTTTAGTTTCTTGCAGATCACACTTATATATGGTAAAATCACAACTATAAATTACTTTTAAGGCTTTCAACTAAGCATTATCAACAAAAAATTTCAAAAACAACCAACAACAATCACATACCTTTAAACTTGGAGAAAAATGTTGAATGTGAGGGTCGTTGTTAGAGAGAATGAAGCTTGATTGAATGTGTGTTTTTTGGATTCAAAAATGTTGAATGGGTGCACAAACAATAATGATGAGAGAATCGAAAATGGGATGGAAAAGAAGAAGCCTAAAACCGTAGGAAAAGAAGAAGAGTAGTGGTTATGGAGGCTTGAGGGTATTGTTGACATTTCATCTGAGTTTGGAAAGAATATTTGACTAAGGGGCAATTTGGGTAACTTGGGTATAGGAAGAAATTAGTTTGTTTGAGAGGCTAAAAACGAATTTTTGTAAAATGGTTGCTAAAAACAATATTTTTGTTTTCTAATGGGCCAAACCTGAAATTGTCTCTTTATAGTTTCCATATGGGCGGTTACAAAATTGATTTTAAATCAATCATTAAATCAATAACGATTACACTTAAAAATTCAAATTTTCATTTAACACAAACGGTTACAATTTGAATATTTAATTTCGTGGTTCATAGCAATTAAAACTATAATTCAATTTTACAATTAATGCTTATAGTTATAAATTGAAAAATTAAATCTGTAATTTAATTTTGTAGTTATATTTTTTCAAATTCAATAGTTGCATTCATGACACTTAATCCATCAATTATATTTTGAAAATTAAATCTTCAATTCAATTTTCATTCATCCAAATACCATTTTTTCCATGAATCTATCTTGATCCATCTCAATCAAGATCTCTAACTCAACCAAAAATGGGTCCTCAAAATGAGTGTTTATCCCATTTTTCCAACAGTTTTATTTATGACAATTTTTCGCTTATAATTGTATAGGGGTTGATTGATTTTTGGACATTGAAATATGTTGATTTGGATTGTTCAATGTAAGTAAATTCATTCATATTGTATGTATGTTAATTTATAAATTTTTAAATATTATGAAATCTATATTTATGTTTAACATTAATTGTAAACATGATTTTAAGTTATTTATATAGTAAAAAAATATTTTTGCGTTAGTTTTCAAATTATTTTACTTCTAAAATTTATACTATTATTTAATTTAAAAAGAAAACCTATGATTTAAGTATAACTCAAAAACTTTGCAAATATTTATATATTGAATTCAAAACCTATTCTTCCTTAAAACTGATTGACAATTATTATATATTTATCTTGTGTTTTGAAAATATATCATTTAGATAAAATTATAAAAAATTGTTTTAACTCATTGTTTATAGTTATTATTCTGATATTGGTCTAGCTGAATTCTTGTGTGCACATATTTTGTTATCTAATTATGTTACACGAGTAATTATAACACTCTGTTATTCTGATTACGTCATATAGATAATTATGACATTCTGTTATTCTAATGCATCACACGGATATTTATGACATTCTATTAATCTAATCAGGTCACACGGGTGACGGGTATTTGTGACACTACAAGACATGAGCTAACTTTTTATTTATGTTATGTGAATATATGTTTCAATAGGATATTTTGTTCTGTTTAGTGTTTTATCCTACATGGTACTTTTTGCAAATATGAAAATTGATTATATTTTCGATTTTAAATATTGGTTTTAAAATATGTTTATATGTATTGAATTTTTTTATCTGACTTCTAAAGGTTGTTATAATGACAATAATATTATATATAAATTTAATTACTGAGTTGATGACTCACCACTCATCTCCACCACTTTGCAGAGTAAGAATGAATTATGAACCTTGAATATTTAGAATTTAGAGTTCACCCAAATGAGAAGCTTTAGTGTAGTTAATACAATTCATTGTATTTAGTTTTAGATTTTATAAGGATTAGAAATTTAGCAAGGATATATCTTGTTTCAGTAATTAATTTTTAGGAAGTTTCTTTTGAAGATTATGTTCAGAAACATTTGTTGATTAATTTCAAACTTTGGAAATAAATTCCTATGTAGAGTTTTTTCATTTTTTTTTTTTTTTAAGATCTAATTTGACCGTAACATCCTATTTTCTTGCTATTGGATTTGGAGTGTTACATATGCCATGTAAGAAGCAAATCATTTGACATTGATGGTATGACACTTTTTTTAAAACACAATGAAGATGCTCTTAGTTTTTGACACTACAGAAATTAATGTAACAAAAAAATATTACTTCAATAATTTCTGCCATTAATTTCACAAAAAATTATGTAGAGAACTAATATTTGGTTAAAATAAGCCATAAAATTAATGTTACAAGATAAAATTTACCTAAATAGTTTCTATCATTAAATTCATTAGTAGAAAAGTATGCTGGAAACGATTTGAAGTTGATACAAGGCATCCAATTAATGGTTGGAAACTTAACATTTTGTTATTGGCTAAATACACTAGCTTTAATTTTGTCCACATATTAGTTTTTGGTCTTGTCATCTCAATATATGAATACCTTAAACTTAAAGAGTTTTATAAATCATAATATGAGGAAACCATTTAGATTCAGAAAATAGATGATCACATATAATAAACTTTCAAAAATTTAATGAATTATTATTAACTTTATTATGAATATGATAAGGAGAAAAAAAAACTAAATATTATTATGCAAATTGATGTTATTGGAAATGAAAAAAACAAGATATGGTGTGTAACAGTAAAAAAATTACTACTCACAAGCCTAATTAACAGATGGGTAGAAAGACCCAATATATCAGCCCAAGTGTTGGACCAATAATCAATCCAATCCATTAAAGCCTAAAGTCCTTAGAGTCCACAACTAGCGGTAACTCACATACAACAAATACTGCATTAAAGAAGGGTTCTCAAACAGCTAATACCACATTAAAGAGAGGTTTGATCAGATTAACGAGCAGATCAGCTAATAAACACAAAGACGGGGATCAAGGGAATAGATCCCTTTATCTCAACTACTATTACACCTTTACCTATAAAAAGGGAGAAACCAGAGAGACAAGACATCTTTAATTCACTATATAGTTACTCTGCCAAAATATCCTCAGACACTTAGCAAACATCTCTGTCTACACTGTCATATGATAGTCAACTACTACCTTACTTAACTACTATCCCACTCTAGTCTTAACAATCATATATTCCACACTACTCATACGCCATCATTATAATATCAATCTTACGCTCTCTTACCCTTTTTAACTATATTTATTTCCTATTTTAAATTGAGCATCGACATTACCCCTTTTGTCGACACCACCTCAATGTCAAGGTAACTCATTGTTCTCGATCGACATTTTGTAGGTTGTTAGATCCCAAGAAGTTGATCATAGAGTCGAGCCTCCATGTCAACAACTATAGGAAACCACCTGCTGCAATTTGGCACCATCTGTGGAGAACTAGCAATCAAAACTTAAGAAGTCAACTGAATACACGTTCAAGACAAAATGGCAGAACAATAGCACTAGACAACTCTCAATGCCTAAAGAATCAGTGCCTAAAAGAGAGGCACTCCGCACACTTTGCCATAAAAAAGGTGCATATTTGAACTTCTTTCTTGCACTGAGGTATTGAATATACTAAATATACTAGCATTTAAAAAAGGCATCACACTATCAACCCCTTTTGATGTTATTGATGATACTATACCATTGGACACACTAAAATCACCATCCTTCAATAAGGGTATCTTTAGTTTCATCTTTCTCCAAAACCCCCCTTAACTGAAAAACAAATGAAACAATATTAGTTGCTAAGTATAACATATGATGATGAAACTCAACATATATAAAGTCACATTTTAACTATGTCTCGTTCAAGTACTTTATCTATTTAATGAAATCTAACTAAATATAAATGATTGTATTGATCATTAATGATCTGTAAAATATTTCTGTAATTCATGATCATGTAAAACATTGTTCAAACTTATTTTGAATAATTTGTAAAGATAGATATCTCAATCTATATAATTTAATGAAATCATCAATAATTTAGCACCAATGAAGTCTTGGTCTTCCAAGACATTTTCTATAGGTTCTAGATATTAACGTTTAACAACTAATATGTGATGCCAAGGAAAGAGAAGTCCATGAGGTTCCCAATCAAGCATCGATATAATTGCCATCCAAAAGGTCCTACACTTAAAATATTTAGAGCGACTGAGAAAAATCTCTAATGTGAAAATACTTTCGTATGAGTATTTTATCTTTTATCTTTATAGAAGTACAACATTTTCATGCTTTATATGATAGAAATATTGATGTATGTATTCATGGTTTGATCTGTACTAAAGGAATTGATAGTAATAAGTTGCATTGTAAATCTTGTTAATGTAGGGCATTAAATCGAACAAAATTATGGGTGTCAAAATATGGGACTTTCAGCAAACAACTTTTACAGTCACAATATGCTACGTAGATTATGTTGTCCTATTTCGTAGTGCTTTCTAAATCATATGGAAGAAACCTCAAAACATAGTAAATGTCTAAGGTAGAGATTTTAACGGACAAAACTAACTTAGTTAGCCATTTAATTCTAAGCCACTGTTTTCAAAATTGAAGAGGGAAAAGGGAGCCCACTATTACTGGTGGTGCCATCTTGCAATGAAGTTTATGTTATGTTTCAATTTGAATAATAACTTGCACAAATTTAGTAGACTTAATTTATTCCAAATATGAAACATTACAAGAATTACATTGTTGTAATACAAACTTGAAATTTAAACACTAAATGGTAGATATCTAGCTCTAGTAGCTTTTACACATGAATTGTTGAAGAGCATCTTCCAAGGCTGGATGCTATATGCCGACTCATCAACTCTGTCAAACTTATAATGAATAAAAGAAAGTTAGTTTTTAGATCCATAAATAACTGTAACTACTAAACTAGTTGCAAAAGTTTTTAGAATATGTATCGTTTGAAAGTATTTTTTGAAGATACATATTTCAAGCTCATAAGCACAAAGATCTAGCAGTCCTATATTTTATAATACTTACACTAAATAGTGAATAGGCATTGGTGTGAAAAACCACAATTGAACAAGAAATCACAAAGTATAGCACCATTTAGATTTTAAGACCTCAACAAGTTATGGACCCAACCGTTGCTAAGTAAGTGAGGAAACAAAGAGAAACTAGAAAATATGTTGCAAATTGCATATTTTCTTGCAACATCAAAGACATGCTCATAAAGCTTCATGGATAACACTATTTTCTTATATAACAAAGTATTGGAGCATTTACCTTATTGAGAAATGACTTGCGCTTTGCTAATTTCTTCTTCTTGTTCTTCCTTTGTTTCTTCCAGCAAGCTTCAACACCTTTCTTTCAACCATACTTACAAACCACCATGGCTTCCCTATTGAGAATACAATATATCCCATTGACAAGCCAATCACAAGTCCGCTTGCGTAACCCATCATAATGACATTCCAAGCGAACCAGCTTGAGGTATCATGTTCTTCATGGAATTTGGTTGGCTCCAACTTTGGTGGTTCACCATTGCTACATTTTTTTGACAATGGCAATCCGCACAACCATAGATTTCCAATATAGCTATTGTTTTCAAATGTATTGAACTGCCTTCCCGAAGGTATAGGCCCCTTAAGCTGATTGTATGAAAGGTTTAAAGCCGAAAGAGATGTCAAACTTGTCAATTGCATAGGAATCTCCCCATGAAGCTTGTTTGAAGACAAGTCTAATGATTCCAACTCAGTCAAATTTTCGAAAGATATTGGAATGTGACCTGTTAGGTTGTTTTGACAAAAGTTGAGAACTTTGAGAGAATTCAATTTTCCAACTACATCTGGAATTTGTCCTTGAAACTTGTTACTTGACAAATCCATAGTGGCAAAAATGGTAAGAATTTTTGCCAATATAATATCAACTCCTTTCATTGTCACCATAATTGAATCTTGGTAATAATCATCTCCCATATATTTCAATTCAACACTATGGTTTTTCCCGTTCATCATATATTGAAAACTTTCAAAAAATTTCATTCCCAAATAACCGGTGAAACCATTGTGAGAGATATCAAGAATCCGCAACTTAGGGAAAGGAAGTCTTGTTTTGGGATTGCCAAGAGAATCATGAAATCTATTATATCGCAATACAAGGACTTGTAGTTCTGGAAGAATTGCCAACCAAAGGGGGAAGATATCATTAATCATGTTATTCCCAAGATCTAGGACTTCCAACTTAGTACAGTTGACCAAAGAAGGTGGCAATTGTCCCTCCAAGTGATTGCCATTAAAATTCAACGTCGTCAACTGATTACCATTTGCGAACATTTGAGGGATGTTGCCTCGAAAATTATTCAATTTCAGATCTAAAACCGAGAGATTCATCAAGTTCCCTAAACATTGTGGAATAACTCCATTAAAACTATTATCAGACAATTCTATGTATTTAATTCCGCTTGAATTGCAAAATGATGAAGGGATGGCTCCTGTCAAGTTGTTGTGTGCAACTGAAAAGAATTCCAAGTAAGGTGGTGGAGTTGGAAGTTGTCCTTGAAGCAGGTTAGAACGAAGGTCAAGTACCGAAACCAGTGGAAGACAATCTATGTGAGTTAGGAAGTTGTGAGAAAGATTTAGATAAAATAGGGTGCTGGTGTTGCACAGCCAATTTGGAAAGTGGCCCTGAATTTTGTTGTTAGAAAGGTCCAATGACTCTAGGTTGTCTGATAAGATCTCTGGGAACTCATTTATACTGCAAGAAGATAAACCCACCCGTGGAGGAAAGGAAGAGTTGACTTTGAATTTTGTGGTCACCGTTATATTGTTATGTGAAAGTTCAAGAACCATAAGTCTTTTGAACTTGCCGAACATAGAGAACTCTACACTACCCCCTAAATTGTTTGAAGCAAGTGAGAGAGAAGTGAGATTCACAAGTTCAAAAATTGAATTTGGAATTGGGCCATGCAATCTATTATTTGTCAAGTTAATAGATTGCAATGAAGTTGTTTGAAATTCAGGAATATGGCCAGTTAGTTGGTTATTGCTAAGGTCTAAGTATACCAATGATGGTAGAGTAAAAAGCTCCAAAGGTATAGTCCCATCTAGTGAGTTATCACTAATCCAGATAGCAGTTAAATTTTGAAGCCCACTTGCAATACTAGAGGGAATTGGACCATGCAGGCTATTCCCATACAAGATTAAAGAATCAAGTTGAGTTAGGTTGGTAAAAATATTTGGAAGTTCACCATAAAAGTTATTTTTAGCCAAATCTAATTGGGTGAGTTGCTCAAGATTTGAAAGAGATGAAGGAATATAACCAGAGAAATTATTGCTATACAAATCCAATTCGGTGAGTTGCTCAAGATTTGAAAGAGATGAAGGAATAAAACCAGAGATTTTATTTTTTGTTAGGATTAAACTTGAGAGTTGCGTAAGATTACCAATTGACATAGGAAGTGACCCGATAAAATTGCAATATCCCATACGCAAATAAGTTAGGGATTTCAGATTTCCAACTGTATCTGGCAATTCTCCTGAGAATTGAGTTGAAGTGATATCCAAATAGCCAAGAGGACTGCTCCAGTTAACATTTGGAAAACTGCCTATCAGGTTGTCATTAAAGGATAAATCAAGTGTGTGTAGGTGTGGTAGTCGAAAAATGTTTTCTGGGAAGCTCCCTTGTAATCCACTTCCGATGAGACTTAACAATGCCAAAGAAGAAGATACATTTGTAAAGTCACCAGGTGATACCGTAGACATTTTTACACGATCGAGCATAAGTTCTTCTAACTTGGTCAGATTTTGGATTATTCCTTGCATTACAAGTTTTTCAAGTGTGAAAACACCCCATGATCCATCAGAAAGAGCAAGATCAAGAGAAACTAACTCAGATAGGTGAGAGATTGCAAACGGAACTTGACCACCAAAGGAGGATCGAGAAAGGTTAAGGTGTTTCAAACTTGAAAAGTGGGCAAAATCAGAAGGAATTTGAGAACCACTGAAGTCATTGTAAGCAAGGTTGAGTTTTTGGAGGTGAGAAAGGAAGAAGAGGCTGCTGTTGGAAGCTATGGTGCCATGCAGCCAACTACAACTAAGATCAAGGCCAATGACATGACCAGTCACCATATCACATGTAACCCCATCCCATAAACAACAGTCATTATCTTCTTTCCAATACTCCATTTTTGGATAAGAAGAATCACCACATTCAAAAGATGATTCACTATCAAAGGAAAAGAGTTGCTTAAAGTGGAGTAATGCAGAACTCTGGTCACGAGAACAGAGGTTTGCACAGCTCATTGAGTGCAAGACAACAAGTTGGAGGCAGAGAAGTTGATAAGACCATGTTAACCAACCCATTTTCTTTTCTTTTTTTGTTTTTCTGTATGAGGTTACGAGAACCAATAGATGATTATATAAAGATGAAGAGGAGAAATAGATGGTCGTAATTTTAAACCGTAATAAAAATGTACTAGTCCATCAACAAATTGGCCCCCAAGTCTAGGTCATCCACTAAATAGAGGCAGAGGTCTTCTTGGTGCTAATAATTATAGAGTTGCTGGATGGAAATATTTAGTCATCCACTAAACAGAGGCAGAGGCAGAGGTTCTTTTTGGCAGCCGTGAGGGTTGGGCTAGACAACTAGTCAAACTACCAGTCCATCAATGAATTGTCACCAAGTCTTGGTCATCCACTAAAGTGAAAGAAATCAAATGAAAGAATGATATATATGAAGACAGAGGTTAGTGGCAATGCAAGAAATAGAGTGGTGATAGAAGCATAAAGATTATAAACTTGTTAATTACTTAATTTGTTAATGAGTTGCAGCCAAGTCAGCAGTAGTCTTGCCAGCAGATGGTCTTCCATTCTTAATCCTCCCCGTTAGATTTGTAACTGAATTCGGTTAGGGTCTTGCAAGCGAGCCTATAAATAGCTCTAGTTAAATTCAGGTGATTATTATGGAAAATATGTTGTAATGTTTTCAATTAATAAAGTCTAGAGAATTCTCTCTAAAGATTTTCTTATCTATGAAGACACCCATTTTGAGTATTCAATTAATTTCCATGAGAATTTATTTATCAAAGTTCCGGGAACTTAGTTAAGCAACATTAAACAATTATTTTTGTATATAAGTCAATTATGATCTTGAAATTCCACTTATGACATATGATATTAGATGACTTGTATGAACTAAAGTGCTTTTTCAGTTGGCAAGTTATTTACTCTTACATTATTGAGTAATGAAATTCCGCCAGAAGGGCATTTGCAGTAAATCTTGTTCTATGATTTCTCTACAAAAATGGTTCCCAATAACACCCTGCTATGAAGGTTAGCTGCTTGTCCTGTAAACAACATCAATTTTTTTTTTCTCCTAAGAATAAACGGCATCTATTTTACCTACTCACTTTGGAACAATTATATAATTTGATATAGACTGTTTTATCCTGTTTTGCTCTGCACCTCTCTAGCATTTGTTGCTATTTCATCACAATATGGTGTAGTATCCTGCAGGTCATAAGCTGAACATAAATTAACTAGCTTAATTCACCTTCTAATTTAATAAGTAAAAGAGGTGGGTGAGTTTTGGATTTAGTAATGTAACACTCCAAATCCCGGAGCAAGGAATCTGAAATAATACTCAGTAAAAGTTAAACTTCAAGATGTACTTTATTTAAAGTTAAGCTACAATTAGTAAAATATTCTAACAATAACAAAAAACCAATTGAAAATCAATCCTTACAAATAAATAAAACTAAAAGGAATAATAGTTCTCCGAATAATGATCACAAACTCTAACTGCTAATTCCTTTATATAACCACTCCCTAAAAAATACGAAAATCAACATCCTGACATAACTGTAGTTGCTCTAGAAAAATGGTGCAGACAAGGGATAATAAATTCAATCTCTTATTTAATTCAAATGCAATGGAATAATTTGATTAATTGGTCCTTATTTTTTAATTCTACACTAGCTACATTTTAATTTTCCAATTTGTCACCGATAAACCAGCTCATGTAAACTTATTTTGTATTCTTGAGAAAATTATTATTAGCTATTGTTGAAAAGAGTGATTCTGGTACCGTTTCATAACAAAATAAAAAGTTTAAGCGACTGAAGCTCTCTAACATTTATTGCAAGACTAAGCACTTGGTTGGGTTTATGTATGCCGACCAAAGCTAAATACAAAACATATGTAGAATATTTTAATCCTATAGGACTCATCCCACCATGCAAGGAAATAGCATTGCTGCATAAATAATTCATAATTTAGTATTGATCTTCTCTTCTTTTTAGCAATAATCACGCCATTGAATGTTGAACTCATTTCCTTCTTTTTGTTTACGTGCAGTCTTCGAAGGGCAGCAATTTTTACTCAACACTCTATTTTTATAATTTGCCATTGGTAAACTAGTCCAAAAGCATCTAAGTGTTTGTTGACGTATTAAATTAATAATACTAATTACTTTGCCCAAATTGGTGCCTAAATAATGTGGTGTCCTTAGGAATAGGAGGAGATTTAATTCATCAATTTTAATTGGTTAGTCATTTTATAATGTTACATCATTTAGGCACCACTTTGGACAAAGTATCATCATTTTATAATAATGTTGGACATTTCATATTTTGCATTCCAACTCAATCTAAACTCGTGATGCCTAAATTAATGAATGAATACGTTTTAAAAGAAAGTGGGTTGGAAGAGTGTTAGATAGTCTCACATTATTAAAAGAAGTGGGTTTGCATTGGTTTATAAGGTGAGGGTAAACCTCCACTTATGAGCTAGCTTTTGTGGTGAAGTTAGATCTAAGACTATTTTCTGAGAAATAATAGTCATAATTGTGAACTTGTGGAAATATGAGACTACATAGTTGTTGAAATGATTCATGTAGGAAATTTCGAAAAAGAAATTATTCATGTAAGAAGTATCATTGACATTTGACAACTACTTAGTCTTCTTGACTTGAATGATTCATGTAGGAAATTTCGAAAAAGAAATTATTCATGTAGGAAGTATCATTGACATTTGACAACTACTTAGTCTTCTTGACTTGAATGATTCATGTAGGAAATTTCGAAAAAGAAATGATTCATGTAGGAAGTATAATTGACATTTGACAACTACTTAGTCTTCAACTTGTGAAAATATGAGACTACATAGTTGCCGAAATTATTCATGTAGGAAATTTCGAAAAAGAAATGATTCATGTAGGAAGTATCATTGACATTTGACAACTACTTGTTTTCCTGACTTGAATGATAATTGTGAAATTGTGGAAATATGAGACTACATAGTTGCCGAAATGATTCATATAGGAAATTTCGAAAAAGAAGTGATTCATGTAGAAAGTATCATTGACATTTGACAACTACTTAGTCTTCCTGACTTGAATGACAATTGTGAACTTGCGGAACTATGAGACTACATAGTTGCCGAAATGATTCATGTTGGAAATTTCGAAAAAGAAATTATTCATGCAAGAAGCATCATTGACATTTGACAACTACTTAGTCTTCCTGCGAGAAAAATTCTACATAGGCTATTTTAACATTAAGTTAAATTAGATTAATTTGTATTGATGTTTTTTCCTTTGTCCTTTCCTGGAATTAAAATCATGAGGAGTTGGACCTGAAGACGGAGCATTTGGGAGACATTATTTTCCTATGAGTAAAAATTCAAGCACCATTCCACATTCATAACCCATCAACCTTCCAACGCCAAATCCATATTCGGACCTAGTAGCCATTAAAAAATTTCTCTGAAACAACAAAATAACATCTCTGCAGATATGTTTGCAGATACCATTTTTGAGATATCGGCTATCTTCATTAAACTCTTACACTTTCTTCAACTGCAAGAGACAAACCAACATATGCAATAAAATTCTTTGACATTGCGGGTACCGATATGTAAAATACAGCGCTATTAACTCAAGCCACAAAATTTTGTATTGTTGAAAACACTTTGTTGGAATTAGCTATCAATTGGATAATAGGTTAATTGAGCTATCAATTAGCTCTAGATCGATCACTGATGGCACTCAAATGCACAACCAAGAGATGACAACACCTACTCAAAGAAGACTCACGCCTATATTTTGTGTTTTAATATAATAAATTAAGGTGGAACTTGAATATTTAATCTCTCAAGATCAAGTTAGGTACTCAACTACTCTTATTAAGGGGTGGTACATATACTTGTTCTATTGGTTGGATAAAATACAATGATTTCTTTCTCTCATCTCTTATTAGCTTTTGTGCTCTCTTTTATTATATTTGTACCACAAACATATCACTATATCTAAATCAAAATTAATGAGGCTGGAGTACATAATTTGTAATAATAACATCCCTGAGATACTTTAGCAACCAGTAGCTACTTCAACTTGCTTTCGCTGCAATCTTTCAAGGTACAAAAGTGAACCCATACAACTTAAGCGATAACTGTAATTTTCTCTATTCTTCATTTCTTCTAAAAACTAACCGTCATGATAATTATATAAAAAAATTTAATAATCACGAAATTCACATTACTGATTTACAAAGTAAAGCCAACATCAAAACCTAGCCAATATTTATAAAATCGTTGACTTCAACAATCACTAAGTTAGAGGTTTGCAATGTTCCCTTTCCCAACAACAATTACTAAGTTAGAGGATATCTAGCTGTCCTTTATGACATTTGCAGAAATATCAATTTCCAACTTACTTATAGTCATAGTATTTTACATTGATTATGTTTATCTTCATTCACTTTCTTGATTGGAATTTCTCTAGTTTATATTGATGCTATCAAATTGAAGCTTAAGATAGAGTGCTAAGTTTGAAGAATACTAAAAGTAAACTCAGTACTTAAAATGGATTTCAACTCAAACCATTCACCAGACTTGTATTGCATGGTGGAGGTCGATCACAAACAGAAGGCCCCTTTTGATCAAAATGCATATGTCCACATCTTTGCGTACTATTTGTGCTTTTAGGGAGAATACTACCATCTCCATTTTAATGTCTGTGAGGATGATGCACCACTGGTAAACTGTTTGGAAGCGTTTCTCCACCCTCAATTTCACAACCAGACAATGCATCTTTCTTCTGTTTTTACGCACACAAGAAAGCTCCCATGTGGCTCTCTGTTTTATCTCATATAGGGCGATTTATATTGACTTTGCATGGCTAGAGAAGCATTGCTTGGGCACCCAAAACCAACAAATATTGTTGTTTTCCTGTGATTTCAAATGTCTAAGGCAGAGAAGTTTATCTGATTATGCTGGAAATGAACTCAAAACAAACTAGATTACTTTGACCATCTAATTATATCATAATTGAAGAGGAAAAAGGCAACTTGCTAATATTGGCGGAACTGGCGAGAAACAGGACGGTGCTAAAAGCAGAGAGAGGCTAACTTCTTGACGAGCTTCGATAGGTCACACAACAAATACGTAACATTCATCGATAGTTTATAATACAGTGACAAGAGTCATGAAAAATCACTCTTGAATAAATTTTTTAAGATGCTAATATTTTCTAAAATTTGATTTATTTTTAAAACAGTTATCAAAAATAAACATTGTAGTAACACCAACTTCAAAATTATACAATAGATGACGAAAATCTTGCTCAAACATTTTTTGAACATAAATACTGTGTAAGGATCTTCCAGCCAACACATTCAGCTTTGTGAATTCTTAAATAAAGAATGAAAATGAGTTTCATTTTATAAATAACCATAAGTTTTAAAACTAGTAGGACAAAAATTTTAGAATATGAACTCATTAATATTATTTTAGAATATAATATCATTTAGATTTTAAGAGTTCAACTAGTTATATAATAAGTCATTTTGATCCAACTAATAAGAGAGAACATTAAATGGAAGAAGATGATGAGGGTTGAAATATGGCACTACTTAGCTGCTTTGAAATGATACTTCCAAGCATCCTTATATTTTCAAAAGTTCCATGGGTTGACAATAATTCTCATACAAGCAACATCAATGCACAACAAATTCGTAGTATATGTAACAACGTCGAAGCTATGCAATTCTACTCCAAGACATAAATTAACCCCAACATGGAAGGGTACGTATGCTTCAGGATTGCTGTCTTCTTGGTATGAAAGAGAATCTTTACTCCGAATTTGACGAGCCATTATAATACTAGTTTATTTTGAGCATCTAAGGTAAGATTTTAAAGATTGAAAATAAATAAATAATTAAAACGAAAGGAATTTTATTATGCTTATAAATATAATGGGTAGAATTCTCATCTCAATAGGTCTCAAACATGAAAATGCCTAAAAGATTGTGTAGGCTATGTTTCCAGATCAACTTGCCAATGCAACCAACTCTGTGGAATCTGCAAGAAGTAATGGAAGATTTGAGAAAAACAGTTTGGTCAGTCACCATATTCTCAAACTCGTAATTGTTTTTGGCAAGAAAGAAAATCACAATTGTTCGATATCAGAACACTTTAGTTCATTACAAGTACTACCTGCATGCACGTGCTAGTTTCTTCTGCACTTTCGTTTCAGCCATTTCACCGTTTTTGAACTGCTTTGCTTCAACCATACTTATAAACAACTGTAGTTTTCCTGTTGAGAATACTATGTGTCCAATAGACAAGCCAATCACCACTCCAGTTCCATAACCCATCATAGCTATTTTCCAATCAAACCAACCAAAGTACTGTGCTCATCATAGCTACATGTAATGGACAAGGGTAATCCACACAATCCCAAGCTCCCAAGATATGAATTATTTTCAAAGATGTCAGAATTGGGATCCTACAGGCATAGGTCCCACAAGTTGGTTATAAGAAAGGTTTAACCATGAAAGATTATGAAGATTTAGCAATTGCGGAGGAATCTCTCCATGAAGCTTATTTGAAGAGAGATCTAAGACTTCAAGGCTCATCATATTTCCCAACAACAATGGAATATGACCCTTTAGGTTGTTGTGAGAAAAGTTGAGAAATTGGAGACCTTGAAGATTTCCAAGTTCTGTTTCAGGAATTTGATCTCGAAATTGGTTGTTCGACAAAACAATGGCTGTGATGGTTGAATAAACTTCAATGTTAACCAACTTACCTTCTATTTTATCAACTGTCAAGGTTGTTTTTTCTTGAAGAATACCATCTCCCATCGTTTCAAATTCATCTTTCCAATGCGTCATAGCCTTGAAATTTTCGAAGTACATTGTTGGCAAAGGCCATGAATAAATCATGGGAGATATCAAACATTTTCAACTTAGGGAATGGAGATCTTGTTTGGGAATCGTCAATAGAACCATATAATCTATTAGATCACAAGACAAGAATTTGAAAGTCTGGAAGAGTTGCTAACCAATGGGGAAAGCTATCTTCAATCCTGTTGTTCCCCGACATTTAGTACTTGCAAGCTACTACAATTAGCCAAAGATGGTGGTAAGGGGCCCTCCAATAGATTTCCATTCAAGTTAAGAGACACCAACCTATGGCACATTGAGAATGTTTGAAGGATGCAGCCGTAGAAGTTATTCATCTGCAGATCGAAAGCCGATAGCTCACTACAGCTTGCAAGACGCTCTGGTATCATTCCACTCAAGCTGTTATGGATAAGTCGATGTATCCCACAGCACTGAAATCACAAAAGGATGATGGAATCTCCCCAGTCAATTTGTTGTTTGCAAATGAAATGAACCACATGCTAGGTGGTAAGAGGCACAAGTGGTCCTTGGAGTAAATTGGAATGAAGGTCAAGATGTTTAAGGGACATTGAAGGAATGTGCCCAAAATTTGTGAGAAGATTGTTAGAAAGATCCAGATGTAACAAATTGTGCCACAATTCTGATTTTCTGATGCACCTAAGAAACAGGGGAATTCGGTTATGTTACAAGAAGCACATCGAAAGTCCTCAAGCTTGGGCAATGTAAAGTTGACATTACTGTGGCTTTGTAGTGAGAGTAGGTTGCTGCTTGAAAGATACACACTCTTGAGAATTTTGGGGTTTGAAAACATATCCATGTTGAGAACACCACTCAAGTTATTTGATGAAAGATCTAGAAAAGTAAGATTCACAAGTTTAAATATGAAATTTGGTATCGGTCCATAAGTCTGATTTTGACCCAAAAGAATACACTCCAAAGAACCAGCAAAGGCCTATGATTGTGATATGTGTAAACCTGCCCATGCAGGTAATGCAAATCTTGGAGACTTAGACGTGGCTGTTGCAGTCCTAGAAATAAGTTGTAGAGCTGTTGTTTGTTGAGTAGCATGAGTTTAGGAGACATCTGTTATTAATGGAGTCACTATTATTTGTTCTGTTATTAATGGTCTGTTATTAGAAAAGTTGTGATCATATTTTTTAGCTTTACAAGTTGTGTTCAAGAACTGTTTTAATTCTTGGACTACTGGAATAAAGCAGAAGAATTTTCCTTGCAGACTCTATTTCTTTCTTCCCTTATTATTTCTAAAAATTCTACACAACAGATTGGTCAAGAGAACCTGTGAAGTTGCTGCCAAGGTCTAAAATTTCCAAGGACAGCAGAGTAAACAACCATGATGGTATCGTTCCATTCAAATGATTATTATGCAAGCGGAGTTTTATTAGATATGAAAGGCCACTTACTTGACTAGGAAACTTACCCACGAATCGATTATCCGAAATGTCTAAAGATGAAAGTGGACTAAGGTAGAACACTGATAATGGCAATTGACCTCTAAAATTATTCTCAGCAAGATCTAAACACTCCACTTTGTTAAGGTTGCCAAAAACATCAGGAAACTGTCTTGAAAAATTGTTATTACAAAGATATAACATAGTGAGTTGGCCAAGGTTAGAAAGTGATGATGGAATTCAACTAGTAAAACGGTTGGATTTCAAATCCAAAGAAGTGATTTGGGTGAGGTTTCAAAATGAAGCTGGAATTGGACCTTCAAAGTTGCATGAATGAAGATCCAATACGTTCAATTCTCTAGAAGTCTCAATTGAGTCAGGCAATTTTCCTGAGAAAGTTGTGACAGAAAGATTAAACAATTTGAGAGGACCAACCCACTTCGACATTAATTGGTAAATTACCTATGAGACCGATATTTTCAGATAGAGTTAGCTGCTGGAGGAATGGAAAGTGGAGGATTTCAATGGGAAATTCACCTTGTAGATGGCTACGTGCCCAATGAACCTATCACAGGTCACTCCATCCCATGAGCAACAATCACTACCCTGCTTCCATGAGTCTGTTCTAGGATAAGAAACGGCATTGTTGTCACAATGACTAGAAGCAGAACTATTGGTTGAAATGAAGTTCTTGAAATGGAGCAAGGCAATGCTATCTTCCAGAGAGCAAAGTTTCTTTAGAGGAGCAGAAGAGTTCAAAGACATTGAATAACTTGAAAAGACGAGAACAATAAAAGGTGGCATGGGGCTAGATACTGCATCAATAACTCCCACATAGCTCTCTTTTCAGGATATAGGGAAAAAAAAAAAATCAAAACCAACTATGGTTGCTAAGATAAATGAGAAATGAAGATATATTGCCATCGATTACCTTCTGCTTTCGTTATATATTGTTTCTAATAGTTGATGAGAAAAGCTTTTTCCAAGACATTTTTTTTCTAGGTTCTAGATAGTTATGTTTAACAACCAGTATGTGGTACCAAGCAAAGAGAAGCCCATGAGGTTCTCCAATCAAGCAGTGATGTAATTCCCATCCAAGAGGTCCTACACTTATGATATTTAGAGTGATTGAGAAAAATATCCAATGCAAAAATGGTAATGTGATTCATATATCTATCATCTCTTCCCACAAAATTGGAGCAAAATTCCAATACATATTTGCAAATACATGTAATTGGATTTAAAATCCATACCATAAATGTGAAAAGAAGATGCATGTTATTTGAATTAAGAAAAGATGTGCCTTAATTAGCTAAACTTCTACTACGTCTGTGGTAAATTAATCTTATGAAATACACCTGATATCAATGAATTAATATTTGACTAAGAACATTTTAAATGAATCTCATAAGAGTTTTATTACGTCAATTTAATCCTAATAAGAAGAATTTCATTATGTCAATTTCATTCTATCATTGCTGATGTATGTCTCAAAGTAACTTCATGTGTTGTTATTTTATGGGCCATTTTATAATTTCAAGTTTGGGTGGGCTTTGTTATAATTTTAGAAAGTCTCTTAATATATCTTGTTGTATTGTTAAGAGAGTTGCAAGAAAGTTAAGTGTGTAGTTTGTGAAAGGGTTGCGCGTCTCTACAACTTATGAGAGCAAAGAAACCCTAACATTGAGAGTTTGTGCGGTTGAAAGATTGAGATCTAGTGAGAGAAGATAGCTTGTGAGTAGAAGTACAGTAATTTCTTGTAAACTTATTATTTTCATACTAGTAAAATCGATGACCTCTATTGATATAGCTATATTGATGAACTACGTAAAAATCTCTTGTGTTGTGTTATGGTTTGATTTGCTTTTAGTTTTATTGTGTTCTTATCATTATATTGTGTTACTTGTTGTATTTGTATAGCCATTCAAACAAGATCTTGGTTGTTACTAGTGTTGTTAGGAGTTATCCACCAAGTGTTCAATAAAAGTCCTAAGAGAGCACTAGTGTGTTTGTGTATTGGTCACGCCTTCCTCCTACAGCCATTTCATTTAATTCATTAAACTTTTATTCTCCAGTGCCTCATGTTTCAAAATTTTCCATATTACTACACTTCTAATATGATTTTTCTGCAATCGTTTCTTAGGCCACATGTAGTGAGAGTTGGGGTAAGAGAACTAAGCCATCAATAATGTAGCTGAAAGTCTTGGTCTATAAAGACTTCAATAGTTCAAGATACATGCAGAAAATACAAAGAAATATAATGGCAGTTGTGTATTATTTTATTTTAATTAACTACTCTATGGCTATTAAGTAGAGTTTACGCGTCCAGAAGGACTAACTCCATGACTTATGTATGTAAAACTTAATTTGACGCTCTAGAATCAATGTGAAAAATATTGTAAATGTAATTTTAATTCTCTGCCTCATTACATCTCCTTCAGGAAATATAGTCAAAAATTGACTCACTAGACAAATCTATTCTTTATGCAGAAATTGGATAGAATAAATGTGATAAATAAATATAACAAAATATTATGACGTTAATTTACATACGTGTCCTGCATGCAATTGACTCACTGTAGGAAATGCTATTACACTTTCTTTTTTTTCTAATACTTTTTTAAAAAAAAATTCGAATTTTTTTTAACTAGCAAATTGCTCATCTACTACTGCTAGCAATAATATATATATTTGCATAAGTGTTGACTAGGAGAGATTATTGTACATTAAAAGACTTGAGTCTATGCCATTTCCTAGACTTCACTCGTCTCTCTGGGTTGTATTTTTTGTGGTTTATAGAGATGAAGAATTTTAGTGAGTCGTACCATGTTGTTTGTAGTTTATCAAATAAACGACCTATTTTGTACAACTAATTCTAAACAACACCATTCATTTTACTAGGCTCAAGCTAGCCCAAAATTTCTCTAAACAGCACGATTCGGATCATCGTACCGGACATTGGGGAAAAAAGGAAATGACCTCTACTACTAGTTTCCATTCATTTTAGAAATACTTTTTACACCTAAAATGAAATAACACCTTCTTTTCTGCTTCTTCCTCCTCCCTCGACTGTTACTGCTCTAATTTCTGTCTTTTCCAGACAAATTGGACCCATTCTAGTGAAATCAATGAAGTCCATGAAGTCGGTTGATTGGCAACTACAACAGTCAAACTAGGTGGCATTTGAAAATTATAATAAATGTAATTTTTTTGGTTGATCATGGTTTTTGTTAGTTATAATTCAAGTAAATGTGTTGTTTTATTCAATTAAATTCATTTTTTAGACAGAAAAAAGTAACAAAACCTAAATTTCAGCAAAGTCAGTTGATAATTGGAATCTTTGAAACTAGGTTGTCTTTAAAATTTATAACAACAATGATCTTTTTTTTTTTTATGGTTTTATTGAACATAAGCTATTTATGTATTTTTGGTCTAATAAATTCATTTTTTTTATAACGAAAGCACAAAAAAAAAAAAAAAAAGAAAAAAGAAAAAAAATATCCAAGTTCGATAAAGTCAACAAACTTGGTTAAGTCGGCAATATCAATTAAGAACTTGCAACAGGACATTGATTTAAGTAATATATTGTTAGAAGGGTGAGATACTGTTCAATAAAATTGTGTCACATCTTCAAGCTTATAAGATATTTCAAATGTGAGAAAAGTTACATCAAGAGAAGGTAGACATCAATAGCTTGAACTCTATAAAGTAATAGCTTTACAAGAACGATGAAAATGAATTTGGACCGGACTTTCATAGTTTAGCCTAGTTTTAAGTCACTAACAAAACCAAGAGCTTCTGCCACGTTTTTACAGCTATAAGTCTTGAAAGTCGCATTAGCTAGGGATATCTTGAGATGCATATACTTGATTATGAACTGTGTTATTAGATTTTGACTAGTTAGTCCTCCCCTGCTTTTCTGTTCTTCATGTAATACCTAGTAGTTCAACAAAGGGTACATGAATAAACAGACATGGACCAGATTTGCTGGTTATCACATGTAAAGGGAATCAAACCCTTGTTGTAGTCTTGTAGATCATCACAGTTAGTATCACTCGAATAATCCTCATACCTACCTGCAACAACCTTAAGAACCTCAATAGTTTATATTAATTCTGTATAAATTAACCCTTGTTGAAGTCTTGTTGTAGGGCATTAAATGGAACAAAATAATAGGCATGAAAATTTGGGACTTCCAGCAAACAACTTTTACAGTCACAATATGTTATGTAGATTATATTGTCCTATTTTGTAATACTTCTTAAATCACATTGAAGGAACCTCAATAGTTTATATTAATTCTATATAAATTAATCCTAGAACATAGTAAATGTCTAAGGTAGGGATTTTAACGAACAAAACTAGCTTAGTTTGCCATATAAAATGTGTATAAATGGTGGCTACAGAGGCACATAATCGTTTCAAAAGTAAAAGCCAAGATGCATAAATCGCACTATCTAAACTATGATTAAAATAATGCTAATTAACCCCATCATTGAGAAACTAAAACAGCGATAAAAGGAAAAAAAAATTCACATGCCCTTCATTTATTTATTAGTGTAATTTAGAATTCAAACTTTTGGTAATTAGTTAAATGACCTTGTAGAATTTTTTATAGAATATACTGTAACTTCTAATTACTTTTGTAGAATAATCTTATTTTACCCTATCAGACTAAAATCTACAGTAGAATAACATATTACTTGTATTAAAATACAAGAACAACTATTTAAATTATAATCAACTATTTAAATTATAATCAAACATTTAAAATGCGCTCATTTAGAACTATACAGACACTAACATTTTCATTAATACACTAGTTGTCTGCACTCGCTTGCGCATATCACATTTACTGTGGTAGTTTGCACCCAAATTTTTTTTGAAACTTAAGAAAATGACCCACTTAAACAAATTGAAAAAGTATTTATTATCACATTTTGTGTTGAAGACATGTACCGCATTTTGTGTAGCATCAGATAAGTTGTGTGTTGTGAAGCAGCGCAAATTAAAGGTCTTGGGTTGTAGTAAAATTTCAAATGAATTCATGGGCCTTTGCATTTAGGTCTTTGATCCAAAATATACAATTGCTCATTAAACCTCAATAATTCATTATTAATTATTTGTTTTAGGGATATTATTAGTATATTTTTGGGTGTTTATATTAATATTCAGATTTTTAAATTTAATTAATATATATATTAATAACTCAAATGTAAAAATCATATTTATAGGTGGTAATATTTGCACCCAAAAAAATAATTAGCTTTTTTGACCATCTAATAATAAAATAATTCTAGAGTGCCCAAAAGTTTTGCTCAAATGATGCGATAAGTTGAGTTGTAATCATCACATTAATTTTGGGATAATGTATAGATGATATTGTAATTACACATAAGTTTACCACATCATTTAGGGAATAAATTTGGGTAAATTTTTGGGCAATGTAACACTACTCCTAGTAATAAGACAAACTTCACAAATTTTGGAGAGGATAAAAGTAAACTTCATTACTACTGGTGGTCCAACTTGTGAGAAATTGGGCAATGTTAATAGTAGAGAGATTGGATTTTTGGCAAACTATTATAGGCCACACAATAAATATCTAACGTTCTTTTATAGTCTATAATGAATTGACAAAAATCATGAAAGAACTCAATCTCTACAAATTATTTTAAGGGATAATTCTAAAAAACCTGTTACAATTTGTAAAAATATCTGTTTTATACTAGTTTCATTTTTGTCCAAAATCCCCCCTAACGTTAATAAAGTAACAGAAAAATTATATAATGGGTTAAAGGACAATTTTAGCCTTAATATTTTTATTTAATAAATAAAATATTTAAAGGGATAACCTCAAAAAATCTATTGTAGTTTGCAAAAATGTTTGTTTTACCACATTAGTTTCATTTTTTATCAAAATCCCTCTTGACGTTAATAAATTAAGAAAAAATTATATAAAGGGTAAAAACATAATTTTAACCCTAAGATTTTTATTTAATAAATGAAATAATTATAAAATAATAATAAAAAAAATTCAGGGTTTCCAATTGACTGGAAATCCAAGTTGGAAACCTAATCTGCTATAAAAAAAATAAAAAATAAAAAATAAAATAAAATAAAAAAGAGTTGATAATTTTTAGAGAGTTCAATTTTCCAACTACCTTTGGAATTTGTCCTTGAAGCTTGTTACTTAACACAAATCCATTGTAGTGAAAATGGTAAGAATTCTCTCCAATTTAGTATTAGCCCCTTTCATCGTCACTGTAACTAAATCTTGGTAATAATCATCTCCCATATACCTCAATTTAACACCATGTTTTCCCCAGCTCATCATCGCTTGAAATTTTTGGAAAAACCTGGTTTGCAAAAGTACCGGTAAAACTATTGTGTGAGAAGTCACAAATTCGCAATTTCAAGAAAGAAAGTTTTGTTTTGGGATTGCCTACAGAACCATGAAACCTATTAGATCAAAATATAAGAACTTGTAGTTCCGACAGAGTTGCTAACCAATAGGGAAATGTGTCATCAATCATGTTATGTCCAACATCTAGTACTTCCAATAAACGATAGTTGACCAAAGAAGTTGGTAATGGCCCTTCCAATTTATTGACATTAAGATTTAGAGTTCTCAACTAACTATTATTTGCAAATGTTTGAGGGATGCTACCATGAAAGTTGTTTATCCTTAGATTTAAGACTGAGATAGATGCAAAGTTTCCCAAACACTGTGGAACACTTCCATATAGGCTATTAGTAGACAAGTCTAGATATTGAACTAAGGTTAGATTGCAAAATGATGAAGGGATCACTCCCATCATTTTGTTGTGTGAAACTGAAAAGAATCACATGGACGGTGGTGGAGTTAGAAGTTATCCTTGAAGTAAGTTAGAATGAAGGTCAAGAATTTGAAGATTTATCCATGGAAATCGTGCGATGCCTGTTAGATAGTTTTGAGAAAGGTTTAAACTAACTAGAAGACTGATTTTGTATAGCCAATTTGGAATCTGGCCATGGATTTTATTGTTAGAAAGGTCAAGGTATTGGAGGTTGTTAGTGGTTGATATGATATCTGAGAACTCATTTATATTGTAGGAAGGTAAAGCCAAATTAGTAAGTTGAAGAAAGGAATTAACTTTGTTTGTGGTGGTCAATAACGATAGATTGTTACTAGAGAGATCAAGCTCTTCAAGGTTTTTGAGCTTTGCAAACATGCAAAGCTCTACCGTGCCACTTAAATTGTTAGAAGAAAGATGAACATGAGTGAGATTCACAAATTCAACAAATGAAAAAAGATGACCAAATAGTTGATTGTTTGATAAATCTAAAATGAAAAGTTGCTCAAGATTTGAAAGAGATGAAGTGATATGACCAAAGATTTTATATTTAACATATCCAAATGTAGCAGTTGTTCAAGATTTGAAAGAGACGAAGGGATATGACCAGAGAATTTATTATTTGACAAACCCAAATCTAGGAGTTGCAAAAGGTTTCCAATTGACTTGGGAATTTGTGGAAGAGAGATCCAAATACCTGAGAGAGTTGCTCCAGTTAACCATAGCAAAATAGCCAGTAAGGACGGAGTTCCGCTGTAAATTGACTTCTTGAAGGTGTGGTAGGCGAAAGATGTTTTCTGGGAACATCCCTTGTAAACCACATTCCTGGAGATACAACAACGTTAAAGAATAAGATAGACTTGTTAAGTAAGCAGGATCAGTGGTAGACATATTCATATTTTGGACTACCCCTTTCATAACAGATGTTCCGAGTGAAAGACATGTTTTGCCATACATCTTTTTGAAAAATGGACCAACTACTTTTAACAAGTTGCAATCATAGATTTCAGATGAGAGATCAAGTGAAACTAATTTTGACAAGTGAGAGATTTCCAAAGGAACTGGACCAGAAAAGTAGGAGGAGGAGAGGCTATGATGTGTTAAACTTTTGAGCCGAACATAATCAGATGGAATTTCAGAAAAACTGGAGAAATTGAAAGCAAGGTTGAGCTTTTGGAGGTGAGAAAGGAGGAACAGGCTACTGTTGGAAGGTACGGTGCCCGAAAGCCTACTACAACTAAGATCAGGACCAATGACATGACCAGTCACCATATCACATGTAACTCCATCCCATGAACAGCAATCACTATCCTTTTTTCAATGCTTCATTTTTTAATAAGGAGGTATCCCGATTTTCTGACAAGCTTTAGATGAAGTGGAAAAGCCATAAAAATGAAAGGGAAAGGAAAAGAGTTGCTTAAAGTGGAGCAATGCAGAAGTCTCATCATGAGAACAGAGGTTTGCACAACTCACTGAATGCAGGACAACAAATTGGAGGCATTTTCTTTTCTTTTTTGTTTTCGTGCAAAAGTTTACAAGAACCAATAGATGATTATATAGATGGAAGAGCAGAAATAGATGGCTATAATTTTAAACGGTAATAAAATTATACTAGTCCATCAACAAATTGGCACCCAAGTCTTGGTCATCCACTAAACAGACAAATTATAAAGTTGTTGGAAGTAAATATTTGGTGCTAGACATTTGTCATGTTTTTTCTTTTCGTTCTTATTATTGTAAATAGCATGTCATTTAGTCATTTGCTAGCTATAATATCTTTGGTCATGACTCATGAATGCTGTTTCCAGCTGATCGCAACTCTTAATAATTGAAAAGGAAAGGAAAAAAAATGAAGGTATATTATATACGTGAGGACAGAGGTTAGTGGCAATGCAAGAAACAGAGTGGTGATAAAAGCATGAAGTTTATAAATTTGGCAATCTGTTAAAATTTTGCCACAAAACTGATTTATCATTTAAGAATTATACGTTACTTAATGTATTGGAAAAGGCAAATTCTAGTAAGTTCATTTAATTCAGTCAAAATATTAGCTTAAATTTTTTTATTTTTTTAAAACAACATTTTGAACCTGAAGGTAAAAAATGAGATTACACTATGAAGACAGAGGCTAGCCTTAGAGGCAATTTACTAGATTAAACTTGTGTTTGATGAAAAATTTGATAAAAATTTCATATTTCTTCAATGTAACTAATGAAAAGGGATCTTCAAATAATTTATATTTTTAATGGGAATGAATTATAAGCTTAAATTCTGAAATTTTTATAAATCATTATAATAAGAACCGGTTCAAGGCTTGTCTAATACATTTGTAAATGTTCAACTGGCCCACGAAAAGAGGTCTTCAATCATAGTTGTGGTAGACATAAAACCAAAGTATTTACTAGCCACCCTATTTTGTGATTAAATTTGTTTCTCCATGCCGTGTTTCAAAATTTCCATACTTGTACCATTTGATTATAAATTTTTTTCAAAAATTAAAAAATAATATATGTGGCTGTGACTGTTTTTAAGGCCTCATGCAGTGAGGGCAGAGGTAAGAGGACTGATCCATCAATAATGAAGCTCAAAGACTTGGTCATTGAAGACTTTGTTAGTTCAAGACACGAAATTATTCCTGGATAAGTACAAACATCAGAACTCTCAAGAAACGAAAACATTTACTTGAAGTTGAGCAGTGTAAAACTCTGTTCATGAGAACAGAAGAAACAAGTTGGAGACAAAGAAGTTGATAAGACCTTCTCAACCAACCCATTTTTTTTTTTCATTGGGTACAAGAATATATGGATGATACTATATACTATATAGATGAGAAAATGGTGGCCAGCTAGACAGAGTCTTATAATAAATTTATAATACTGTTCTTTAATTGTATATCTTTTATGACTTCTCACAATATTTTTTTGAAATTTTAATAAAATAGAGAAAATCATTTTTGTTTTTGTAAAACATTTTTCACATAAAAAGAAAACTAAAAATATACATCACCCCTTGATACGAATGCTTGGATCTTCCTATTCACCTTAATAATTGAAATATTTGGTGCTAGATATTTGTACTTTTTCCTTTTCGTTTCTTATTATTGTAAATGGCAACTCATTTAGCCATTTGCTAGCTAGAATGTCTTTGGTCATGAATGTTGTTTCTCGTTAAACAGTTATCGTAGCATAGTTTAAATGAATCGATTCCAAATAACAATAAGAATTCAAAACAGTGAGATTTTACAAGTAAATAATAGAGAAAAATTAAAAGAAGAATTACTTAAAAATTTTAAAATGAAAAATTAATCGAAGAATAATAAAACAACCAATAGAGAAAATAGCAATGTTTTGAGGGTCACTTAATTGTTTATTTATTGTTGCCAAGCTTGATTTCTAATTAAAACTCAATTGTCTGTTTCACATCCTAAACAAATAATTGGAAAATATAGATTTTAAGATCAAATAAAAAATATATATATCAATAGTATTTGCAAAATTCTTTCAATTTAAGACCAAACTCGGATATAATTTTATATTATCTAAAAACGATAATTTATTAAATTGATAATATTGCAGTCGAAAATCAACATATAATTATATCAACCTAGAAATTATAATTTCAATGTAAATCATATAAAGAAAACATGACTGAATTTATATAAAATTACAAAATATAATCTTCGAAATTAAAATTAAAAAAAAAAAAAAAGAAATTCAACATAAACATTTAAGAACTTGAAAGAAATCAAACTTAAATAATAACATCCTTACAATTAAGATCATTCCTCAGCCCCACTCTGACTTTAGCCTAACTTGTTTATTATTTCACATATTCTATAGAGAAAGTATGAAGATTATTCGGCAAGATACTTTCTTTTGAAACATTGATTTTCTCTCTAAAATTGGTTTCTTCGTTATGCTGTCAGACACCCTATTTTATAAAAGTAAGAAATTGACTCTCTAGAGAATCTTCTCTTCACCCAAAAGGAAATCTTTCAAAATTCAAACTTAATTTCAAAATCCTTCCATTCCTATCACAAATTTGTTCACAAATCTTCCATATTCACCACCACAACTTATTTGGTTATTTTTCAAATTTTCAAATTCAAATCAAATATCAACTCATCCCCACAAATCACTTCATCATTCTTTAAATTTTGAAATTCAAATCAAATGTCGATTCATCCCCACAAATCACTCAACCATGTTCAAATTTGAAAATGATTTGTTGGTGGGAGTATATAAACCTTGAAAAATTTAGGGTCTGACTTTTCTTATATTTATCTGAAGGTCTTTGATAACATTTGGGTCTTGTGCACTTAAGTTTATGTTCTTTAAATTGAGCCTCTTAATTATATTTTTGAAAAGCCCTATAAACTTAAAATAAGTAGCTATAAATTATATCAAAATTATCAATTTTTTGAGCATAAAAATACATTAAATCAAATGATCAAATCAAATGCATTCGTAAAAATAATCAAATAAAAATGTTTAATTAAATAACATATTTTGACAAATACAATCAATTTTCTAATATTAAAATTATATTTTTGTGCTCTAATAAGTGGCTATGCAAGAAATAGAGCGGTCAGAAAAGCATGAAGGTTATAAAGTTGATAATCTGTTAAAATTTTGCCATAAAACATATTTATCCTTTAATAATTATATGTTTGTTAATGTACTTCCAAAAGCAAATTCTAATACATTCATTTGATTTAGTTGAAATATTATCTTTATTTTTTATTTTTTATTTTTAAAAATATTAACGTATTATAATCTCAAGTCTTAAATACTATAATTGGGTCTTTTTCTATTAGTTTAGTCTTTTGGGTCTGGTGGTAACTAACTAAAAAATTCATTAAACAGATAAGGGGTCTATTAGAAATTATTGTGATTTAATATTACATATACAATCTAAATATATAATTCCACCATTGCCAAAATTTAATTTTCATAATACTAAGGAGAAACCTAATAATGAGTAACGGGTCCCTATGTTTTATACACAGTTCATATTGAATGAATAATGGTTCCCTAAGTTTTATACACAGTTCATATTGAATGAGTAATGGTTCCCTAAGTTTTGTACACAGTTCATATTGAATGTCTATATAAAGGCTTCTTGATTTCAATAAAAAATCAAATGTTAGTTTAATCTATTATCAATGTTAATTCAATTTAGTTTTGTATTAAAATATATATAACAGCAATTTCTATGGTATAACTTATGAGATGATATGTTGTCTGCCTCAATATGGTTCCTTCAGGAAATATGGTCGAAAATTTTCGCCTGCCACACCAAATTGGGAGTTAACTTCAATTAATTAGAAGGATCAGCTGACATTTTTACTTTGATAAGTGCTATCAACTAATTTAGTGAAATCAAAACTATAATTTATGAAATTAAAACTATCCAATTAAAAAGGTGAAATTGAAATGAGAAACATAATTAAATGAAAAAATTATTGCAGCCGTTAGAACCGGGGTAGAGACATTGAGCTACATTATTGATGGATTTGTTCTCTTATCCCTACCCTCACTGCACAAGCCTAAGAAACAATCATTGTCACATATTTTTACAATAAAATCATAATCAAAACGTACTAGTGTAGAAAAATTTATAACACAATGCTGTGTCAAAGTCCAATCATAATCAAAATATACTAGTTCACCTTCAATCATGGCAGTGGATGACAGCTAACCGAAGTAGTCACTTGCCACTCTATTTGTGTCATTAGACTTTGATTCTCTGATGTCGTGTTTCAAATTTTTCTACACTAGTATGCTTTGATTACAATTTTCTTATAAAAATATGTGGCAGCGACTGTTTCTTAGGCTCTTGCAGTGAGCATAGGGATAAGAGGACTAATCCATCAATAATATAGCTCAATGTCTTTGTCTATGTAGACTTTGTCTGTTCAAGAAGCTATAAACATCCAAATCAATTGATTTCATGATTGATGCGTGTAAAACTTGATTTGACCTTATTTTATTTTGTAATGGGAATAGGAAAGTCTATCTCTTGGTTGTAACCCTCTAGTATATGAAATTATATTGAAATATAAAATATAACCACAAGACAAAGTAATATAGGATTTTACAAATTACTTTTTTGACCTTAGCCAACATCTACGATTGCCAGTTACAATATTGGCAAATGTTATTATACTAGAAATAGAGTGCGTTCCAAGAAAAGAAGGTAGTTTTTTGGAATAAATTAGGGGTCAATTTGCAATTCTAATACTATTATTTGATTTTTAAAATAATTAACTCACCATGTAGATTCTTATTCAATGTTGTGTAAATTTTACAACTAATGACAACTTCACTACATAAACTGTGGAATCCTGGCCAACATCACAAAGTTGTTGGAACAAATACTAATTTCTACTTCCGTTGCATCTACTCTATGGCCCTTCGACTACCCTCACAAGCTATTGGGGCTTTCTAGTTGAGAAAACATGATATCCTATTATCATTCCAAGCACCTTTCCAAATCCATATATAACCTACCAACTCAATGGACTTTCCAACCAAATATATATTAATTAGACTATAACATATTCTGATATTGTAGATGATTATGGTACTATCTCATCGGTATGACAATTATATAATGATTGGATTTCTTTCGATGCTCAAATGAATCAATTAAGAATTACAAATTTGTTATATAAACATTACGAAAAGGGGGGAAACTTCAAGTAGATTATCGTTTAGAGCAACTGAAATATAATTAGCTTAAGTTGCTGAAAATCTATGATTCATTGTTATAATTTTGTATTATAGTAGGTTTTAGCCACCCTATTTAGGTTGTTAGCTTTTGATTTCTTTTATCATGTCTGAATTTTGTTTTTGATTTTCACTTTTTGTCCTTACACTTATGCAGTTAAGGTAGGTGCTAAGAGGACAAATCAAACAATAATTTAGCAAAAAGTCTTGGTCTCCTATAATTTTTTTTTTTTTTTTTATCAAGTTTCAATTACATATTCTTAACAGTTATATAGTTGGATGTAAATTATACTTGTAGATGACATAAAACGAAAGTAGTCACTAACAACTCAAATTATATCATTAGACTTCGATTCTCCTTTGCCATCTTTCAAAATTTTTCACATTAGGATCTTTTGTCTTTTGATATTATTCTTTAGAAAAAGAATGTGGCTACTATTATTTCTTCAGCTCATTTAGTGAGGGCAGGAGTGACAGGACTAATACAGCTCGAAGTTTTGGTCTTGAAGAGTGAAGGCCACGTTAGTTCAAGATGTGATAATTGGGCATGCAGAAAACACAAGCACGAGTATTATGCTAGACATCTAAAAGAATTGATTTTATGATTTATGTGTGCAAAATTTGAATTGACCTACACAATTAATGTGACAAAGAACATATGCAGTTTTCATTATAGGAATTTACCAATATACATAGAACTGACTGGAACCAGCCATCATAATTCATAAGTAAAGCTGACACCAATATACATAGAATCAATGACTATCTATGGAAGACGATGATATGAATCAGGAAATATGGTAGAAAACTTCCTCCCCTGCGGCACATAGTTTGCTCACATTTTACTTTGATAAGGCCAACGACTTTTAATTTAAATTTGCAAACAGAACGTTTAGATGTCATCCTCTGGACATTTAAACAAAATTTGCTATCCGTCAAAAGGACAAACAGAACAAAAATAATCAAAATATAGAGATCTTGAATTCAATTACAAAATGCACATAGTTTTGCAATTAAATATAGGGTCCGGTGTATAGCCATACAACAATTTAGACAACTTTATAGTTCACATATCAATTAAATTTATGCTCAAGTGTATGATCCAAGCAACTCAAGCTCCAGCCCAAACCTGGTTGCAGAGTCCAACCCAATGATTGTTGATGATGTTTCGGCCCAAACCCAAGCCCACATGGCTGCCCCAACTTGTTTCAACAATTCCATCATCAATTAATTGTTTAGAAAACTAATTTTAGTTAATAAGTAGCAGATCATGATGTATTTAATGTTTGTTATTTTCTATCTTCTGAATATGTGTGTTTGTTGACTTGTAATCAATGAGGGAGCGTTTTTCCAATAGGGGAAGTTATATGGATGGCTGCCAACTTTAATCTTCTTTGGAATTAAGTATTTCAGAGCCTTTAAATATGAAATATCATGGTTGTACCAAGTAATGACGACTTTGAATGCAAATTAGTCTTTGTGCTCTTTCAAAATTTTGTCTCTCTTGATGGATTCCTTGAGTGGTGAATTTTAAATTTAAACAATAATATCTGTATCCTAAGCAATCTATCCTATTTTGTTTATCAATTCATTAGGTGGTGAAATTTGTATCCTCAAGTTTTGTTGAACTTGTTTCATTTGTCAATTGTCTATTCTCTTGAACTTCAATCCATTTTCCTTCCCTAACCACCATAATTCTTTTTTAGGTGAGATTAGAATCATAAGTCATTTCCATTCATTTGGAACAACATCATAAGTAAAGGGTCCGGTTTATAGCCATAATTTTGCAAATCTTTAAAATGTTTGATTTTATTTGGTGTTGATTCGATAAATACTTTCATTCTATGATAAAATCAGCGAGAACAAATAAGTGTTGTGAGATTTCATGGCTTATGTTAGTATACTCTAATACATTATGGAACCTCACTAGATTGATGAAACTGTTGTGTACATAAATATTGACAGGAATAAAACCATAATATAACAAATGACATTCATTCGGACAAGTCTTATATTGAGGACTTGTTTTCTTCTCTCTTCTCTTCTTGGGCTACTGCCATTTCTTTGGCTTCACTTCTCTCTCTGGGTTGTGTTTTTTCTGGATTTATTATTAGTGGTGCAATCTTAGAAGAAATATCATGTCAGACTTGAGTATGAATAATAACCTGCAGAGATTTATTACACTAAATTTATTTTGAAAATAAAATATTACATACGTTGCA
Source organism: Nephelium lappaceum (assembly GCA_021234005.1). Lineage (NCBI taxonomy): Eukaryota > Viridiplantae > Streptophyta > Magnoliopsida > Sapindales > Sapindaceae > Nephelium > Nephelium lappaceum. Next base: position 35,502,861 of record CM037996.1, read on the forward strand.
TGGTAGTAGTACCAACTTGAAATTTATACACTAGAGCAATCGAAATTTTTCTCTAAAAGTGTGGAACTTGAATTGTTGATTATAGCATCTTCCAAGCAGTTGGATGCAATCAGCCAACGCTTTTACTTCATAAAATCTGTAAATAAAAATTGAAAGAAAGTTTTTGATAAATAACAATGATGTCTAAACTAATTGAAAATTGTTTTAGAATTTGTATCTCCTATGTATATTGAAACTATTTTTCGAAGATTTCTAAATGGTGCCCACAATCACAATCATCTAGGAGTCCTGTATCTTATATGGTGAACAAGGCATCATCGATATGACAAACAACAAATGAAGAAGATGTGACCAAGTACGACACCATTTAGATTTTAACAATTCAAGATATATGGTTGAGGATCCAACTCTCGTCAAGTATGTGATTGAAGAAACAAACAGAAACTAGAAAGAATGCAGATTATTTTCTAGCAGTTTCAAATACAAGTCATAAAAACTGACACTACCTTCATATATAACAAAGCTTGGAGCATTTACCTCATTGAGAAAATGACTAGAACTTGCTAATTTCTTCTTTTTCCTCTTCTGCATCTTCCAGTCAGCTTTAGCACTTTTCTTTCAACCATACTCACAATCCACCAAGGCTTTCCAGTTGAGAATATAATATACCCCATAGATAGGCCAATCACAAGTCCACTTGCGTAACCCATCAGAATGATTTTCCAATCAAAGCAAGTTGGATTATCCTGTTCTTCTTTGAATTTTGGTAACTCTGATTCTGGTGCTTCATCACTACTACATTTTTTTGATATTGGCAATCCACACAACCCCAGGTTCCCAATATAGCTGTTATTTTCAAATGTATTGAATTGCTTCCCCGAAGGTATAAGCCCCTCTAGTTGATTGTATGAAAGGTTTAGAGTCGAAAGATACGTCAAACTTATCAATTGCATAGGAATCTCCCCATGAAGCTTGTTTGAAGACAAGTCTAGTGATTCCAACTCAGTCAAATTTTCCAAGGATATTGGAATATGACCTGTTAGATTGTTATAAGAAAAGTTGAGAACCTTAAGAGAATTCAATTTTCCAACTACATCTGGAATTTGTCCTTGAAACTTGTTACTTGACAAATCCATAGTAGCGAAAATGGTAAGAATTCTCTCCATTATAGTTTCAATTCCTTTCACTGTCACTATAACTGAATCTTGGTAATAATCATCTCCTATGTATCTCAATTCAACACTATTGTTTTTCCCATTCATCATAGCTTGAAAACTTTCGAAAAATTTCATTCGCAAATAACCGGTGAAATCATTGTGAGAGAGATCAAGAATCCGCAACTTAGGGAAAAGAAGTCTTGTTTTGGGATTGCTAAGAGAACCATGAAATCTATTAGATCGCAATATAAGAACTTGTAGCTGCGGAAGAATTGCCAACCAATGGGGAAAGATATCATTAATCATGTTATTCCCAAGATCTATTACTTCCAAATTACCACAGTTGACCAAAGAAGGTGGGAATGGTCCCTCCAATCGATTCCCATTAAGGTTGAGAGTTTTTAACTGACTGCTCTCTACAAATGTTTGAAGTATGCTCCCGTTAAAGTTGTTTCTCTTCAAATCTAAAACCTCGAGTAAAGTCAAGTTTCCTAGACATTGTGGAATCATTCCATACAAGCCATTGTTAGACAGGTCGAGATATTTAATTGAGCTCAAATTGCAAAATGATAAAGGCATCACTCCTGTCAATCTGTTGTTTGAAGATGAAAACATCATCAATGAAGGTGGCGGAGCTGGAAGCGGTCCTTCAATCAAGTTAGAACGAAGGTCAAGAATTTGCACGTTCAACCATGGAAGTCGATCTATGCCTCTCAAGAAATTGTGGGAAATATTTAAAGAATATAGGACACTGATGTTGAATAGCCAATTTGGAATCTCGCCATGAATTTTGTTGTTAGAAAGATCTAACGACAATAAGTAACCAACAGATGATAAAACCTCCGGGAACTCATTTATGTTGCACGAAGATAAATGCATTGTGACAAGTTGAGGAAAGGAAGAGTTAATTTTGATCGAAGTGCTCAATGATAGATTGTTATAAGAAAGATCAAGCCACATAAGATTTTTGAGCTTCGCAAACATGTAAAGCTCTACTGTACCACTTAATTTGTTTGAATGAAGGATGAGATGAGTGAGATTTTCAAGTTCAAAAATTGAATTTGGGATTGGGCCATGCAATCTATTATTACTCAAATGGATTCCTTGCAATGAAGTTTTTTGAAATTCAGCAATTGGGCCAGTTAGATGGTTACTGCTGAGGTCCATGTATTCTAATGATTGTAGACTAAAAAGCCAAGAAGGTATAGTTCCATTTAGTAAGTTATCATCTAAAGTGATAGAGGCTAAATTTCGAAGCCCATTTCCAACTCTAGAGGGAATTGAACCTGATAACCGATTCCTTGATAACTCCAAATGTGAAATTTGAGTTAGGTTGAAAAAAATATCAGGAATTTCACCGTCAAACTCATTTTCATGCAGATATAAGTCTTCAAGGTGCACGAGATTTGAGAGAGAATAAGGAATATCACCAAAGAGATTATTACCTCCTAAATACAAATTTGATAATTGTGTAAGGTTACCAATTGATGTAGGAAGTGACCCGAGGAAACTACAATATCCCATATTTAAATAAACCAGAGATTCTAGATTTCCAATTGAATAAGGCAATTCTCCCAAGAATTGAGTGTAAGAGACATCCAAGTACCTGAGAGGACTGCTCCAATTAACCTTTGGAAAAGTGCCTGTAAGTTGCTTGTTTCCGCTTAAAGCAAGTGTGTGCAGGTTTGGTAGGTGGAAGATGTTTTCCGGGAACATCCCTTGCAATCGACATGCCTGGAGATTCAACAACGTTAAAGAAGAAGATAGATTTGTTAAGCAAGCAGGATCAACGGTAGACATATTTACATGACTGAGAACAAGTTCTTCTAGATCAGTCATATTTTGGACTACCCCTTTCATAACAGATGTCTCGAGCGTCAAATGATCATATCCAAATGAGAGATCAAGCGAAACTAATTTTGACAAGTGAGAGATTTCAAGTGGAATTGGACCAGAAAAGCTGGAGAATGAGAGGTTAAGGTGTGTCAAACTTTTGAGTCGAACAAATCCAGAAGGAATTTGAGAATAATTGAAGTCATTGAAAGCAAGGTTGAGCTTTTCGAGGTGAGAAAGGAGGAAGAGACTACTGTTGGAAGGTATGGTGCCCGAAAGCCAACTACAACTAAGATCCAGACCAATGACGTGACCCGTCACTCTATCACACGTGACCCCATCCCATAAACAACAATCAGTATCCTCTTTCCAATACTCCATTTTTGGATGAGAAGACTCACATTTATAAGACCAACCCATTTGAACTGAAAAGAGCTGCTTAAAGTGGAGTAATGCAGAACTCTGGTCATGAGAACAGAGGTTTGCATGACTCACTAAAAGAAAGACAACAAGTTTGAGGCAAAGAAGTTGATAAGACCATATTAACCAGCCCATTTTCTTGTCTTTTTTGTTTTTGTGTATGAATTCACAATAATCGATGATAGATGATTATATAGAGATCAGAAGTAGAGACCAGCTGTCATAATCTATTTTTAAATATATTTACTACGAATCTCTTGCAACTATTAAGGAGCAGATAGTCGTAGTTTTAAATAGTAATAAAAATGTGAAACGAGACTTGTTCAAAAAAAAAAAAAAAATGTGAAACTGGACAGCTAGACAATAAGTGAGGTTTGGGCTAGCTAGAGTGCTAGACAACTTGTCAACTACTAGTTCTAGGGGCGGAATCAGTGTAGGGTCAGGTGGCGATGTATTCCGCGAAATTTGACAAAAAAATTTAAGAGTCTGAAGCATTTACAGTGCAGTGCAAATTGTTGCTTTAATTAATTTTTATTATTTATTGTTATTATTATTGTAACAGCTGTTTCCTTGACTTGACTTCTTTGTTTATTATTTTTTTTTATCAACAGCCTAGCTTTTTGTTTTTTGTTGACTGAAAACAGCCCCGACTTTGACATCTAATAATATAATTATTTATTGTTAGGGATATTTATACTGTACCTTTGATTTTTTATCATAATTTTAAACTGCCCTCCTTATTTAAGAATAATAATAATTTGACACATCACCGTTATATATACAATAAAAGAATTTGTTTTCAAATCAAAACAAAATAAAGTCTAAAACAATTAAAAGAAAAAGAATTTCAAAAAAATTATCTTCACCTAATGGAGTTCTATATTGGATTTCCACCGAATGGAGATCTAAGGATCTCTGTGTCAATGATTTGGTTTGAAACTATATCAATCAACAATTTGGTTATAACCAAAGCAAGTTTTTTTTTTTTCTTTCTTTTGAATATATGTTTTTTTTTTTTTTAATCTACATGATCCGTCTTGGATTGGTCAAGACTCAAGATAGACAATGAACTTCTATCTTTTTTAAATTTTATTTTAATTACATCTGATATTCACAATTCGACTTTAAGATGGACAATAAAGATTATTATTTTTTTTTCAATTTCTTAGTTTTATTTTAATTAAAATTAAAATAACCTTATTGGAATGATGGAATTACCCTTTGCCCCCATTAGGTTTGACCAATGTTTGATTCACGACGGAATCAAATTGATGAATTTATAAAACTGTAATGAGTATGTAAGTTAAAACGGATTCACAATTGAAAATGTCTAAATTTGCAAAACATAAAGACTAAATTAAAGTTTGTCCTAACTTATATGAGGTTTGCGTTATCTATATTTTATCTTAATCATATAATATAAAATATTTTTGAAGCTAGAGTTCATAGTACGTATAAATACAAGCATTTAATTGTCCTTTAATTCACTAATAAGTTAATCTATCATGTTCAATTTTCAGGGGAAGTCAAATCGTTTAGTAGCGCAGCTGTGTGGGTGACAACTGACAACACGAACAAAGTAATCTAATTTTTTTTGTGAACATTTATTTACCTAGACTCGAGTTGTGCAGGTCAAAGCAAGACAAGTAGCAAGAATTTAAGATTGTATGAGTTGTTGGATGCACATGGACTGGTTAGAAAATGTCGACGCCTTATTTATACATTAACGTAACTTGGAAACGCTCCTAATTTTACCTTATCTTCTTATAGAATGATTCAAATCCAATGTAGAGTGGTAAGTATACATATTTCGTAAATAAGCATTCTCCTCCCACCGTTAGTTTAACCATTAAAAAATGGGTGTCTGACACATTCAGAGGCTTAATGACCCATTTGCCCCTACTTTAAATTTAATTAACATAAAATTAAAAAATCAAAATTAAAAAACAAAATTAATAAAAGAAGATTTTCAGTATTCATCTTCTAAATAAACAGTGAAAAATCAAATTAATTTAATAATAATAATAAATAAATAGAATTAAAAATAATAAATCATTTTAAAAAGTTATCTTTATTGTTCGTCGTATGATAAATAGTGAAGATTAATTTAAAAATAAAATTTAATATTTATATTTGTTTAAAAATTTAATTTTTAAAATTTTCTTAAAAAATGAAGATAATAAATCTCTAAAATGGGCGATGAAATCAAAGAATAAAAAAAAAATCTAAAATAAGAAGAAAAAAATTATTGAAAAAAAGAGAAATTAAAAAAATCTTTATTTCAACCAAAAATAAAAAAGTTATAATTGAATATATGGGTTCATAACTCAAATTGGAAAAAAAAAAAAAAAAGATAAATAAAAAAATGCTAATTGAACCCAAATCTTAAAAAAAAAAACCAATAAAAAAATAATTGATCTACACCGTTCAGATGAATAATAAAGATCAAATTAAAAATAAATTTATTAATGCAAAAATTTAAAAAAAAAAAAAAACGCTCTCTTTATCTTCATCTTTCCGATTTCATTCTTCTCATCTCCTTTATTACTGATTATGATTTTTGATATTTTTGATTATTGGTGATGATTTTGGTGGTTTTTGATGATTCTCATTTGGGTTTGGTGATTTTTGGTGATTTTAGTAGTGGGGTGAGTGGTTTTTGAGTGTTCCGGGTGAGTGTGCTCGAATGGGTGTTCGATGTTGGTGATTGTAGTAGTGGGTGAGTGGGTGAGGGTGGGTTTTTGGATAGGCATGGGTGTTTGATTTTGGTGGTGGGTTTGGGTGGGTGTGACCGTGGGTGTGGGTGGGTGAGTGTTTGATCTTTTCCTGCTTTCTAGGTATGGTAAGTGTTCTGGGTTTGGGTCTATTGAGTGATGGTCTATTGGGTTCGGGTGGTGATGGTTGGTGGTGGTGATGATGAATGGTCCATTACCATCCCTCTCTAGACTTGGGTTGGTGGTGGTAACTGGTTGGGTTTGGGTCTGATTGCTGGGTTATGATGGTGACCTAGGTTGATGGTGGTTATAGTGGTGACCTTAGTTGATGGTGGTTATTGGTGGTGATTTTCAACAATTTTATTTGTTAGTTTTTTCTTATTTTTTATTAATTTATATTAATTTATCACCTCCATTTACCATTCTACTCTTTTCACCGCTAAAGGCAATGGATGAAATTGTTAATAACGAAGAGTATTTTCTTTATTTAATTAAACTTTGGAGAGGTAAACTTTTAATTCCAAAACTAGGAAACTGTTTTAGATTATGATCAAAGATTAGGGGACAAATTATAAATATCCCTTATTATTATCATTGTTTAAATGTTGCAGCCGACCCTTCTGTCCTTTTGCTTGATGGTTTATTATTCTTTTAAATGTTGCAGCCGACACTTCTGTCCTTATTCTTTTAAATGTTGCAGCCGACACTTTTGTCCTTTTGCTTGATGGTTTATTATTCTTTTAAATGTTGCAGCCGACACTGGTTTATTATTCAAAAACCACTCACCCCCACTACCAAAATCACCAAAAATCATCGAACCCAAATGAAAATTATCAAAAACCACCAAAATCATCACCAATAATCAAAAATATCAAAAATCATAATCAATGATAAACGAGATGAGAAGAATGAAATCGGAAAGATGAAGATAAAGAGAGTTTTTTTTTTTAATTTTTTGCATTAATAAATTTATTTTTATTTTGATCTTTATTATTCATCTGAACGGTGTAGATCAATTATTTTTTTATTGGTTTTTTTTTTTATATAAGTAAAATTTTTATTTTTTATTTGTTAGTTTTTTCTTAATTTTTATTAATTTATATTTATTTATCACCTCCATTTACCATTATACTCTTTCACCCCTAAAGGCAATGGATGAAATTGTTAACGACGGAGAGTATTTTCTTTATTTAATTAAACTTTAGAGAGGTAAACTTTTAATTCCAAAACTAGGAAACTGTTTTAGATTATGTTCAAAGACTAGGGGGCAAATTATAAATATCCCTTATTATTATCATTGTTTAAATGTTGCAGCCGACACTTCTATCCTTTTGCTTGATGGTTTATTATTCTTTTAAATGTTGCAGCCGACACTTCTGTCCTTTTGCTTGATAGTTTATTATTCAAAAACCACTCACCCCCACTACCAAAATCACCAAAAATCACCGAACCAAAATGAAAATCATCAAAAACCACCAAAATCATCACCAATAATCAAAAATATCAAAAATCATAATCAATGATAAAGGAGATGAGAAGAATGAAATCGGAAAGATGAAGATAAAGAGAGAGTTTTTTTTTTTTTTAATTTTTTGTATTAATAAATTTATTTTTAATTTGATCTTTATTGTTCATCTGGACGGTGTAGATCAATCATTTTTTTATTATTTTTTTTTCATTTAAGTAAAATTTTTATTTTTTATTTGTTAGTTTTTTCTTATTTATTATTAATTTATATTTATTTATCACCTCTATTTACCATTCTCTACTCTTTCACCCCTAAAGGCAATGGATGAAATTGTTAACGACAGAGAGTATTTTCTTTATTTAATTAAACTTTGGAGAGGTAAACTTTTAATTCCAAAACTAGGAAACTGTTTTAGATTATGATCAAAGGTTAGGGGCAAATTAAAAATATCCCTTATTATTATCATTGTTTAAATGTTGCAGCCGACACTTTATCCTTTTGCTTGATGGTTTATTATTCTTTTAAAAAAATATTAATTATTCCTCATATTTAGAATATAATTAACTTCATTCTTTTTTATGTCTATATTTAGTTTTCCTTCTAATACGTTTCCTACTTTTAATTAATTAATATTTTCTTTTTACAATTTTTTTCCTTTTAATAAGATGTTTTATTCTCTCCTAAATAAATACAATTTACTTATACTTTTTATGTGCTTGACAAACTCCACTGGGAATTTTGCAAGTTACTAAACAATTCTTTTTTCTTTTTCTTTCATTTTCATTTAACATTTCTTTATTATCACTTCACTTGACATCTTATTACTTATCATATAGCCTACTAAATTAATCACTTTTTTTTTTTAATTGTCCATATGTTATCATGATTCAATTTGTATGTTTTTTTTAATATTATTTTTTTTATTAAGACTATTTATTTTGTTTAAATATTATATATGCTTCATTTTATTTAAATTATATAGTATTATCGAATATTATTTTATATAAAAATATTATATATTTAATATGTTCTTAATTTCCGATATTTTTATAATTTTATTTATATGCCTCTAAACAAATTTTCTGGGTCTGTCACTGACTAGTGTATCAACAAATTGGCACACTGTCATATGAAGATTGTAGCTGTAATGTCTTCATCTTATTTGGCTGTGGAAGCTGTTTCAGTTGATTGAATTAACATTATAACATAATAGTCATATTCTCTTGCCATATATGTTACGCTATTATTATGATGCCCCTAGTTTCTATGTATATATTATATTTGCCTTGTACAGGAAATTTCTTTATTATAGTTGTCCTCTATAGGCCATAAATAACCTCTCCATTGTACATTGTAACATTTATAGTGAAATACACAATTCATTCATAGTCTATCAAATATCATAATTTAATTTATTTTTTGAAGATGAAAGAAAAAAATGAAAGTACACAAAATTAATAACAGTACTAATTACTTTACCCAAATTTGTGCTAAATAATATGATGCCCTTAGAAGTTGGAGTTTTCATCAATCTTAATTGTTTAGTCCCTCTATTTTCTAGAATGTTATATCATTTAGGTATAAATTTAAGCAAAATATCATTATTTTATTAATAATATTGGACATCTCATCTTTTATATCTCAACTCACTCTAAACTTGTGATGTCTAAATTAATGAATGAATACATTTTTTTAAGTGAAATAATATAATTAATAATAAATATTTATTCATCAATTGACGTATTATCAGTTGTGATTATAATTGGGGTGTATAACATTATTCATGTAATATAAGAAGATAGATGTTAGCTGGTGGCAATGCAAGAAATAAAGTGGTGATAAAAGCATAAAGGTTATAAATGTTTCAATCTATTTAGACAAATGAATCATATAAGAATTACAAGTTTGTTAACGTACTTTCAAAGACAAATTCTTGTAAGTTAGTCATTTCATTTGATAGGTTTATTGGCATAATTTTTCACCATTTCTTTTTTTAAAAAAAAAAAGATTTACCCATCACAACAAAGAGATATTTATTCTAGTTATAACATAGACTAGCCTCCTATTATATGTTTATCAATACACATGATAAGATTTGAATTTCACTACTAAAATGAATATGAAAGTACACAACCATTTGAGTTATAAAGCAACATGCAAATAATAGTATAATTTAAAATATCAAAAAGGGAAAATTTATGCAAAGAAATATATATTAGTTGAACGATGTTTTCTTCCAAATTGTAGAAATTATGTGAATTTGAAAGGGAAATTTATGCGAAGAAATATATATTAGTTGAATGAAGTTTTCTTCCAAATGGTAGAAATTATGTGAATTTGTAAAGAGATTCATAATTATAAATGAAAACAATTACAGCCACGAAAATAATAGTACAAACTGTTGTAGTTTGTATTACAGTTGTCAATAAAGTACTAAATAATTGAATGATGATTGTGAACTTTTGGAAATATTAGACCACATAGTTGCCTCGAAATGATTCCCGCAGGTTGGCATTGGACAACTACAGTCTCCCCGCGTGAAAATTCTACACAGGCTAGTCTTCCTGCGAGAAAAATTCTAAATAGGCTAATTTAACATTACGGTAAATTAGATTAATTAATTTGTATTGATGTTTTTTCCTTTGGAATTAAAATCATAAGGAGTTGGACCTGAAGTCCTGAAGACAGAGCGTTTGGGAGACATTATTTTCCGGTGAGTAAAAATTCAAGCTCCATTCCACTTTCATAACCCATCAACCTTCTAGCCAAATCCATCTTTGGATCTAGTAGCCATAAAAAAATTTCTCTGAAACAGCAGAACAACATTTCTGCAGATCTTTTTGCAAGTACCATTTTTGTGATATCAACTATTTTCATTAAACTCTTACACTTCTTCAACTACAAGAGATAAACCAACATATGCAATAAAATTCTTTGACATTGCAAGTACTAATATGTAAAATGCAGCGCTATTAACTCAAGCCACAAAATTTTGTATTACTAAAAACGCTTCGTTTGAATTACCTATCAATTGGATATATAATAGATTAATGGAACTATCATGAATTAGCTCTAAATCGATCACTTATTATATCCGGATAATTATTCTCACGACTAAGAGTTGACAATACGTTCAAAAAGAAACTCACACCGTCCACACCTTATGTTTTAATAAAAAAATTAAAGTGGAATTCGAATATTTGACCTCTTAAGATCAAGATAGGTACTCAATCACTCTTATCGAAAGAGAAGTATATACTTTTTCTATTGGTTGGATAAAATGCAATGATTTCTTTCTCTCATCTCTTATTAGCTTTTGTGCTCTCTTTTATTATATTTGCACCACAAAACATATCACTGTATCCAAACCAAAATTAATGAGCCTGGAGTACATAGTTTGCTATAATAACATCCTTGAGATACTTTTGCAACCAGTAGCTACTTCAAGTAGCTCTCGCTCTCATCTTACATGGTACAAAAGTGGTCAAAATGAACCCATACAACCTAAGCGATAACTGTAATTTTCTCTATTCTTTAATGAGATCTTTATTTTTTTTAATTATGAAACTAAGACTAAGTTGAGTTTTGTTAGCAACTAGTATATATTGTGACAATCAAATTTTCGAATTATTTGGTAATGGGTCCTTGAATTTAGTTAATAACTAAATTCAACCCATATTTGCCTTAACCTTTTATTTCATTTCTTACACAATAGCTGTTGAGAAAAATTTTCTTGAGTGTCATTAGTGCTCCCAAAAACACCGTGGAATAATAACTTTGTTAAACTATTGGACAGACAGCAATCCTCCCACAATTTATTAATCTGACTTTAGCGACTTTTTTCTGTATATATATATAATTATAAATTGGACTAAAAACAATTTACTTTGTAGGATGAAATAATTGAAAGTGAGATGGCTACAAAAGCAACCATACGTCACAAAATGACAAAAAAAACCTGTCCAAAAGGCCAAAGCTGATAATTATATGTTTATGACAGCTTGTCCACCGTGTGGAAAAAGCATCGAGTCATTTCAAAAAGAAATGAGAAGACGCATAACACTCTACATATTCATTGGCTAAGATGATGGACAAATCTAACGCAGAACTTCTCTAAAAGACACAATTTCGTGCTCCACATTTTGATTTTTCAATTTGTCACCAATATACCAATCCATGCAATTAAATTTATTTTAGATTCTTAAAAAATGTATTCTTACGAAAACTATTAGCTACTATTAAAACGACTAATTACATCCTGTAGACCATGTTTGAATTATCGATAATGTCACGTAAATCTACAGCTCCTCATTTGTTTGTTGTTGTAATTTAGAATATAAAAATAGATAATGTCACAAAAATCTATCTTTGTGTAATCCCTGCAAGAAATATCCTTGAAAACTTAGATAGTGTTTAGCACCGTTTTTAAAAATTATTTTTTATTTTAAAACGAAAGTGAAAAATATGTTTAAAAAATTTTAAGATAAAAGTAAAAATGATTTTTTTTTTTCGTTTTCTATAATTTTCAAAAATTATTTTTATTTATACAATAAAACTAAAAAAAAAGTAAAAACATTCATCTCTATCAATCACATTATTATTTTTAAAAACAATTTTCATCCAAATATATTTTTAGTTTTTATCTATTTTTAAAAATAGTACTGAACAACTTATTATCACTTTTCGTTTTCGAAATGTATTTTTAAAAATACTACGAAACATATTATTGTTTTTAAAAACATCATTTTCAAAATAAGTTTTTTATTTTTTAAAAATAATTTTCAAAAACACCGTTTTAAAAGTGCATCCAAACATACTCTTATGTTTCTCTCCTGCTGGACTAAATCTGCTATAACATAACAAGGCACTTCTATTAAAATGCAAGTTCAAAACTATACAAACACTACACAGTGCTCACAGATAATTTCACTAATTCACTCTTTGCTGAACTCACTCAATAATATCATATTTACACTCACTTGCATAAAATCTTTCTTAAGCTTGTGAAAATATGCAAGTGCCTAGTTCCCTCAAAATATTTGGACCATGGTATTACTTTGTGCCTATGGAATTATAATCGTGAAGAAAAAAATTCACGATATTATTAATTGTAGATTTTTTAAGAAGACAACCATTTCGAGTATTCAACTAATTTCACAGAAATTTTTCTTAAGTGCTTCAACTCCTCTAAAAACTAACCATCATGGTAATTATATAAAAAAATTTAACAATCACGAATTCACATTACTGATTTACAAAGTAAACCAGTATCAAAACCTAGTCAATATCTATAGAATCATTGACTTCAACAATCACTAAGTTAGAGGTTTGTAATGTTCCCTTTTTTCCAAAAAAAAAAAAAAAAAAAATCAATAAGTTAGAGAAAATACATATGAAGATGTGTTCGTTTGTATTAAAAAACAAAAGCAGAGATGGCTATGGTGCAAGTCACTTGTTTTGCCCTCTGTGAAAGACGGGCTTTAGTGAAATTTTGGATGGATTAAAGACCCCTCAAGCTGATTGTTTGAAAGGTTTAGAGCCGAAAGAGACGTCACACTTGTCAATTGCATAGAGCTTGTTTGAAGACAAGTCTAATGATTCCAACTCAATCAAATTTTCTAAGGATATTGGAATATGACCTGTTAGATTGTTATGAGAAAAGTTGAGAACTTCGAGCGAATTTAATTTTCCAACTACATATGAAATTTGTCTTTAAAACTTGTTACTTGAAAAATCTATAGTAGCGAAAATGGTAAGAATTCTCTCTAATATAGTTTCAACTCCTTTCATTGTCACCGTAATTGAATCTTGGTAATAATCATTTCCCATATATCTCAGTTCAACACTATGGTTTTTCCCATTCATCATAGCTTGAAAACTTCCAAGAAATTTTGTTCCCACTTAACCGATGAAACCATTGTGAGAGAGATCAAGAATCCGCAACTTAGGGAAAAGAAGCCTTGTTTTGGGATTGCCAAGAGAACCATGAAATCTATTATATTGCAATGTAAGAACTTGTAGTTTTGGAAGCATTGCCAACCAATGGGGGAAGATATCATTAATCATGGTATTCCCAAGATCTAGCACTTCCATCTTACTATAGTAGACCAAAGAAGGTGGCAATTGTCCCTCCAAGTGATTGCCATTAAGATTTGGTGTCGTCAACTGACTTCCATTTGCAAACATTTGAGGGATAGTGCCATGAAAATTGTTTGACTTTAGATCTAAAACCAAGACAGTTGTAGAGTTCCCTAGACATTTTGGAATAACTCCATTGAAGCTATTATTGGACAATTTTATATATTCAATTATGATCAAATTGCAAAATGATGAAGGGATGGCTCCTAGCATGTTGTGTGAAACTAAAAAGAACTCCAAGTTAGGTGGTGGAGCTGGAAGCTATCTTTGAAGCAATTTAGAATGGAGTTCAAGTGTCGAAACCGGTGGAAGCCGATCTATGTGAGTCAGGAAGTTGTGGGAAAGATTTAGATAAAGCGGGGTGCTGATGTTGCATAGCCAATTTGGAATGCGGCCATGAATTTGTTGTTAGAAAGGTCTAACCACTATAAGCCATTCGATAAGATCTCTGGGAACTCATTTATATTGCAAGAAGAAAAACCCACCGTTTGAAGAAAGGAAGAATTGGCTTTGATTTTTGTGGTCACTGTTATGTTGTATGTGAAAGTTCAAGTTTTATAAGATTTTTGAACTTGCCAAACATAGAGAGCTCTACACCGCCCCCTAAGTTGTTTGAAGCTAGGAAGAGATAAATGAGATTCACAAGTTCAAAAATTGAATTTGGAATTGGGCCACGCAATCTGTTATTTGTCAAGTCAATTTTTTTTAATGAAGTTGTTTGAAATTCAGCAATATGGCCGGTTAGTTGGGTTATTGCTAAGCTTTAAGTGTAGCAATGATGGTAGAGTGAAAAGCTCCAAAGGTGTAGTCTCTTCTAGTGAGTTATCATTGATTGTGATTGTAGTAAAATTTTGAAGCCCACTTGCAATACTAGAGGGAATTGGATCATGCAGGCTATTCATATTCAAGATTAAATAAAAAAGTTGAGTTAAGTTGGTAAAAATATTTGGAATTTCACCATAGAAATTATTTTCAGACAAATCCAAGTAGGTGAGTTGCTCAAGATATGAAAGAGATGAAGGAATATTACTAAAGAAATTATTTATTGATAGTAATAAATATGAGAGTTGCGTAAGATTACCAATTTACATAGGAAGTGACCCAATGAAATTACAATATTTCATATCCAAATAAGTTAGGGACTTGAGATTTCCAATTGCATCTGGCAATTCTCTTGAGAATTGAGTGAAAGAGACATCCAAATCACTGAGAGGACTGCTCCAGTTAACATTTGGAAAACTACCTATCAGTTTGTTGTTTAAGTATAATATGAGTGTGTGTCGGTGTGGTAGGCAAAAAATGTTTTCTGGGAAGCTCCCTTGTAATCCACATTCTTTGAGACTCAACAATGCCAAAGAAGAAGATATATTTGTAAAGTCACCAGGTAGTACGATAGACATGTTTACATGATTAAGAATAAGTTCTTCGAACTTGGTCAGATTTTGGATTATTCCTTGCATCACAAGTTTTTCAAGTGTCAAAACACCCCCTGCAAGATCAAAGGAAACTAACTCAGATAGGTGAGAGATTCCAAACGGAACTTGACCATCAAAGTGGGAATAAGAAAGGTTAAGGTGTTTCAAGCTTGAAAAATGGGCAAAATCAGAAGGAATGTGAGAAGAATAGAAGTAATTGTGAGCAAGGTTGAGTTTTTGGAGGTAAGAAAGAATGAAGAGGCTATTGTTCGAAGGTATGGTGCCAGTAAGCCAACTACAACTAAATCAAGGCCAATGACATGACTGTTAGGAAATTGGCAAAAATAAAAATAGAGTCAATTTCACATCGGAAATAAAGGCAAAAATAAAAGTGGAGCCAATCTCACATCTGAAACAAAACAAGAGAGAATGAGTTTTGAAGGCTATAAAAGGAGTTCAAGGTTTTGGTTTCAAATCGCCTCAGTCAAAGACACTTTAAGTATTGTTTTTTACTCTACTTAAATTCCTTTCTTGTTTTTATTATTTTAGAGTGTAGGAGTTGATGTATACTTTGGAAAGTGTAGGTGTATTGGGGTCGTGGGATGTAAGAGAATAGTCTATGTGATTGTAATAATTTTTCACTTAGTGAATTTTTTTCTAAGGGTTGTGATTTTTTCTCCTATTTTGGAGTTTTCCATGTAAATTTTTGTGTTATGGTGATTGTTATTATTTTCTATTTTATTTTTCTATTATTTCTGATATTTTTATAGGAGACAAGTTTTTTCAAGAAGAGGTTTTGAGAGACGAATTTTTCCAACAAGTGGTATCAGAGCCTGGTTGTCTGGTTGGTAAGGTATCAGATGCTTTAGAAAATTCTTAGTATGCTCTGTGGTTGCAGCATTGTCTGATCTTCCACATCAGAAAAGAATTATCCTTGGTTGCTGGAATAAGTGTAGTGATATGAAAGTGCATGTCTAGGGAAGGTTCTGACTAGAAAAGACTTAATATTTAACTGTGTCCATTGTGACCGACCTCTTTTTCTTGAGAACTTACCTGGTGTATTGTTCACGGACTACGAGTGCACTATTCTAGTATACAGTTATGTCAAAGTTTTCAAGCCTTATAAGGTTTGATGTGGAGAAATTTGATGGAAAGATCAATTTCGACTTGTGGTAAGTGCAAGTCAAAGATATGTTGATACAATTCGAGTTACACAAGACGTTAGAGAAGAAACCAAGCTCTATTCTCAATGAAGATTCCAGCGAAGATAAAGATTCTGGCAAGCCTAGTATGAGCAATGAAGATTGGAAAGATCTAGATTTGAGAGCTGCAAGTGTAATTTGCCTGTGTTTGGCCAAGAATGTTCTTACAAACGTGCATGGAATATCAATAGCCAAGAAACTCTAAGAGAAGCTTGAAGAGTTGTATCATGCAAATGGTATCTTAAATCGATTATACCTAAAGGAACAGTTTCATACTCTGCGTATGAATGAAGATATGAAAATCTCAAATCACCTGAATGTTCTCAATGGTATTGTTTTTGAACTAGAGGCTATTGGAGTTAAAATTGAAGATGAGGATAAAATATTAAAACTCATCTTGTCTCTTCCACCTTCCTATGAGTACATGAAACCTATTTTGATGTATGGGAATAAGACTTTGAAATTTGTAGAAGTTACCAGTAAATTTCTTTTTGAGGAGAGAAGGTTGAAAAGTAGAAATCACACTTTATCAGCAGACACAATGTTGGTAACTAGAAATAAGAGCAACCAAAAGAAGAAGAACTCCAGCAAGAATATAATTTGCTGGGGGTGTGAACAATTTGAGCACATCAAGAAAAATTGTCAAAGTGAAGCGAGTTCAGCAAAAAACTCTAAGGTAAAAGCTAACAGTGTCTCCCTCATGGAAGAAAGTGATTTTCTTTGAGAAATGAGAAGTATATCCTCATGGTATGTCCGCGTTGCCATGAAAGAGGATGTGTTATTAGCGGATCCACAATTGCACACGGGCATTGGTTTGACATTGATGTAAGGTGTGTGGTGGAATGTATGTCGATAGCTGATGAACTTCCGGTAAAGCCAAATGTGGAAGTTGCACCATAAATTTTCAGTAAGTTTTTCGACATGTGCTGAAGTTAAATTCTTGGAAAATGATAATTCTAAGCGAGTGTACTATTTTATAGTGGAGTATGATAGTTCTTTGGGTTGATAATTATGATTATTGGTATATACAATGATTGCACCTTAGTTGCAGCGAATATTTATTTTATTTTGCCAATGTGGAGTTTGTTAGGAAATTGATAAAAATAAAAATAGAGTCAATCCCACATCGGAAACAAAGACAAAAATAAAAGTGGAACCAATCCCACATTTGAAACAAAACAAGGAAGAATGAGTTTTGAAGGCTATAAAATGAGCTCAAGGTTTTGGTTTCAAATCGCCCCAGTCAAAGACACTTTAAACATTATTTTTTACTCTACTTAAATTCCTTTCTTGTTCTTATTATTTTAGAGTGTAGGAAGGTGTGAGTTGATGTATTCTTTGGAAAGTGTGGGTGTATTGGGGTCGTGAGATGTGAGGGAATAATCTATGTGATTATAACAATTTTTCACATAGTGAATTTCTTTCTGAAGGCCGTGGTTTTTTCTCCTGTTTTGGAGTTTTCCACATAAATTTTTGTGTTGTGGTGATTATTATTATTTTCTATTTTATTTCTCTATTATTTTTGATATTCTTATATAAGGCAGGATTTTTTTTAAGAAATTTTAAGAGGCAAATTTTCCCAACAATGACCAGTCACCAGTCACCATATCACACGTAACCCCATCCCATGAACAACAATTAATATCCTCTTTCCAATGCTTCATTTTTGGATATGAAGGTTGCCATCCACTACAATAACGAGATGATTCACTATCAAAGGAAAAGAGTTGCTTAAAGTGGAGCAATGCAGAACTCTGGTCATAAGAACGGAGTTTTGCACAGCTCACTGAGAGCAAGACAACAAGTTGGAGGCAGAGAAGTTGATAAGACCATGTTATCTAACTCATTTTCTTTTCTTTTTTGGCTTTTGTGTATGAGTTTACAAGAACCAATAGATGATTATAAGAGAGATGAAGTGGATGCCACGTCTCATGATAGTTGTAGTTTTAACCACAAAGGAAAGTATAAAAGTCTTCTTGCGGAATTGTAAAAGTAAATGAGATCTATATTGCAGCCGTGAGGGTTGGGCTACACAACTAGTCAACAACCAGTCCATCCACAAATAGGCACCCAGGTCTTGGTCATCCAGTAAACAAAGGCAAAGGTGCTTGTTCGTACGAATTTTAAAGTTGTTGGAGGGAAATATTTGGTGCTAGACATTTGTTATTCTTTTTTTTTTTTTTTTTACATTTCTTATTATTGTAAATAGCAAGTCATTTAGTCATTTGCTAGCTATAATGTCTTTGATCATTGATGTTGTTTCCAACTGATCACAACTCTTAATAATTGAACATGAAAGAAAAAGTTAAGGTATATATGTGAGGACAGAAGATAGTGGCAATGCAAGAAACAGAGTGGTGATAAAAGCACGAAGGTTATATAAATTTGGCAATCTATTAAAATTTTGCCATAAAACTTATCTATCATTTAAGAATTATAAGTTAGTTAATGTACTAGTGCACTTAAAAAAGGCAAATTTTAGTAAGTTCATTTAATTAAGTTGAAATATCATCTTAATTTTTTGTTTCTTTAAAAAAAAAAAAAATCCATTAAACAAATAAGGGGACCACTAGAACATATTGTGTTGTGGTTAAACATTACATATATGAGCTAAATATCTACTTCCACAATTGTCAAATTTTGTTCTCATAATACTAAGGAGAAACCGAGTAATGAGTAATGGATCCTTAAGTTTTGTACACCCGTCATATTGAATATCAATCCAAAGGCTTCTTGATATGAATAAATATCAAATATTAGCTTAGTCAAATACCAATGTTAATTCAATTTAATTATATATATACGCTTTTTATATGGCACAAGATGATATAAATTGTCTGCCTCAATATGATTCCTATAGGAAATATGGTGCAAAACTTCCTAATTGTGCCTGCCACAACCAAACTGGGAGTGAACTTCACTTACCGAAAAGGATGGGCTGATATTCTTTGATAATTGCTATAAACTAATTTAGTGAAATTAAAACTATAGTTTGCAAAATTAAAACTATCCAAGTAAAAAAGTGAATTTGAAATAAGAAACATAATTAAATAAAAAAAGACAATGCAGCGGTGAGAACTGGGGCAGACCTACTTGTCCATCAACAATTTGTGACCGACTTTTTGGCATTTGATGCAAGACATTTTGTTTTGTTTTAGTTTTTCTTTTTTTTTCTGAATAGTAGCATACTAAAAGTCTTCTAGTCATGTGCTAACTAAATGTCTTCGTTATTTTAGGTCATAATTAACATAAAATATCAGTTTAGTATATCATTGTTGTTCCGAATCTATTACAATATTTAATAATTAAATATTTGAACTTGAAGGAAAAAGGTGAAATTACACAATGAAGACAGAGGCTAGGCTTAGTGGCAATGCAAGAAATAGAGTGGTGATAAAATAATACATGTTAAAACTTTTTTTGGCAATCTGCTAAAATTTTCTGAAAACTGCATTGAGGTCTAGTGGTTTTAATGGTCATCCAAGACTTTTCTATAGATTCCTGATGGAAATACTTAGTAATAAAGTGGTGCCAAAGCAATTAGAAGTTTTATGAGATTATCCACTGATGAAATGGCCATCCAGGTCCACAATTGACAATTATACCACACAACTGGGGTTGATAGAGATATCATGGACAGTAGCAGAAGACTTCATTTTGTGCTAGTTCATGACTAATTAAATACTGTTTACATGATACACATATCTTAAGAGACTTGTCTCCATGGAATTGCTATATTTAATTCACAATAAGATGAGTTTACACCAATTATAACATAAAAGGAAAAATCATTCACAACTTACTGTCGCCAAATTAATAAGAAAACACTAGTGTTTAATAAAAGGACTTACTCTGCGGAATTGTTATATTTAATTCACAATAAGATGAGTTTGCATAATACCAATTATAATATGAAAAGAAAAATCATTGATAACTTACTGTCTTTAAATTAATAAGAAAACACCAGTGTTTTGATAGATTATTTATTTATTTTAAGAGATATTCCCACAAAACCAATTGGAGTTCGTAAAAATATTTATTTTATCACTATAGTTTCATTTTTGTTCAAAATCTTCCTTGATGTTAAAAAATTAAGAAAAAAATTACGATTTTATCCCTCATGACTTCATCATTAATTTGTAACCTTCGGGGGTATTTTCATATTTTCACATGCCTCTAGGAGGTATTTTAAGTGTTTTTATTAACGTTAGGAAGGGTTTTGGATAAAAAATGAAATGATAGTGGTAAAATAGATATTTTTGTAAACTATAATGGGTTTCTTTAGATTATCCTTTCTTTTAATTATATTTTTCTTTTGAATGCTTAAATGAATAGAGATGTGAATGCATATAAGCTTGAGTGATTAAATTATATATAATAGGAACCAATAAAAATATTTGGTTAATGTATATAAAAAATGTCCAACTTATCTAGAAATATGAGACCTTCAATCATGGTGGTGGATGAGAAATAACAAAAGTAGTCACTTGACACTCTGTTTATGTCATTATACTTTGATTCTCCATTGCCATGTTTCAATTTTTTTCTACACTAGCATGTTTTGATTATGATTTTCTTGTAATTATATGTGGCGGTCATTATTTCTTAGGCTCGTTTAGTGAGGGGAGGGATAAAAGGACTAATCCATCAATAATGAGTTAATGACAGACAACCAAAGTAGTCACTTGCCACTTTGTTTATGTCATTAGATTTTGATTCTCCATTGCCATGTTTTAAATAATTTTCTTTTAAATATATGTGGCAGTGATTGTTTCTTAAGCTTGTGTAGTGAGGGTAGAGATAAAAGGACTAATCCGAATAATGTAGCTCATATCTTAGTCTATGAAGACTTTTCTATTCAAGATGCATGCAATAAGGATTAATTCTACCAAGGCTTGCTCTTCCAAGACTTTCTCTGCATATTTCCAAAGTATTGCCAAAGCAATTACAAGCTTTATCATCAATAATTCAGTAACTCTATCTTATCAATGATGACTTTATGCATCAAGCTTTGGTCTTGAAGGACTTTTCAATAGATTCCAAAATCATAACATTCGTAATGGTTATAAACATAATTGGGACATATTGGAATATATTTGATCTATGGGGTCTTGAAGAAAAAAATTCTAGAATATCTGAACTAGAGAATTCTCCTTAATCTATGCAGGAAGAAAATACTCACACAAGTTGGAATTGATTGGTCCTAAAAAGAAAAAAAAATAAAAATTAAGGACCATTATGACTAATAAATCTCTCTTGATCTATGTAGGCAAAAAATATTGTTATCTTCTACTAGGTTTATGATATTTATATTCCTCCTCGTTTACCAACCTGATAGTTTTATGTACCTATAGACTTTATTCTACAACTAATGCAAGTAGTAGTGGATTTGACATCATATACAATTTATATTTCAGTAAGATAATGCATCTCACAAGACTATTAATATGGTGGGAACTAATTATAATATGTTATTTTAATCATGCTAAGAGAAGATATTAAATGAAAAAAAAAATATGGGCATTAAAAATATGGAACTATGTAGTGGCCTTGATATAGTTCTTCCCGGAAATATCATCTAAACTAACTACTTAGTAACTAAAAGGAATAATTTAAAAAAAACAAGAAAAAAGAGATTTTCAAAGGTTGACAACGAAGAAAGGATTGAAAAGTAAAATAAATGTTTTTTTAACTCATATTCCATCCACCCCCACTACAGACAACAACATAAAATTATTTTACAAAGACAAGAACTGAAGAGTAAACTATTTTGCCATGAATACAATCACAAAATTTTGCATTATTGAAAGCATTTCATCCACAAGCAGTTAATAGAAAATATATGATACACATTTGGATGCATCTTGAATTTGACGGAGTGCTACATTGTTGACTAATTAGCTCTCTTGTCCCTGCCCTCACTGCATGAGGTCTAAGAAACAATTGCAGCCATATATTTTCTAAGAAGTCATGATCAAAAGGTGCTCATCCAAATGATACAGGGCACTAATTATGGGCTAGAAAATTACAAGACTTTTATTTCTATAAAATGTAGTTGTCATGAGGACCATGCAAAAGGATTAATTCTACCAAGGCTTACTCATTCAAGACGTTCTCTTTGTATTTCCAGACTGTTGCCAATGCAGTTAGAATCTTTATCATCAATAATCCAATGACTCGATCTTATCAATGATGACTTTATCGTCAATAATTTAGCACCAAGTTTTCATCTTCAAGGACTTTTCAATAGATTCCAAAATCATAAAACTCAAACCATATCATCCGTAATTGATTATAAACAGGATTGGGACATATTGGAATATATTTAGTCTATGCAGTCCGAAAAAAATAATTCCAGAACCTTTCAGACGAAAGAATTCTCCTTAATCTGTGCAGGTAGAAAATACTCATACCACCTGGAATTGGTTGGTCTTGAAAATAAATTTCTGTCGAGACTAGAGAATCTCCGTTGATCTACATAGGTAAAAAATATTGTTCTGCCAGAATTATGATATTTATATTCTTCCACAATTACCAATGAGACAGTTTTACGTATCTATAGACTTAATTCTACAACTAATGCTAGTAGTAGTAGATTTGACATCATACAATTTATATTTCCCTAAGATAATGCATCTCACAAGAATATCAATATGGTGGGAACTAAATATAATATGTCATTTCAATTATGCTAAGAGAAGACATTAAAAGAAAAAAAGATGATGGGCATTAGAAATATGGAACTATGCAGTGGCCTTGATATAGTTCTCACAGGAAAGATCATTTAAGCCAACTACTTAACAACTGAAAGGAAGAAAAAAAAAATGATTTTCAAAGGTTTACAATGGTGAAAAGATTGAAATGTAAAATAAATGATTTTTAACTCACATTCCATCCACCACCACTACAGACCACAACATAAAATTATTTCACAAAGACAAGAATTGAAAAGTAAAATATTTTGCTATTAATACAATCACAAAATTTTGCATTATTAAAAGCATTTCATCCACAAGCAGTTAACTAGCTAGCGTACACAATCTTTAGTAAAACGTATCCTTGAGATACATTAGCATCCAATGGCTTTTCTGCCCTGTTCCCACTTACATTATTATAGTACAATATGAGTCGAACTAAACCAATCATAATTTTCATCATCAAGAACCTTATGTCAGTTTAATTGAAGTTTATGAAGTCTTCAGTTTCTGATTCACTTCTCAAAACTGGAATTTGACCTTGCCGTGTATTCTGCGACAAGCTGTGCAAAAGACGATGATTTGTCCTCTAGCAATTTCGCGGGAGAATCATACTCCTCGATGAGTCCTATACCAACATATTGAAAATCAGGAATATTTCACACTAACAAAATGCAATCGAAAACTATTAGATTTTTAGTACAATCATACTAACCGTGACTCAGAAGCAGAACCATATCGCTATCAAGAACAGAAGTTATGCGATGCGCAATGGTTATGACTGTGCAATCAGAGAAATGTTGCCTAAGAGTTTGCTGAATGAGATTATCTGTAGCAGTGTCGACAGATGCAGTAGCTTCATCAAGCACCAAGACTTTACTTTTCTTGAGTAGCACACGACCGAGACAGACCAGCTGTCTCTGTCCCATGCTCCAATTCTCTCCATTCTCGGTAACTGCAACGCGCATATGCTCTTGTACAATAAATAATCTGAGCCATAATAGAGCTAGAAAAATTTTACAAAAGCTAATACAACACTAACCTCTAGAATCTAGCTTTCCTTCTTTCTTCCTAACTTCATCTCCAAGTTGGCACTTATCCAAAGCCTAAAGCCATTACAGTACATGTTAGCAAATTCCATCCGAAATCGAATGAAAAAATGTTGCAAGCATAAACATTTTACTACAACCAATTCAAAATCAACGCACCTCCCAAATCTGCTCATCGGTGTACTCTTCAAGAGGGTCTAGATTGTTCCTCACAGTCCCTTCAAACATTGTTGGATCCTGAGGAATAATACTTAGTCTAGACCGCAAATCATGCAGCCCAATTTTTGAGATATTGATGCCATCTATTATAATCTGACCAGCAGCAGGTTCAACAATCCGAAACAATGTTTGAATGAGAGTTGATTTACCGCTGCCTGTTCTCCCTACAATGCCAGTTTTCATTCCTCCTGGGAAAGTGCAAGTGAGACCTTGCAAGACAAGCGGCATGTGTGGGGCATAGCGGACCTATATGATAACCATAAATGATTGATTGTATAAACACAACGAAAGAATACCGGTCAGGTTGATGTAAAAAATACTAAAAATGATTGATAAACACAACGAAAGAATACGGTTAGGTTGATGTAAAAAAAACTAAATTTACCTGGAGATCACGAATATCAACTTCTCCATGGGATGGCCAAGAACTGTCTGGCCTGTTTGCCTCAATCGCAAGAGGGGGCTCACTGGGAATAGAAGTGTACTGAAGTATTCTCTCAACTGATATAATCTTGTTCTCCAAATTGCAAAGGTTCCATATAACCCAAGCTTGTAACATATTTAGATTGAGTCCATATGTCACTGCTAAGCCCGCAATTGCTTTAGAAAGGAAAAGAAAACATCTTTTCAAACTTCCTTACTACCGTCAATAACAAGAACGATAATCAAAGATTGGGGAGTTACTTACCAGGATCGATAACTCCCTCAGGAATAGAGATTAAGAAAATCAAAGAGAAGGCAAATGTAATAGCAGACAACATATCTAGACGGAAGCACAACCATTCCATTGCAGCAGCAGCATGGAATTTGGGTCGAGAATATCCATCCATGAGTTTCATATTTGTGTCTTGAAACCTTGCTTCTTGATCAAAGCTCCTGATAGTTGTTGACCCTGAAATTGTTTCAGCAAAATGTTGTATCACTGGAGCTTTGCATACTCCAACCAACCTTGAAAGTTCTCGTGCTGAGGGAATGTAATATTGCTTCATATTGTAAATTATTTTTGTCAGATTTCATGCAGAAGATGTGGAATAACTTACAAGAGATACAATGAAACACAAAGATTACCTGATACCAGAGGCACAAAGCAATCACGGGAATGAAAACGATAAAAACCTGCCATGCAACCTGTGACATCACCACGATAATTCCAAGTAGTTGAATCATTGAGAAGGCAAAGGCCCCAACTTGATATGGAATGTTCAAGTCCACAGCACTTTGGTCAGTGGAAGCCTATGACGAAAGCAGATAATTTAGGCAAATATGCATTCCTTGATATAATTTACCTCAACTGCTTCAGCAAAATGGAGTTTGAAATTGATATTCACTTACTCTGTTCAGAATTCGTCCACTTGGGGTTGCATCAAAGAAAGACATGGGAGCACGGAAAATGCACAAATGCATCTTATTGAAGAGTAGAGTGGCGGTTTTGTACCCAGCAGTTACAAGAAGTGTTGATCTGACAAGGATGCAAAAAGAACTTCCAATAGCCAACACTACATAGACAAGTATAAGCCTGGAACTCCCAACTGGAGGTTTCATATCCTTTGACACCGGGGTTGCCCATGCCATCCAATAATTGCTGCCAATTTGAAGGATCTGAAAGATAATCTGAGCAAGCAATATGAAAGGCACGAGAGCTCCTCCATAAGCGGTTGTGATGTATTTCCAGTACACCGAAAACCCAACTTTACCTTTCTCTCTTTCTTCTTCCTGAACTAGCTGCCCTTTTGGCCCAGCTACTTCATCTGATTTACCATTCTGAGAGATCTTATTTCTTCTTTCTGGACAACCCCATTTGTGCTGCTCTCACCATTTTCTTTGCTAATAACTTCCTTTTCAGAACCAGATCCACCCTCTATGGAATCAAGCGTTGATAAGGCTTGTTTATGAGCACCCACAAGCTCCATAAAGTCAGTTCCTGAACTTAAAATGTCAGTATACTTTCCAGCTTGTGTAATTTTTCCATCTTTCATGACCTGAATCATAAGAACAAGTTTAGTATATGGGACATGGTTGCAGGGTTGAATTAAGTAGGAAGACAAATGTGTTGTAAAGTGCTCACCAAGATTAGATCCGCAGCAGGTAAGAATTCCACTTGGTGAGTAACATAAATTACTGTCTTTGACCTCAAAAGCCCCAACAAAACTTCCTGTCATACAAACGTTATTCGAATAAGTATATATTCTATTATCTAGAAGAACTTAGGCAACATCTAATAGGAGCAGAGTGCACTGTTAAATTACCACTACCATGACCATGAACTCACCTTAGTGATTAGTTCAGAAATATTAACATGGATATTAATAGGAAAAGTTTAACTTCCAACAAAAGTAGCATTAGGAATGGGATAGATATTACCTTAAAGATGTGAGATCCAGTGTGAGCATCCACAGCACTAAAAGGATCATCAAACAAATAGATATCAGCATCTTGGTAGAGAGCACGTGCAATTTGTATTCTTTGCTTCTGTCCTCCACTCAAATTGATCCCCCTCTCACCTATAATTGTCTGATCACCAAATGACAGAATTTCCAGGTCCTTCTTCAGTGAACATGCTTCAAGCACTCTGTCATACCTTTCTCTGTCCATCTCCATGCCGAACAAAATATTGTCTTCAATCTTGCCACTCTGAATCCAAGGTGACTGGGCGACGTAGGCCTTTGTACCGCACAACTTAAGAGTACCAGAAAGTTTGGGTACTTCTCCCAAAATGCAAGAAAGTAAGCTTGATTTCCCTGAGCCAACAGTACCACAAACAGCAACCCGCATTCCATGTGACACTTCAAATTTATATCTTTCAGTGTTGGATTAGAGGAAGCATTATCCCAAGAGAAATTCCCATCAACTACCTCAATCGCTGTATCAGAACTACTTCTGAGCTGCCTCTCTACAACGTCAGACTGCAAATCTTCAAGCCGCAGGTACGAAGCAAGTCTATCGAGGGAAACCTTAGTCTGAATTATCATTGAAATTGTGTCGGGAAGACTATAGATTGGCTCTTGAAGAATCCTGAATGTCGCAAGTGCGGATAAGATCTTTCCTGATTCAAGTGGGATTCCCAAAAGTACACAAGCACCAAAAGTAGCCACGGACACAAATGTAGGTGCGCCCCAGAAGACGAAACTTGTAACGGCTGAAGTATAAACAAATTTTTTCAAACCATCCAGTCTCAGTCTTTCTGAGTTCAATAATCTTAGACAGAAATTTCATTTCCCATCCCTGAAGCTTGAGAATTCTCATGTTCCTTAGTATCTCAGAAGTTGCCTTCATTCTTTTATCTTTGATTCCATCAACTTATCTTGAAACTTCTCTTGTATTCTTCCCAATGGAAAATTTGCCAACATAACAATTATCGTGGTCAGAAAAGTTGCAATAGATGCTAGCCCGAGATTCTTATACAAGATGAGCAACGCCATAACAATTTGCACAATGACCATCCACGGATCATGCATGTACCAACTAAAATCACCAACCCTCTCAGCATCAACTGTCATGAAATTGATGATTTCCCCACTAGTGTGGCCCTGTTTCGCCTGACACGAAAGGGTCAAACTCTTGTTGTAGATCATCCCAACAAGTACTGCTCGAACCCTTATCCCAACCTGCTGCAACCTAAACATCCAGTGCCTCTGGCAGAGGCACTCCACAAGCTTCGCAACAAAAAATGTAGAAACAAGAACATATCCCTCATTACTGAACTCCCGCTTCCCATTGAGGTATTGAACGAAAGTGTCAATAAGATACGGGCCAACATAAGAGGCCAGTGTGTACACAAGAGCAAGGAAAGCAGTGAAAACAATTTCTTTCCAAACCGAGAACAGCAACGCTGTTGTCAGCTTAAGTGTTGTCAATCCACTTCCCACACCACCACTCGCCTCAAGCTTATTTCTCAAAACCGGAAAGGTCCCAACTACACTATCAATACTATCTAGTTGAGGAACATCCTCAAGGTCTAAAGTTTTCTTCTTACCAAAAGCAATTAGAGAACCCATCCAAGAGAAAGTAAGTAAACTAAACCAACCAGCATTTGAATAAGGGGTCAAACTATCAGCCCCTTTCGACTTGATAGCCAACCCTTCACCATTACTCACACCAATCAAAAGGGGTTCGCGAAGAAGGGCATCGTCGCCCTCATTTCTCCCCACAAACCCCACATAACAAAACAACAATCCAGTAACAACAGACACAATATCAGACACCAAACACTGGATTGGTAAAGCCTCATGCTTTTTGTAAACAACAATGTCAACAACAAGACAATAACAAGAAATAGACAAATATAACCACCACCAAACTCTCAACAATAATGGCAACTTTTGATCACCTGAATTCAAGAACTTGGCTTGCAAATACACGCAAATTGCACCCCAACCAAGTGTTCTAACCACTAAATCCAAAAGGGTAACCAGGTTTTCATCAGACCAACCATTCCTATACCAATAAAAGTAACTCAACAAACACAAAACAAGACTTAAAAGTGAAACACCAAGACAACAAAACAGAGTGAACTTGTTCCAAAAACCCCGCCTTTTGCCAATAAACCTCTCCTTGGACTCATCACTATGACTACCACCCACTCTAAGTTTCTTACAAACCAATGAAACAAACACACAAGCAACAAAACCAAGTGCAATGAAGCAGAAACCCCACGTGGGAAAACAGGGTTGAGAACAAAATCAGTACCTGAATACATGAGTTCTTGAGATGGGTTATTTGTGAAGAGAGTTGACAAAAGCTCCATTTCTTTTGGTGGGGTTCTTTTGTTTTTGTCTAAATGGGGTGCTAGTATAGTTTTGAGAGACAGGGTTTGAGGTTTATGTGTTTTAGAGTTGGAACGCAGAAACTCTATTGAATAATGTGTTCATATATGTACGTTAACAAAAGTGGAGCCAACAAGAGAGAGAGAGAGAGAGAGAGAGTCAAAGCTGGATTCTTGGAGGAGAGTTAACGTGGCGAGCAAGACACATGGGACGGAAAAAACTATGAAGTTGTAGCTATTTTGAGACAAAAGGTGGTTGTTTTTCCACGAAATTAGTGGACGATAGAGACGAGACAGATACAGAGAGACTTGAGCTTCAGCTCCATAAAGAACCAAAAAAAATTCTGTTGTTTCATTGTTACTAGAATTGTTTCAATCTTTACTTTTGAGTGCTTCTCAATAAAAAGAATAGAATTCAATTTTTGTTGCCAGAGGTTATATAAGTAACATTCTATCTCAAAAAAAAAAAAAAACATTTGATTTCGCTAAGTTTAATTAAATTTTGATAGATATTAGTATTGTTTTCCAAAAAAGAAAATAGATATTTTATATATACATACATATATACACATGATTAATATTAAACTTTTTAAATCTTTTATCTAAATACAAACAATATGGTATATAAATTATCAATACCATATATATTAATATTAGATGATATGATAATTTGTGTGGTATTGACTACTCACATATCACATCATTTATGCATAAATTTAGATAAAAAATTTGAGAATATTGACATTACTTTATATACACATATATATTGTGAAACATGATTATTTTTGTTAAGCAGATATTAATTTTTTTTAAAAAAATTAATGTAATCAATTGTCCATGATCTGAAATTTTGACAATAATAACTTCCATTCAGACTAAAGAGATAATAGCTCATATATATAGGTATATAAGTACACACTTAAAAGGTAAATTTGAGCAAAAAGTTCAAGTAGAACAACATTGCAAGTAGATTCCTAAAACTGAGTTTTAATTCAATAAGAATAGTAAAAGGGCACTTAAAACAAAAGAGAGTTTATTTTTATTTTTTTTAATGGTGGGAGAGGAAAATTAAATTCATAAAAAACTACTCACATCTTGTGTTTTAAAACAATTATAAGACTTAGATAATAAGGAAAAGTGTTCAATCACTTCTACTGAGGAGTAATATGCAGAGAGTTTATTCATGGTTTGTTTTTATTCATGGTTTGTTTATGTTCACATAATTTAAAATTTTTCCTAGTTTAATTCTTTTAAAATTGTAAATTTCTTTACAATTTTTTTTCTTGCTGATAATATCTGGTACATATCTTAAAATAATTTTTTCTAAATTTATTTGGAACATTTCCTGTACTAGAAATTTCTTCTGATATTATCTACTATATATCTTAAAATGATTTTTTTTTTTTCTAAATTTATTTGGAACAATACCTATACTAGAAATTTCTTCTATAATATCTAAAACATATCTTAAAGTGATTTTTTCTAAACTTATTTGCAACATTTCCTGTACAAGAAATTTTTTAAAATTAGATGGACTCCTTATGAGTATCAAGTCAAGCACATGAGAGAATGATAGGAATATATTTAAGAATGTCAAATATTAACAACATTATTGATTTAAAATGTTGATGAATGTGAGTATATGGTTCATGACTTTTTTCCAATGGTAAAACATTGAAAATTCAGCATGGAAAAACTCTTTAGTCAACAAGCATTATATCTTTCTTTGTTTTTGTGTCGGTATTCGTTACTGCTATTCAGTCTCCACTATGACATAAAACAAAAATGCTGACAAGACTGACTGACAAGTTTGATTTTTATTTTGGTTCGTGTGGCTAGCAAGAAATACTGTGACATATTTATCTATTTCATGTTGAATAGTCAAAAATGGCATACATTTTAAGGGTTATTATGAAAAATCCCCCTGGAATGAAAATTAATCGAAATTTACCCCCTATTTTTAAATTATTAGATAAACTATCTCCTACCGTTAACTTTCCATACAAAATGTTAACATTTTCCATCCGAAATAGTAAAATGACCAAAATACTCTTACCATATCCTATAAAATTCCTCTTATACCCTTCAAACTTATGAAAGGACTAAAATGTCTTTTAAATTATTAATTAATTAAAATATTAAATAAAAAATAAAAGATTTAAAAAAAAAATTTCTTCACACAAAATCCCTCACTCCACTCTCTCTTCTTCTTCTGCTTCTGCGCTTCTTCTTCTGCTTCTGCTCTTCTTTTTCTTTTTCTTCTTCTTTTTTTTCTTTTTCTTCTACTTCTCTGGGTTCAAAGGAACCTAGAACTGGGTTCCAACGAACCCAGTTCTGGGTTCCTTCGAACCCAGTTCTGGGTTCCTTCGAACCCAGAACTGAGAAGTAGAAGAAAAAGAAAAAGAAAAAGAAGAAAAAGAAGAAGAAGAGCAAAAGCAGAAGAAGAAACGCAGAAGCAGAAGAAGAAGAGAGAGTGGAGTGAGGGATTTTGTATGAAGAAATTTTTTTTTTTAAATCTTTTACGAACCCAGAACTGGGTTCGATTCGAACCCAGAACTGAGAAGTAGAAGAAAAAGAAAAAGAAGAAGAAGAAAAAGAAGAAGAAGAGCAAAAGTAGAAGAAGAAACGCAGAAGCAGAAGAAGAAGAGAGAGTGGAGTGAGGGATTTTGCGTGAAGAAATTTTTTTTTTAAAATCTTTTATTTTTTATTTAATATTTTAATTAATTAATAATTTAAAGGACATTTTAGTCCTTTCATAAGTTTGAAGGGTATAAGAGGAATTTTATAGGATATGGTAAGGGTATTTTGGTCATTTTACTATTTCGGATGGAAAATGTTAACATTTTGTATGGAAAATTAACGGCAGGGGGTAGTTTACCTAATAATTTAAAAACGGGAGGTAAAATTTGATTAATTTTCATTCCAGGGGGTTTTTCATAATAACCCTACATTTTAATAATAGTTTATGGTTCAATAAAAAAAGAAATATAGATTATAGATTCTCTAAATATATTGCTTTTACAAATGATTAAGAACCTAGAATATTTTTATTAAAAAAAGAAATATAGATTATAGATTCCAACTCGTGCCTGACAGTAAAAGCAATATATTTAGGGAATCTATAATTTATATTTCTTTTTTTATTGAACTATAAACTATTATTAAAATGTATGTCAGTTTCACTATTCAACATGAAATAGATAAATAATGTCACAGTATTTCTTGTTAGCCACACAACCCAAAATCAAACTTGTCAGCCAGTCTATGTCAGCATTTTTGTTTTATGTTATAGTGGAGACTGAATAGCAATGAAGAATTCCGACACATAAACAGAAGAAGATATAATGCTTGTTGACTGTAGAGTTTTTTCCATGCTGACTTTTCAATGTTTTATCGTTGGAAACAAGTTATCGTTGGAAACAAGTCATGAATCCCTCATGGCCAGTGGAGGGCTCGAATCCAAATTTTTTCACTTAGTAATAAATATTTTTAACTATATTTTTAAATTTTAAGATTGTAAACATTATCTAACGTTATTTTCTTATGATTTTTGTATAGTTTGGAGATTCCCTTGGAATCAAATGGGAAAAAATTTAAGTTACAAAGTTTTATATTGAAGAATGATAATGTTATGTAATTTTAATTTCTATAGATTTACATTGAGTTTGAGTATGATTTATTTTCTTGTGGTTTTTAAATATGGATGATATGGAATTTCATGTAGTTGATTTAAGGGTTTGGTTTTTATGTGCTGAATTAGGTGTTTAGTTGTGAAATGTGAATTATTATAAATAAGAGTTTTTATGTGTTGAATTAGGTGTTTTATTGTGAAATGTGAATTATTATAAACAAAGGGTATGTTTAAAATATTTTTTAAGTTTTAAACGAATTAAACGGGTAAAATGAATTAAATGGGTTAAACGAATTGAACGAGTTAAATGGGTTAAACGAATTGAACGTGTTACACGGGTTAAATGAATTAAATAAGTTAAACGAATTAACGGGTTCTTGGGTCAATGGATTTGGACCTTTCAGAATTTAAGTAATAAACGAATTAATCGAATCGTATCGTGTGGTATCTTGTCATTCGTTTATAAACGAATTCGTGTTGAATCCAAAAATGTCAACCCGCTTCTTAAACGAATTCGTATTGAATTGGTCGAATCCATAAATGAATCGAATCGAATTCAATTCAACCCGACACGCCAACCTGTTTTGCTATCCTTAGGTGGGAATCTAATTTTCCAAATTCCGATACCAAGATTTGTTTTTGGACTACTATGCATTTAATTTGGTCCAATTTTCCACTTATCTTACTATCATTTTGTTCCCTTTTTTTTTTAATCGATAATATTATTTTATTTAAATCATGTGTCCAAACAGTGTGTCATCTATCAAATTTTAATTTATCAATTTTACATAGTTTTATCTTTTTTTATTAATGTTTTTTATTTTATTTTATTTTAAGAATGCTACTTCATTTAAACAATTTGGAAAACAATTTGATAAAGTAGCATTATATACATTTCCCCAAATAGATATACTTCTTTTCTAAAGAATTGGTATCGTGTATGATATATGTGCTTTTTTTAGCATTTATTAATTTAAATATATCACATATAATATTTAATTATTAAAAGTATAATAAATTTAATAATTTACAATTTTACATTGTAGTTTATATGTAAGAATAAGTGAATAGCAATGCAAGGTTGATCTGTAGAGGTTGATCTATGACATGTCGACATTGATGAGCAAGTCTCGTTGATCAACTTTTCAGGGATCTAGCTATATGTAACATGCACAAGGGAAACAAAGGAGCAAATGTATCTTTACACTAGGATGATATCGATCGAAGACACTTTAATGTTCAAGTTAAAACTAGAAATAAGATTAAAAAATAAAAACAGAAACAATGTAAATAATAATGTCGCTCGACTTGATTATGTGATTGATCTAATAAGATTTTATGATTAGAAGAATTATATATGTTTGAACCCCATAGTACAAGAGTAGCTATCTGCGATGGAGGGCAACTACCCTTGCTAGTAAATCTTTGATGTTGCTCTAAAGACCTATATTAGGGGTGTTCCTATCAGGTAGAACAAATGCCTATGGGTTGCAAGAGAGTGATTATGAGAGCCATAGGATTCTAAAATGAGTTTGGCAACTTGACAGTATATCACTTGGGGCCACCAAAATGAATTGCTTTTCTTGGGCTTCATCCGTTCTACACCAGTCGGGCTGCACGACTTTTTACCATCATAGATATTGTTTTTATTTATATTAAATGATGAAATAGTATTGGGATATTTTAGGTTGAAAATCTATATTATAAGGTTAATTATGATATGATATGAAATATTAAAATGAAATTTCGATATAATAAGATCTAGATATAATATATGGGTTTAACTATCTTACCGCTCAATTGGAGTCCTTAGATTAGTTGTAAGAATAGTTATTGAAATCAATCTAAAAACTTCAATTGAGATGTAAAATTAATAGTTATGTAAAGTAGTCAAACCCATAATATATAACAATGAAATTCACTTTTTGAACATATTTTGATGTTCCCCTAAAAATAAAAATTAAACTCATTTATTATAAAAAATCAATTGTTTCTTCTAAAGATTATTTTAATAGAAAATAAACTATGCCCTTTTCTTTTCGACTATATAAATTTTTTTAGAGATTACTTTTTGTATAATAGCCTTTTATATGTTGAAAAATAATGATTACTAACCGTTACTCGTGGATAACTGATAATTGTTATATTGAAAAATTCATATCCATTAGTTGAAAAGTGAATGGAAGTTTGATTTAGTCACTTACAACAATAAAGTCATCATAAATTCAAAGAAACATGTTCACATGAATCATGTGTACATTGAACCTTTCCTTCTGTCAAAGAAAAGGAAATAGATTATATATAAATTGTGACCTATTTCATTTGTTGGCCCCCACAACAAGGGAAAAAAAAATCTAGAGGAAATGAAATAGATTCTTTGAATGAAATCTTTTAGATTGAATGAATCTATGGAATTTATATTATTTTTATTTCAAATTGCATGAATTCGTCTTATCAAAACGATTTATTTAATTAATTTTATTATTAATTTTTTCGATTTTCCAAGTTTAAGACCTTATTAACCTAACCATTATGTATTGAGAAATTAAAAGATACATAAACATTTCGGGTTTTGTTTATGGGTATTATTCAAGAGAATCTTATATGTAAGATTATAATATAATATTTCTCAGTTCCATATAATGTGGAAAGATTATATATAATATAATATTTCTCAGTTCCATATAACGTGGAGTGGGCTTTCTCACTTTCTGATGGAACTTTTCTTGAGAAAATAAAAAATAAAAAATGAAAGAAACTTTGTAGGCCACCAAACACGTGGAAGAGAACAAACTTGGCCCAAGCAACTAAAAATGCTGCTGCAGAGGTAGTCCCACCGTATGTTAATATGACAAATTCATGTCCTTTTTGACAAGCTTGCATGGTGGGTTCATTCTGACAACAACAATATAATATTTCTCTTTTTTTCTTTTGATTTTCTTTTTAGTGTAGACATTCAAAATAAAACTTTTACTATAAGAAGGAGGTCTTTATACATTGTTATGAGTAAAAGCACTCGAATTCCTTTCATAACTATGAAAAGGGTAGTGCATAACTATTTTTAAAAAAAAGAATTTGTTCGTTGAGTTATTATCATTTTTTTCCCCCCGATAATTGATAAATCATCATTTTCCCTCTTGATAATTTTGAAAAGATAAAAAATAATTTTTAAATAACATTAATTCAAGTTAAAAGAAATAGTAAAATAACGTTTCTTAAATTAATGGAAGAAAAATAATAATTTATTGATCTTTAAAGAGGAGATGATAATAACTTTTTGTCCGTTGGATTGGGACTTCACATAGAGAGAGAGAGAGAGAGAGGAAAAAAAAAAAGAGAATTGTAATTAAAAAGTTCACATATTTTGATTGCCTTTTTTGTTGATTTGTCAACGCTGGAAACTGAGTTGGTGGTGCACCAGCAGCAGTCCATATTTTTCTGGGCCAATTCTCCGAGGGATGGGCTTGGAGAATTCTTAATTGTGGGCTTAATTTTGCCATGTTTGGGGAGGTAAGGTTTTGTGTAAGATAAGACTACATTATAAGTTTATACTTTTATAGTCTCAGCTCCAATCTCAAATATTAGTCTATTATTCTGGTGTAGTCTAAAATTTCGAAGCGTTGTATATTTATTTAAATTATATAAATTTAAAGGTTGCCAAAGAGTGATTAATTAATATTTGTAATATTATTGATATAAATATGAAAGAGATACTGTTTGGTGTCGGCCAAACATTTGTTAATGGGACTTTATTCTTTGATCTGGTGTCTAGTAAAGTTAAAATTTTTCCTAGTTCTTACCAAATCTTAACTATAAAAATTTACATAAAAAGCATTTAATTTTTATGAATTCTTAAAAAAAAAATCTTGAATTTTTTAAGATTAAGAATTTAGGTTCATATTTTGATATCCATTCCGATGTTGTCACTAATATTTTCTACGCAAGGTTTACACTAACATAGATTGATTACATGTGCTATTATATCGATATGTCAATCATACATTATTAATATAACCAAATATCATGAAATAATAATGTATTGTCACATGCCAACATACTAGCAAGACCATGCCCAATTATGTGTACACACATTCAAACGTATATAACACTACTGTGGAACAAATCCTACCTAACTTATAACATGTGACATTATCATTCAATGAAGGAACTGGGAATTAAGAAGAGGTTTTCTTTCTTTTTGACAAAGATACCATAGACCTCAGTCATGTCAAGATCTTTTGGCCCCATCCCTTTGGAGAGCTTCCAATCAAAATGGTACAATAATTGTGCAAGCGGCAGCTCAATATTAGGCAGTGCAAATGATATACCGGGACATATTCTCGTACCAGCGCCAAATGGATTGTATTCAAAATTTGTTCTCTGATAGTCAACTGAGCTATCAAGAAATCGCTTTGGATAAAATGTTTCAGCTTCTATCCAATACCTTGGATCTCTTCCCATCGCCCATGTGTTAACTAGAACTCTAGTTTTGGCTGGTATTTCATACCCAGTAACCTCACAACTCTCTTTGCTTTCTTTGGGAAGTGGAAGCGGTGCAGGAGGATGCAGCCTCAGGGTCTCTTTGATGACTGATTTCAACAGCTTCAATTTGTGAATGAGAGTTTCATCAACATTTCCTTTCTCATCAAAAACATGTCTTACTTCAGCTTGTATCTTTATCATCTCCTTGGGATTTTTCAACAGCTCTGCCATTACCCACTCTACAACAGTTGACGATGTCTCACTCCCAGCACTAAAAAATATCCTGATCAAAGACCAACAATAAAAGCTTATGTTGTGCACTTGAGATACAAATAATAAAGTACAAAGAAGAAAAAAAAGGCATAGAGAATTATAATGGTTCAGTAGTGTGCATCAATCCACTCTTATACAGCTGAAAAATTTCACTAAACTTTCAATAAAGTTACAGCAGTTCTTTTGCTCCATCGACTAACCTCATATGTTACATATATCTACATATGAGCCATATAATCAACAACTTAAATTGACCATTATACAGTCTCTGATTCATTAAAAAACAAGCAATCTATAAACATATAACTCATGCTTTTCCATGTTGGACAATTAATACATTTATTTTTTCTCAAACTTAATTATTTTCAAGGGGCTTATTTTTCAATTGCTGATTAGTAACTGAAGAAAGTAATAAACGTACTAACCCAGATTACTGCTTTGATGTTTCTGTCACTTGGGGGGAATTCATGGTCACCACCAACCTGCTGGAGTCTCAAATAAACATCAACTAAATCTTCTTGTGCTTCTCCTTGGCCAACAATTTTTGTTGTTTTCTTTGTTGATCTATGCTCATCAAGGATGTGTTCCAGTATTTGATCACTCACTTGATGCAGCTTCTCAAGCTTTGGCCTTGCTCCAACAATTAATTGAA
Source organism: Nephelium lappaceum (assembly GCA_021234005.1). Lineage (NCBI taxonomy): Eukaryota > Viridiplantae > Streptophyta > Magnoliopsida > Sapindales > Sapindaceae > Nephelium > Nephelium lappaceum. Next base: position 35,540,971 of record CM037996.1, read on the forward strand.
GTACCTTGATGGAAGGGTATAAATCAGCAATGCCGAAACCTCCAGCTGTCTTCACCATTTCTGTAACAATTGAAATGAATTCTTCCTGATATTCACATTTCTTTCCGAATGCCACCCTCGCCATTATGGCATAGGTCAAATTACAAATTTCCTTACTAAGATTGATAACTGATCCTTTATGAGAATGTATTGCTTTTACGAGATTTGACACCTCCTCTTCCCTGATTGATAGAAATGATTGGACTCGTCATGGACTCGAGCTGTATGGTACAAATTTTTCGTAGTTGTCTCCAATAATTTCCATATGGTGCTAAGGCAATATCGGTATAATCATATGATACATACTTGGTAGAAAGAAGCAAGGGCCTATTAGCAAAGTTGAGATCATGAATTTGCATTACCTCTTTGGCCAGCTCTGGTGAAGAAACTACAATGGTGGAACCTTCACCAAGCTGTAAGTGCATTAATGGTCCACATTTCTTTGATAAGTCTGTAAGGCAGTGATGGGGCAGTGAACCAATGAGCTGGTGCAGGTTTCCTATGAGGGTAATTTCCATGGTCCGGGAAGCATCTTTGGATTCGAGTTATTGGCTATTTTTTTTTACTATTTTGATTGACATGAACAAAAATATGAAGAAGGCAAACATTGTGATGGAAGAAAAGTTTTGCAGCTCCATGAGTAGTAGTATGAGGATGATAAGAACTAAGAATTTGCTTTCTTCTGTGAATGAGTCAGTGTATATGTATAATTGTGAAAGTAATTAAAACTCTATATGGTCACTCATCTTTAAGGTAGCAAATTATGCTAACAAACTGACCAGATACAGATATAGAATTTATATCCTAGGTGAGGGAAATCGTAGTGAATATTGAGAAGGTTGAGAATGTGTTGGACACTTGGACTCCAATTGTTGTAGTTGCTTAATACATCACTTCCAATGTCATATTATGGTTCTTGTTCTTATTCTAATACTGCAAGACTTTTCATATCTTCTTTTCCTAAATTCAGGAAGTATCTAATATAGTTTACGCAAGAATTATTGTGATGTAATAGCACTCACAAGACATCACTAGACTAAAGAATAGAAGATTAGTAATTGTACTACAATTATGAAATATGCGCGCACTTTGTCCTTGTGGTCTTCTCGAGGATGTATCAAATTACAAGTGTGTGTTGTGCACTCAACGCGTGGTTTTTATTAATGTGAATTGGTTAGTGATAACTAATTAAGGGCTACAAGTAAATGACACTGATATCCATTTTAAGCATGTAAGCAATTTAATTTTTTGTTGTCATTTCAAAGAATACAGTCCATTGTTGCACTCCAGAACCAATAATTATTTATTGATTTATCAAATAGAGCAGATCTTGTTTCATTACATAATATATTGTCCTCTTTGGATTCAATCTCTATGATTTTTTTTTTTTCCTATAGCTTTGGTTTGGTAATAGGATAAATATTGTCGTCTCAATTTTGTTAAAATTTACTACTAATTGAATAAGAAGTCTAAAGATTGTGAATTTTACTCCTAAGACAATCTTAAATTAACCCTTTTCATCCCTAGTTTCTTTTGGCATTTCTGTTGTTGTTTTACTCTCGATCATAAACGATTAATGGTCATCATTTTTGGCCATATATAAAACAAATTCCTTATACAAACATAGAAACTAAAAATATAAATATGAAATTTTAATTAAATATTTTTTTTAAAGAATTTGATGGTACCTCCCTTGGATCCATATTGGGTCCACCGTATATTGTCTTTGTGAGTGGTCAATCCAATATAAGAACATTAGATCTAAATACATATTTGTGACAAAATTTAATGCATGACTGATGTTTCTTTCTTCTATTTTTTCTCTTCTTATTTGCTCGAGAATTGTTAATTATTGGAATTGTAATCGGAATTGAGAGACGTTGCCATTACTTATTTTTTAAGAGGTCTAATACCAAGGGATGGTGAGTTGAAAAAGATGGTTAGTTTTAGGTTTTGCGAGTAAATAATTCTGGTAATTTTATTGTATACATGTACACAACAATATTCACAAAAGTTGTTTAACAAGTCACATATAGTTCTTTGCTGAAACAAACACAAGCACATATATATTACACACTCATGCACATACACATGATAATCTATGTACCAACATACTTTGAAACATTAATAGACCTAAAGAAGAAAATAAAATCGAAAGATCATTCTTCACGGTTGCATTCAGGAGCAGCTAAAGGGCAATAAGGAATGGGAATCAAGAGTAGGTCATTTTTCCTTCCTACACTAATACCAAATGCTTCGGTCATGTCTAAATCTTCTTGCTTCATCGCATTCGGGAGTTTCCAATCAAAACGGGACAATAATTGTGCTAGTGGCAGCTCAATATTAGGCAATGCATAAGCTATGTCTGGACATATTCTCCTTCCAGCACCGAATGGTATATACGCGAAATCCATTCCCTTGTAATCAATTTGACCATCCAAGAATCTCTCAAGATAAAATATCTCTGCTTCGTTCCAATACCTGGGATCTCTTGCAATTGCCCATGCATTGACTATGACTCTAGTCTTAGCAGGAATGGTATAGCCATTAATGTCACAAGTCTCTTTACTTTCTCTTGGAACCAAAAGGGACACAGAAGGGTGCAGCCTCAGGGTCTCTTTGACCACTGATTTCAAGTACTTTAATTCCTGTATGCCACTCTTATCGACATATCCTTTTCTATCAAAGACTTGTCTTACCTCGGCTTGTGCTTTTTCCATCACTCTTCGGTTTTTCAACAGTTCTACCACTGCCCACTCTACAATTGTTGATGATTGCTTACTCCCGGAACTAAAAATGTCCTGAAAGTTGAATACTTATGATTATATTAAGTCCATTTACGTCAATGCCAATTGCCTTATACAAAACAATAACCAATAAAGTAATGTCAACCAATCAGAGAAATTCGTTAAGCCTGATTGTGACTTATGAGAGATGGAGAGAAAGAGGGGCAACAGGGGCCATGGCCTCCTCAAGCAATAGAATTTAAGATTTTTTTTTTTTAAATATATATTATTTTTAGTATATTAAATATATTGTATGTATTTTTTTTTTTAAACTAGTTATACAATATTTGTAGTATCTATGTAATAGCACTAAAATGACTCCTCCTAGGCAATTAAATTTTAAAAGAATTCAGAGTAAAAATGTTATGGCACTCTAGAACTAATCTGCCCCCTCTATTATTCTAGGAATAATACTATTTTGCCCAAATTCGTATCCAAATAATGTGACAACTTTGAAAATAGGGGGATTAACCAATTATAATTGATGAACTAAAATTTGATTAGTTAGTCTTTAAAATATCACATCATTTTAATATGAATTTGGACAAAATAGTATTATTATTATTTTAATAATAAATTTCATCAACCAACATTTTGTTTTTGGATTTAATTTCTTAAATTTTTACACATCAGTGCCTAGTCTAGTCTAAACCTATACTTGCTCCTTTTGCAGTTTTTCACACAAGTTAAAGCAAATATAACTCTTGAGAAGCTTTATTTTGTATTCTTAATATGTATCAATTCATTCGTTGCAGTAATCAATTTAAGGTTGAAGATTATAAATTAATAAGTTTATATATATATATATATATATATTTGCCAAAATTTGTGTTATATCTTTTATATCTTCTATTTTGTTAGGTTAGTAAATTAGAAAGTATATTTTATTTTACCGAACTAAGGTATTGTTTGGTTATGAAGCCTTAGAGTAGATTTTTCCTCAGACGCTCATAAAAGAAGCACACGCAGAACACCAATTATGCCAAACGACCACAAAATATCGTACTTTTGAGACATGAAGCTAAGGTGTTTATATGTATATATACTTTCTATAAAAGATCTCATTATTGAATTGCATGGTAAATAAAACCAGCATACTAACCCAGATAATTGCTTTGATGTTGCTGTCACTTAGGGAAAATTCATGATCTCCATTCAGCTGCAATCTCAAGAAAACATCAATAAAATCTTCCTCTGCTTCTCCTTTAGCAATTTCTGTTCCCACCCTTCTCTCTTTATGCTCATTAAGGATGTTTTGCAATATTCGATCAACCTTTCGATGCAGGTTCTCGATTTTTGACTTTAATCCAGTAATAACTTGAAGCACTTCAATAGAAGGGTACAGATCAGTCATGCAGAAACCTGGATCTATCTTTATGAATTCCACAACAGATGATATGAACCCTTCTATATCTTTGCATTTGTTGCCAAAAGCTGCCCTTGATGTGATACCATAGGTCAGCGTGGAAACTTTCTCACTAAGATTGACTACTGATCCCTCACATGCTAGTATTTCTTTAATGAGATTTGACACTTCCTGCTCCTAATTGAACGGAATGATTGAACCCTTTTTGTACTTAGGAGCTCTATTGTGCAAATTTTCCGCAACTGTCTCCAATAGTTGCCGTATGGTGCAAAAGCAATATTCGTACAGTCGTAAGACATCTTGTTAAAAGAAAAAAGTAACGGCCTGTCTGCAAAGATTAAGCCATTAGTTTTTAGAACCTCTTCAGCAGTCTCTGGCGAGGAAACTACAACCGTGGAAGCTTCACCAAGCTGTAGGTGCATCAAGGGTCCATGTTTCCGGGCCAAGTCTCGTAGGCGGCGATGGGGTAATGAACCAACAAGCTGGTGCAGGTTTCCTATGAGGGGCAGTTTCCGTGGCCCTGGAGGCATGTTTGGGCTCAATTTTTTGGCTCTTGATCGTCGTGCGATCTTGACAGCCATGTGCAAGCAAATGAGGAAAGTAAAGATGAGGGTCAAAGAAGGTAACTGAAATTGAAACTCCATGAGGTTGATGAGAAATTTTGGTGGGTGCTTGTAGCTTGTTAACAGGAAAATTTATAAGATAATACTAAAACATAGAATTGCCATGTTTGACAAAAATGACAAACTCCAAAAACTTAACTTTCATAGCGGGAATCACAAGGATTATCCACTGATGAAATGGCCATCCATGTCCACAATTGACAGTTATACCACACAACTGGGGTTGATAGAGATATCATGGACAGCAGCAGAAGATTTCATTTTGTGCTAGTTGATGACTAAATTACTGTTTACCTGATACACATATCTAAAAGGACTTGTCTCCATGGAATTGTTATATTTAATTCATAATAAGATGAGTTTACATCAATTATAACATAAAAGAAAAAATCATTGGCAACTTACTGTCTTTAAATTAATAAAAAAAACACTAGTGTTTTGATAAAGGGACTTATCTTGAGGGAATTGTTATATTTAATTCACAATAAGATGAGTTTACATAATACCAATTATAACATAGAAAGAAAAATCATTGATAACTTACTGTCTCTAAATTAATAAGAAAACACCAGTGTTTTGATAGATTATTTATTTATTTTAATTATATTTTTCTTTTGAATGCAAATGATGAATAAAGATGTGAATGCATATAATTAAGCTTAAGTAAATTATATATAATAGAAACCAATTAAAAAATTTAGTTAATGTATATAAAAAATGTCCAACTTATCTAGAAAAAGGAGACCTTCAACCATGGTGGTGGATGATAGATAACCAAAATAGGCACTTGCCACTCTATTTATATCATTAGACTTTGATTCTCCATTGCTTTGTTTCAAATTTTTCTACACTAGTTTTGATTATGATTTTCTTGTAATTATATGTGGCGGTGATTGTTTCTTAGGCTCATGTAGTGAGGGTAGGGATAAAAGGACTAATCCGTCAATAATGAGACAACCAAAGTAGTCACTTGCCTCTAGTACATTTTGATTATGAATTTCTTTTAAATATGTGTGGCAATGATTGTTTCTTAAGCTCGTATAGTGAGGGTAGATATAAGAGGACTAATCCATCAATGATGTAGCTCAATATCTTAGTCTATGAAGACTTTGTCTGTTTAAGATGCTATAAGGACTAATTCTACCAAGGCTTGCTCATCCAAGACGTTCTCTGCACATTTCCAAAGTGTTGCAAAAGCAATTAGAAGCTTCATCATCAATAATCCAATAACTCTATCTTATCAATGATGACTTTATGTACCAATTTTTTGGTTTTCAAGGACTTTTTAATAGATTCCAAAATCATAACATCTGTAACTGATTATAACATAATTGGGACAGATTGGAATTTATTTGATGTATGTGGTCTTGAAGAAAAAAAAAATTCTAGACCGTCTAGACTAGAGAATTCCTTTTAATCTATGCAAGAAGAAAATGCTCACACCAGTTGAAATTGATTGATTCTAAAAAAAAAAAAAAAAAAATTAAAGACCATTATGACTAGTGAATCTCTCTTGATCTACGTAGGCAAAAAATATTGTTATGTTCCGCTAGGCTTATGATAGTTATATTCCTCCATGATTACCGAGATGATAGTTTTGCGTACCTATAGACTTTATTCTACAACTATTGCAAGTGGTAGTAGATTTGACATCATATACAATTTATATTTCACTAAGATAATGCATCTCACAAGAATTTTAATATGGTGGGAACTAATTATAATATAATATTTTAATCATGCTAAGAGAAGATATTAAAGGAAAAAAAAAATTATGGGCATTGGAAATATGAAACTATGTAGTGACCTTGATATATCATTTAAGCCAACTACTTAATAACTGAAAGGAATAATTAAGAAGAAAGATTTTCAAAGGCTTACAGCGGTGAAAGGATTGAAAAGTAAAATAAATGTTTTTTTAACTCATATTCCATCCACCACCACTACAGACAATAACATAAAATTATTTCAGAAAGACAAGAATTGAAAAGTAAAATATTTTGTTATTAACATCACAAAATTTTGCATTATTGAAAGCATTTCATCCACAAGCAGTTAATAGAAAATATATTACGCATATTTGGATGCATCTTGAATTGACGGTGTGCTACATTGTTGATTGATTAGTCCTCTTATCCCTGCCCTCACTGCATGAGGTCTAAGAAACAATTGTAGCCATATATTTTCTAAGAAGTCAAGATCAAAAGGTGCTTTATGGAAAATTTTGAAACATGACGATGGAGAATTAAAGTCTAATGACTTCGGTTTTATATCAACCACAATGATTAGTGAAGAATTCCTTTTTTCGTGGGTGTCTTGAATTGACAGTGTCTTTAAAGACTCAGATTTGAACTGCATTGTTGACTGATTAGTCTCTTACCCCTGCCCTTACTGCATGAATTCTAAAAAACAATTGCAGTCATATGTTTTCCGAGAAGTCGTGATCCAAAGATGCTCTATGAAAAATTTTAAAATATGCCGATGGAGAATTAAAGTATAATGACATTGGTTTTGTATCAACCACGACGATGAGTGAAGAACTCCTTTTTTGTGGATAAGTTGGACAATATTTTTGAAATAGATTGACCAAGCCTTAAATTGGTTTCATTATGATGAATTGTTGATTTTTAGAAGTGTTACATTTATTAAATTGAAATTCAATCAAAGTTTTCTTTGTTTAGATATAAGTAAGAATGTTGAAATTTTTAATTTATTTGTTTGAATAACCAAAAAGGAAAATCCAAACGAAATAGATAATTTTTAATTTATTTTCTTATAATTAGTTTCCGACATATTGATAATTTGATAGTCCAGTGAGATTTTCATAAAATGTTAATGAATTTTCAAAATTCTAACCATTATGCTTTTATCCCTAACTCTGTTTCTTGTATTGTCACTAACATTGGTCTTCTTCATATGTATAATACTTTCATTTCAAAATAAATTAATTTATGATTAATTCAATTATAAGAAAGTACTGTAAATTAATTCAATTATAAAAAAGTACTGTAATAAATCAGAAACAATATTAGTACACCAAACTTATATCTTAAGTTAAACAAGGCCAAAGAAGATGAAATAGATTATGGGAGCTGTCCTTCAATTTTTTTTTTCTTTTTTTTGAATTTAACGAGATCAATTAATATTTGTAGAGTCTAGATATTTATTATTACAATTATAAGCGCTGACGTGTGCTATCCTCCATTTCTTATCTCTATATAATCATTTATCCGGGTTCTTGTAATCTCATACAAAATGGGTTGATTAATAATATGCAGCTATCAAATTGTTCTCTTTCATTCAGTGAGTTTTGCAGTTCTCTGTTCTCATAACCAGAGCTCTGCATTGCTTCACTTTAAGCAACATTTTCTATATGATGGTGCAAATCCACATATATTTTCTGAATTGATGATGTCTTTAGGGACTAAGATTTGAGCTACATTGTTGACTGATTGGTCCTCTTACCCCTGCTCTCACAGCATGAGGTCTAAGAAACAATTGCAGCCATATATTTTCTGAGTAAGTCATGATCAAATGATGCTCATCCAAATGATACAGGGCACTAATTATGGGATAGGAAATCACAAGACTTCTATTTCTATAAAATGTAGTTGTCGTGAGGACCATGCAAAAGGACTAATTCTACCAAGGCTTGCTCATCCAAGATGTTCTCCGTGTATTTCCGAAGTGTTGCCAACTGCAATAAGAATCTTTATCATCAATAATCCAATAACTCTTATCTTATCAATAATGACTGTATCATCAATAATTTAGCACCAAGTTTTTGTCTCAAGGAATTTTAATAGATTCCGAAATTATACTCAAACCATAACATCCGTAATTGATTGTAAACATGATTGGGCATATTGGAATATATTTGCTCTATACGGTCCTAAAAAAAATAATTCCGGAACCTTTCTGACTAAAAAATTCCCCTGAATCTACGCAGGTAGAAAATACTAAAACCAGCTGGAATTAGTTGGTCCTAAAAGTAAATTTCTGTCCAAACCAGAGAATCGCCCTTGATTAATGTAGGCAAAAAATACTGTTATCTTCTGCTAGATTTATGATATTTATATTCCTCCACAATGACCAATGTGACACTTTTACGTATGTCTATAGACTTAATTCTACAATTAATGCTACTAGTAGTAGATTTGACATCATACAATTTATATTTCACCAAGATAATACATCTCACAAGAATATCAATATGATGGATACTAATTCTAATCTGTCAGTTTAATCATGATAAGAGAAAATATTAAATGAAAAAAGATGATGGGCATAGGAAATATGAAACTATGTAGGTGCCCCGATATAGTTCTTGCAGAAATACCATTCAAGCCAACTTCTTAATAACTGAAAAAAAAAAAAAAAAAAAAAAAATCTCGAAGGTTTACCACGGTGAAAGGATTGAAACATAAAAATAAATGGATTTTGACTCACATTCCATCCACCACCGCTACAGACCACAACATAAAATTATTTTACAAAGACAAATTGAGAAGTAAAATATTTTGCTATTAATACAATCACAAAATTTTGCATTATTAAAAGCATTTCATCCACTAGCAGTTAATTAGCTAGCGTACACAATCTTTAGTAAAAACGTATCCTTGAGATACATTAGCATCCAATAGCTTTTCTGCCCTGTTCCCACTTACATTATTTATAGTACAATATGAGTCGAACTAAACCAATCATAATTTTTTCATCAAGAAACTTATGTAAGCTTAATTGAAGTTTATGAAGTCTTCAGTTTCTGATTCACTTCTCAAAACTGGAATTTGACCTTGCCGTGTATTCTGCAACAAGCTGTGCAAAAGATGATGATTTGTCCTCTAGCAATTTCGCGGGAGAATCATACTCCTCGATGAGTCCTATACCAGCATATTGAAAATTAAAAATATTTCACACTAACAAAATACAATAAAAAACTATTAGATTTTTAGTACAATCATACTAACCGTGACTCAGAAGCAGAACCATATCGCTATCAAGAACAGAAGTTATGCGATGCGCAATGGTTATGACTGTGCAATCAGAGAAATGTTGCCTAAGAGTTTGCTGAATGAGATTATCTGTAGCAGTGTCGACAGATGCAGTAGCTTCATCAAGCACCAAGACTCTACTTTTCTTGAGTAGCACACGACCGAGACAGACCAGCTGTCTCTGTCCCATGCTCCAATTCTCTCCATTCTCGGTAACTGCAACGGGCATATGCTCTCGTACGATAAATAATCTGAGCCATAATAGAGCTAGAAAAATTTTACAAAAGCTAATACAACACTAACCTCTAGAATCTAGCTTTCCTTCTTTCTTCCTAACTTCATCTCCAAGTTGGCACTTATCCAAAGCCTAAAGCCATTACAGTACATGTTAGCAAATTCCATCCGAAATCGAATGAAAAAATGTTGCAAGCATAAACTTTTTACTACAACCAATTCAAAATCAACGCACCTCCCAAATCTGCTCATCGGTGTACTCTTCAAGAGGGTCTAGATTGTTCCTCACAGTCCCTTCAAACATTGTTGGATCCTGAGGAATAATACTTAGTCTAGACCGCAAATCATGCAGCCCAATTTTTGAGATATTGATGCCATCTATTATAATCTGACCAGCAGCAGGTTCAACGATCCGAAACAATGTTTGAATGAGAGTTGATTTACCACTGCCTGTTCTCCCTACAATGCCAGTTTTCATTCCTCCTGAGAAAGTGCAAGTGAGACCTTGCAAGACAAGCGGCATGTGCGGGGCATAGCGGACCTATATGATAACCATAAATGATTGATTGTATAAACACAACGAAAGAATACCTTTCAGGTTGATGTAAAAAATACTAAAAATGATTGATTGTATAAATACAACGAAAGAATACCGGTTAGGTTGATGTAAAAAAAACTAAAATTACCTGGAGATCACGAATATCAACTTCTCCATGGGATGGCCAAGAACTGTCTGGCCTGTTTGCCTCAATCACAAGAGGGGGCTCACTAGGAATAGAAGTGTACTGAAGTATTCTCTCAACTGATATAATCTTGTTCTCCAAATTGCAAAGGTTCCATATAACCCAAGCTTGTAACCTATTTAGATTGAGTCCATATGTCACCGCTAAGCCCGCAATTGCTTTAGAAAGGAAAAGAAAACATCTTTTCAAACTTCCTTACTACCATCAATAACAAGAACGATAATCAAAGATTGGGGAATTACTTACCAGGATCAATAACTCCCTCAGGAATAGAGATTAAGAAAATCAAAGAGAAGGCAAATGTAATAGCAGACAACATATCTAGACGGAAGCACAACCATTCCATTGCAGCAGCAGCATGGAATTTGGGTCGAGAATATTCATCCATGAGTTTCATATTTGTGTCTTGAAACCTTGATTCTTGATCAAAGCTCCTGATAGTTGTTGACCCTGAAATTGTTTCAGCAAAATGTTGTATCACAGGAGCTTTGCATACTCCAACCAACCTTGAAAGTTCTCGTGCTGAGGGAATGTAATATTGCTTCATATTGTAAATTATTTTTGTCAGATTTCATGCAGCAGATGTGGAATAACTTACAAGAGATACAACGAAACACAAAGATTACCTGATACCAGAGGCACAAAGCAATCACAGGAATGAAAACGATAAAAACCTGCCATGCAACCTGTGACATCACCACGATAATTCCAAGTAGTTGAATCATTGAGAAGGCAAAGGCCCCAACTTGATATGGAATGTTCAAGTCCACAGCACTTTGGTCAGTGGAAGCCTATGACGAAAGAAGATAATTTAGGCAAATATGCATTCCTTTATATAATTTACCTCAACTGCTTCAACGAAATGGAGTTTGAAATTGATATTCACTTACTCTGTTCAGAATTCGTCCACTTGGGGTTGCATCAAAGAAAGACATGGGAGCACGGAAAATGCACAAATGCATCTTATTGAAGAGTAGAGTGGCGGTTTTGTACCCAGCAGTTACAAGAAGTGTTGATCTGACAAGGATGCAAAAAGAACTTCCAATAGCCAACACTACATAGACAAGTATAAGCGTGGAACTCCCAACTGGAGGTTTCATATCCTTTGACACCGGGGTTGCCCATGCCATCCAATAATTGCTGCCAATTTGAAGGATCTGAAAGATAATCTGAGCAAGCAATATGAAAGGCACGAGAGCTCCTCCATAAGCGGTTGTGATGTATTTCCAGTACACCGAAAACCCAACTTTACCTTTCTCTCTTTCTTCTTCCTGAACTAGCTGCCCTTTTGGCCCAGCTACTTCATCTGATTTACCATTCTGAGAGATCTTATTTTCTTCTTTCTCGACAACCCCATTTGTGCTGCTCTCACCATTTTCTTTGCTTATAACTTCCTTTTCAGAACCAGATCCACCCTCTATGGAATCAAGCGTTGATAAGGCTTGTTTATGAGCACCCACAAGTTCCATAAAGTCAGTTCCTGAACTTAAAATCTCAGTATACTTTCCAGCTTGTGTAATTTTTCCATCTTTCATGACCTGAATCATAAGAACAAGTTTAGTATATGGGACATGGTTGCAGGGTTGAATTAAGTAGGAAGACAAATGTGTTGTAAAGTGCTCACCAAGATTATATCCGCAGCAGGTAAGAATTCCACTTGGTGAGTAACATAAATGACTGTCTTTGACCTCAAAAGCCCCAACAAAACTTCCTGTCATACAAACGTTAGTCGAATAGTATAAATTCTATTATCTAGAAGAACTTAGGCAACATCTAATAGGAGCAGAGTGCACTGTTAAATTACCACTACCATAACCATGAACTCACCTTAGTGATTAGTTCAGAAATATCAACATGGATATTAGTAGGAAAAGTTAAACTTCCAACAAAAGTAGCAATAGGAATGGGATAGATATTACCTTAAAGATGTGAGATCCAGTGTGAGCATCCACAGCACTAAAAGGATCATCAAACAAATAGATATCAGCATCTTGGTAGAGAGCACGTGCAATTTGTATTCTTTGCTTCTGTCCTCCACTCAAATTGATCCCCCTCTCACCTATAATTGTCTGATCACCGAATGACAGAATTTCCAGGTCCTTCTTCAGTGAACATGCTTCAAGCACTCTGTCATACCTTTCTCTGTCCATCTCCATGCCGAACAAAATATTGTCTTCAATCTTGCCACTCTGAATCCAAGGTGACTGGGCGACGTAGGCCTTTGTACCGCACAACTTAAGAGTACCAGAAATTTTGGGTACTTCTCCCAAAATGCAAGAAAGTAAGCTTGATTTCCCTGAGCCAACAGTACCACAAACAGCAACCCGCATTCCATGTGAAACTTTCAAATTTATATCTTTCAGTGTTGGATTAGAGGAAGCATTATCCCAAGAGAAATTGCCATCAACTACCTCAATCGCTGTATTAGAACTACTTCTCAGCTGCCTCTCTACAACGTCAGGCTGCAAATCTTCAAGCCGCAGGTACGAAGCAAGTCTATCGAGGGAAACCTTAGTCTGAATTATCATTGAAATTGTGTCGGGAAGACCATAGATTGGCCCTTGAAGAATCCTGAATGTCGCAAGTGCGGATAAGATCTTTCCTGATTCAAGTGGGATTCCCAAAAGTACACAAGCACCAAAAGTAGCCACGGACACAAATGTAGGTGCGCCCCAGAAGACGAAATTTGTAACGGCTGAAGTATAAACAAATTTTTTCAACCATCCAGTCTCAGTCTTTCTGAGTTCAATAATCTTAGACAGAAATTTCATTTCCCATCCCTGAAGCTTGAGAATTCTCATGTTCCTTAGTATCTCAGAAGTTGCCTTCATTCTTTTATCTTTTGATTCCATCAACTTATCTTGAAACTTCTCTTGTATTCTTCCCAGTGGAAAATTTGCCAACATAACAATTATCGTGGTCAGAAAAGTTGCAATAGATGCTAGCCCGAGATTCTTATACAAGATGAACAACGCCATAACAATTTGCACAATGACAATCCACGGATCATGCATGTACCAACTAAAATCACCAACCCTCTCAGCATCAACTGTCATGAAATTGATGATTTCCCCACTAGTGTGGCCCTTTTTCGCCTGACACGAAAGGGTCAAACTCTTGTTGTAGATCATCCCAACAAGTACTGCTCGAACCCTTATCCCAACCTGCTGCAACCTAAACATCCAGTGCCTCTGGCAGAGGCACTCCACAAGCTTCGCAACAAAAAATGTAGAAACAAGAACAGATCCCTCATTATCGAACTCCCGCTTCCCATTGAGGTATTGAACGAAAGTGTCAATAAGATACGGGCCAACATAAGAGGCCAGTATGTACACAAGAGCAAGGAAAGCAGTGAAAACAATTTCTTTCCAAACCGAGAACAGCAACGCTGTTGTCAGCTTAAGTGTTGTCAATCCACTTCCCACACCACCACTCGCCTCAAGCTTATTTCTCAAAACCGGAAAGGTCCCAACTACACTATCAATACTATCTAGTTGAGGAACATCCTCAAGGTCTAAAGTTTTCTTCTTACCAAAAGCAATTAAAGAACCCATCCAAGAGAAAGTAAGTAAACTAAACCAACCAGCATTTGAATAAGGGGTCAAACCATCAGCCCCTTTCGACTTGATAGCCAACCCTTCACCATTACTCACACCAATCAAAAGGGGTTCGCGAAGAAGGGCATCGTCGCCCTCATTTCTCCCCACAAACCCCACATAACAAAACAACAATCCAGTAACAACAGACACAATATCAGACACCAAACACTGGATTGGTAAAGCCTCATGCTTTTTGTAAACAACAACGTCAACAACAAGACAATAACAAGAAATAGACAAATAAAACCACCACCAAACTCTCAACAATAATGGCAACTTTTGATCACCTAAATTCAAGAACTTGGCTTGCAAATACACGCAAATTGCACCCCAACCAAGTGTTCTAACCACTAAATCCAAAAGGGTAACCAGGTTTTCATCTGACCAACCATTCCTATACCAATAAAAGTAACTCAACAAACACAAAACAAGACTAAAAAGTGAAACACCAAGACAACAAAACAGAGTCAACTTGTTCCAAAAACCCCGCCTTTTGCCAATAAACCTCTCCTTGGACTCATCACTATGACTACCACCCACTCTAAGTTTCTTACAAACCAATGAAACAAACAACACAAGCAACAAAACCAAGTGCAATGAAGCAGAAACCCCACGTGGAAAAACAGGTTTGAGAACAAAATCAGTACCTGAATACATGAGTGCTTGAGATGGGTTATTTGTGAAGAGAGTTGACAAAAGCTCCATTTCTTTTGGTGGGGTTCTTTTGCTTTTGTCTAAATGGGGTGCTAGTATAGTTTTGAGAGACAGGGTTTGAGGTTTATGTGTTTTAGAGTTGGAACGCAGAAACTCTATTGAATAATGTGTTCATATATGTACGTTAACAAAAGTGGAGCCAACAAGAGAGAGAGAGAGAGAGAGAGAGAGAGAGAGAGAGTCAAAGCTGGATTCTTGGAGGAGAGTTAACGTGGCGAGCAAGACTTTATTGACATTACTTTATATACACATATATATTGTGAAACATGATTATTTTTGTTAAGCAGATATTAATTTTTTTAAAAAAAATTAATGTAATCAATTGTCCATGATCTGAAATTTTGACAGTAATAACTTCCATTCAGACGAAAGAGATAATAGCTCATATATATAGGTATATAAGTACACACTTAAAAGGTAAATTTGAGCAAAAAGTTCAAGTAGAACAACATTGCAAGTAGATTCCTAAAACTGAGTTTTAATTCAATAAGAATAGTAAAAGGGAACTTAAAACAAAAGAGAGTTTATTTTTATTTTCTTTAATAGTGGGAGAGGGAGAATTAAATTCATAAAAAACTACTCACATCTTGTGTTTTAAAACAATGATAAGACTTAAATAATAAGGAGAAGTGTTCAATCACTCCTATTAAGGAGTAATGTGCAGAAAGTTTATTTATGGTTTGTTTGTGTGCGCATAATTTAAAATTTTTCCTAGTTTAATTCTTTTAAAATTTTAAATTTCTTTACAATTTTTTTTCTTGCTGATAATATATGGTACATATCTTAAAATAATTTTTTCTAAATTTATTTGGAACATTTCCTGTACTAGAAATTTCTTCTGATATTATCTACTACATATCTTAAAATGATTTTTTCTTTCTAAATTTATTTGGAACATTACCTATACTAGAAATTTCTTCTATAATATCTAAAACATATCTTAAAGTGATTTTTTCTAAACTTATTTGCAACATTTCCTGTACAAGAAATTTTTTAAAATTAGATGGACTCCTTATGAGTATCAAGTCAAGCACATGAGAGAATGATAGGAATATATTTAAGAATGTCAAATATTAACAAAATTACTGATTTAAAATGTTGATGAATGTGACTATATGATTCAAGACTTTTTTCCAATGGTAAAACATTGAAAATTCAGCATGGAAAAACTCTATAGTCAACAAGCATTATATCTTTCTTTGTTTTTGTGTCGGTATGCGTTACTGCTATTCAGCCTCCACTATGACATAAAACAAAAATGCTGACATAGACTGACTGACAAGTTTGATTTTTATTTTGGGTCGTGTGGCTAGCAAGAAATACTGTGACATTATTTATCTATCTCATGTTGAATAGTCAAAAATGGCATACATTTTAATAATAGTTTATGGTTCAATAAAAAAAGAAATATAGATTATAGATTCTCTAAATATATTGCTTTTACAAATGATTAAGAACCTAGAATATTTTTATCAAAACAAGAAATACAGATTATAGATTCCAACTCGTGCCTGACAGTAAAAGCACTATATTTAGGGAATCTATAATTTATATTTCTTTTTTTATTGAACTATAAACTATTATTAAAATGTATGTCAGTTTAACTATTCAGCATGAAATAGATAAATAATGTCACAGTATTTCTTGTTAGCCACACAACCCAAAATCAAACTTGTCAGCCAGTCTATGTCAGCATTTTTGTTTTATGTTATAGTGGAGACTGAATAGCAATGAAGAATTCCGACACAAAAACAAAAGAAGATATAATCCTTGTTGACTGTAGAGTTTTTTCCATGCTGAATTTTCAATGTTTTATCGTTGGAAACAAGTCATGAATCCCTCATGGTCAGTGGAAGGCTCGACTCCAAATTTTTTCACTTAGTGATAAATATTTTTAACTATATTTTTAAATTTTAAGATTATAAATATTATCTAACATTGTTTTCTTATGATTTTTGTATAGTTTGGAGATCCTCTTGGAATCAAAGGGGAAAAATTTTAAGTTACAAAGTTTTATATTGAAGAATGATAATGTTATGTAATTTTAATTTCTATGGATTTACATTGAGTTTGAGTATGATTTATTTTCTTGTGATTTTTGAATGTGGATGATATGGAATTTCATGTAGTTGATTTAAGGGTTTGGTTTTTATGTGCTGAATTAGGTGTTTAGTTGTGAAATATGAATCATTATAAATAAGGGTTTTTATGTGTTGAATTAGGTGTTTTATTGTGAAATGTGAATTATTATAAACAAAGGGTATGTTTAAAATATTATTTAAGTTTCAAACGAATTAAACGGATAAAATGAATTAAATGGGTTAAACGAATTGAACGAGTTAAACGAGTTAAACGAATTGAACGGGTTACACAGGTTAATGAATTAAATAAGTTAAACGAATTAACGGGTTCTTGGGTCAATGGATTTGGACCTTTCAAAATTCAAGTAATAAACAAATTAATCGAATCGTGTCGTGTGGTATCTTGTTATTCGTTTATAAACGAATTCGTGTCGAATTCAAAAATGTCAACCCGCTTCTTAAACGAATTCGTATCGAATTGGTCGAATCCATAAACAAATCGAATTGAATCGAATTCAATTCAACCTGACACGCCAACCCGTTTTGCTATCCTTAGGTGGGAATCTAATTTTCCAAATTCCGATACCAAGATTTTTTTGGACTACTATGCATTTAATTTGGTCCAATTTTCCACTTGTCTTACTATCATTTTGTTCCCTTCTTTTTTTTAATCGATAATATTATTTTATTTAAATCATGTGTCCAAACAGTGTGTCATCTATCAAATTTTAATTTATCAATTTTACGTAGTTTTGTCTTTTCTTTATTATTGTTTTTTTTTTTATTATTTTAAGAATGCTACTTTATTTAAACATCAAATTTGGAAAACAATTTGATAAAGTAGCATTATATACATTTCACCAAATAGATATACTTCTTTTCTAAAGAATTGGTATCGTGTATGATATATGTGCTTTTTTTAGCATTTATTAATTTAAATATATCACATATAATATTTAATTATTAAAAGTATAATAAATTTAATAATTTACAATTTTGCATTGTAGTTTATATGTAAGAATAAGTGAATCGCAATGCAAGGTTAATATGTAGAGGTTGATCTATGATATGTCGACATTGATGAGCAAGTCTCATTGATCAACTTTTCAGGGATCTAGCTATATGTAACATGCACAAGGGAAATAAAGGAGCAAAGGTATCTTTACACTAGGATGATATCGGTCGAAAACATTTTAATGTTCAAGTTAAAACTAGAAATAAGATAAAATAAAAAATAAAAACAAAAACAATGTAAATAATAATGTGGCTTGACTTGATTATGTGATTGATCTAATAAGATGTTATGATTAGAAGAATTATATATGTTTGAACCCCATAGTACAAGAGCAGCTATCTGGCGATGGAGGGCAACTACCCTTGCTAGTAAATCTTTGATGTTGCTCTAAAGACCTATATTAGGGGTGTTCCTATCAGGTGGAACAAATGCCTGTGGGTTGCAAGAGAGTGATTATGAGAGCCATAGGATTCTAAAATGAGTTTGGCAACTTGACAGTATATCACTTGGGGCCACCAAAATGAATTGCTTTTCTTGGGCTTCATCCGTTCTACACCAGTCGGGCTGCACGACTTTTTACCATCATAGATATTGTTTTTATTTATATTAAATGATGAAATAGTATTGGGATATTTTGGGTTGAAAATCTATATTATAAGGTTAATTATGATATGATATGAAATATTAAAATGAAATTTCGATATAATAAGATTTAGATATAATATATGGGTTTAACTATCTTACCGCTCAATTGGAATCCTTAGATTAGTTGTAAGGATAGTTATTAAAATCAATCTAAAAGCTTCAATTGAGATGTAAAATTAATGGTTATGTAAAGTAGTCAAACCCATAATATATAACAATGAAATTCACTTTTTGAACATATTTTGATGTTCCCCTAAAAATAAAAATTAAACTCATTTATTATAAAAAAAATCAACTGTTTCTTCTAAAGATTATTTTAATAGAAAATAAACTATGCCCTTTTCTTTTCGAGTATATAAAATTTTTTAGAGATTACTTTTTGTATAATAGCCTTTTATATGTTGAAAAATAATGATTACTAACGGTTACTCGTGGATAACTGATAATTGTTATATTGAAAAATTCATATCTATTAGTTCAAAAGTGGATGGAAGTTTGATTTAGTCACTTATAACAATAAAGTTATCATAAATTTAAAGAAACATGTTCACATGAATCATGTGTACATTGAACCTTTCCTTCTGTCAAAGAAAAGGAAATAGATTATATATAAATTGTGACCTATTTCATTTGTTGGCCCCCACAACAAGGGAAAAAAAATCTAGAGAAAATGAAATAGATTCTTTGAATGAAATCTTTTAGATTGAATGAATCTATGGAATTTATATTATTTTTATTTCAAATTGCATGAATTCATCTTATCAAAATGATTTATTTAATTAATTTTATTATTAATTTTTTTGATTTTCCAAGTTTAAGAGCTTATTAGTCAAATCATTATGTATTGAGACATTAAAAGATACATAAACATTTCGGGTTTTGTTTATGGGTATTATTCAAGAGAATCTTATATAACATGTAAGATTATAATATAATATTTCTCAGTTCCATATAATGTGGAAAGATCATATATAATATAATATTTCTCAGTTCCATATAATGTGGAGTGGGCTTTCTCACTTTCTGATGGAACTTTTCTTGAGAAAATAAAAAATAAAAAATGAAAGAAACTTTGTAGGCCACCAAACACGTGGAAGAGAGCAAACTTGGCCCAAGCAACTAAAAATGCTGCTGCAGAGGTAGTCCCACCGTATGTTAATATGACAAATTCATGTGCTTTTTGACAAGCTTGCATGGTGGGTTCATTCTGACAACAACAATATAATATTTCTCTTTTTTTCTTTTGATTTTCTTTTTAGCGGATTGAGATTTTTTGTTTTTTTCCTTTTTTTTTTTTTTTTTCAAATCGAAACAGATTAGAAGTCTACACGAGTCTAGCATTCAAAATAAAACTTTTACTATAAGAAGGAGGTCTTTATACATTGTTATGAGTAAAAGCACTCGAATTCCTTTCATAACTATGAAAAGGGTAGTGCATAACTATTTTTAAAAAAAAGAATTTGTTCGTTGAGTTATTATCATTTTTTCCCCCCGATAATTGATAAATCATCATTTTCCCTCTTGATAATTTTGAAAAGATAAAAAATAATTTTTAAATAACATTAATTCAAGTTAAAAGAAATAGTAAAATAACGTTTCTTAAATTAATGGAAGAAAAATAATAATTTATTGATCTTTAAAGAGGAGATGATAATAACTTTTTGTCCGTTGGATTGGGACTTCACATAGAGAGAGAGAGAGAGAGAGAGGAAAAAAAAAAAGAGAATTGTAATTAAAAAGTTCACATATTTTGATTGCCTTTTTGTTGATTTGTCAACGCTGGAAACTGAGTTGGTGGTGCACCAGCAGCAGTCCATATTTTTCTGGGCCAATTCTCCGAGGGATGGGCTTGGAGAATTCTTAATTGTGGGCTTAATTTTGCCATGTTTGGGGAGGTAAGGTTTTGTGTAAGATAAGACTACATTATAAGTTTATACTTTTATAGTCTCAGCTCCAATCTCAAATATTAGTCTATTATTCTGGTGTAGTCTAAAATTTCGAAGCGTTGTATATTTATTTAAATTATATAAATTTAAAGGTTGCCAAAGAGTGATTAATTAATATTTGTAATATTATTGATATAAATATGAAAGAGATACTGTTTGGTGTCGGCCAAACATTTGTTAATGGGACTTTATTCTTTGATCTGGTGTCTAGTAAAGTTAAAATTTTTCCTAGTTCTTACCAAATCTTAACTATAAAAATTTACATAAAAAGCATTTAATTTTTATGAATTCTTAAAAAAAAAATCTTGAATTTTTTAAGATTAAGAATTTAGGTTCATATTTTGATATCCATTCCGATGTTGTCACTAATATTTTCTACGCAAGGTTTACACTAACATAGATTGATTACATGTGCTATTATATCGATATGTCAATCATACATTATTAATATAACCAAATATCATGAAATAATAATGTATTGTCACATGCCAACATACTAGCAAGACCATGCCCAATTATGTGTACACACATTCAAACGTATATAACACTACTGTGGAACAAATCCTACCTAACTTATAACAT
The DNA here is from genome assembly GCA_021234005.1 of Nephelium lappaceum. Taxonomy (NCBI): domain Eukaryota; kingdom Viridiplantae; phylum Streptophyta; class Magnoliopsida; order Sapindales; family Sapindaceae; genus Nephelium; species Nephelium lappaceum. The sequence goes on from CM037996.1 coordinate 35,562,338, forward strand.
GTGACATTATCATTCAATGAAGGAACTGGGAATTAAGAAGAGGTTTTCTTTCTTTTTGACAAAGATACCATAGACCTCAGTCATGTCAAGATCTTTTGGCCCCATCCCTTTGGAGAGCTTCCAATCAAAATGGTACAATAATTGTGCAAGCGGCAGCTCAATATTAGGCAGTGCAAATGATATACCGGGACATATTCTCGTACCAGCGCCAAATGGATTGTATTCAAAATTTGTTCTCTGATAGTCAACTGAGCTATCAAGAAATCGCTTTGGATAAAATGTTTCAGCTTCTATCCAATACCTTGGATCTCTTCCCATCGCCCATGTGTTAACTAGAACTCTAGTTTTGGCTGGTATTTCATACCCAGTAACCTCACAACTCTCTTTGCTTTCTTTGGGAAGTGGAAGCGGTGCAGGAGGATGCAGCCTCAGGGTCTCTTTGATGACTGATTTCAACAGCTTCAATTTGTGAATGAGAGTTTCATCAACATTTCCTTTCTCATCAAAAACATGTCTTACTTCAGCTTGTATCTTTATCATCTCCTTGGGATTTTTCAACAGCTCTGCCATTACCCACTCTACAACAGTTGACGATGTCTCACTCCCAGCACTAAAAAATATCCTGATCAAAGACCAACAATAAAAGCTTATGTTGTGCACTTGAGATACAAATAATAAAGTACAAAGAAGAAAAAAAAGGCATAGAGAATTATAATGGTTCAGTAGTGTGCATCAATCCACTCTTATACAGCTGAAAAATTTCACTAAACTTTCAATAAAGTTACAGCAGTTCTTTTGCTCCATCGACTAACCTCATATGTTACATATATCTACATATGAGCCATATAATCAACAACTTAAATTGACCATTATACAGTCTCTGATTCATTAAAAAACAAGCAATCTATAAACATATAACTCATGCTTTTCCATGTTGGACAATTAATACATTTATTTTTTCTCAAACTTAATTATTTTCAAGGGGCTTATTTTTCAATTGCTGATTAGTAACTGAAGAAAGTAATAAACGTACTAACCCAGATTACTGCTTTGATGTTTCTGTCACTTGGGGGGAATTCATGGTCACCACCAACCTGCTGGAGTCTCAAATAAACATCAACTAAATCTTCTTGTGCTTCTCCTTGGCCAACAATTTTTGTTGTTTTCTTTGTTGATCTATGCTCATCAAGGATGTGTTCCAGTATTTGATCACTCACTTGATGCAGCTTCTCAAGCTTTGGCCTTGCTCCAACAATTAATTGAAGTACCTTGATGGAAGGGTATAAATCAGCAATGCCGAAACCTCCAGCTGTCTTCACCATTTCTGTAACAATTGAAATGAATTCTTCCTGATATTCACATTTCTTTCCGAATGCCACCCTCGCCATTATGGCATAGGTCAAATTACAAATTTCCTTACTAAGATTGATAACTGATCCTTTATGAGAATGTATTGCTTTTACGAGATTTGACACCTCCTCTTCCCTGATTGATAGAAATGATTGGACTCGTCATGGACTCGAGCTGTATGGTACAAATTTTTCGTAGTTGTCTCCAATAATTTCCATATGGTGCTAAGGCAATATCGGTATAATCATATGATACATACTTGGTAGAAAGAAGCAAGGGCCTATTAGCAAAGTTGAGATCATGAATTTGCATTACCTCTTTGGCCAGCTCTGGTGAAGAAACTACAATGGTGGAACCTTCACCAAGCTGTAAGTGCATTAATGGTCCACATTTCTTTGATAAGTCTGTAAGGCAGTGATGGGGCAGTGAACCAATGAGCTGGTGCAGGTTTCCTATGAGGGTAATTTCCATGGTCCGGGAAGCATCTTTGGATTCGAGTTATTGGCTATTTTTTTTTACTATTTTGATTGACATGAACAAAAATATGAAGAAGGCAAACATTGTGATGGAAGAAAAGTTTTGCAGCTCCATGAGTAGCAGTATGAGGATGATAAGAACTAAGAATTTGCTTTCTTCTGTGAATGAGTCAGTGTATATATATAATTGTGAAAGTAATTAAAACTCTATATGGTCACTCATCTTTAAGGTAGCAAATTATGCTAACAAACTGACCAGATACAGATATAGAATTTATATCCTAGGTGAGGGAAATCGTAGTGAATATTGAGAAGGTTAAGAATGTGTTGGACACTTGGACTCCAATTGTTGTAGTTGCTTAATACATCACTTCCAATGTCATATTATGGTTCTTGTTCTTATTCTAATACTGCAAGATTTTTCATATCTTCTTTTCCTAAATTCAGGAAGTATCTAATATAGTTTACGCAAGAATTATTGTGATGTAACAGCACTCACAAGACATCACTAGATTAAAGAATAGAAGATTAGTAATTGTACTACAATTATGAAATATGCGCGCACTTTGTCCTTGTGGTCTTCTCGAGGATGTATCAAATTACAAGTGTGTGTTGTGCACTCAACGCGTGGTTTTTATTAATGTGAATTGGTTAGTGATAACTAATTAAGGGCTACAAGTAAATGACACTGATATCCATTTTAAGCATGTAAGCAATTTAATTTTTTGTTGTCATTTCAAAAAATACAGTCCATTGTTGCACTCCAGAAGCAATAATTATTTATTGATTTATCAAATAGAGCAGATCTTGTTTTATTACATAATATATTGTCCTCTTTGGATTCAATCTCTATGGTTTTTTTTTTTTTTTCCTATAGCTTTGGTTTGGTAATAGGATATATATTGTCGTCTTAATTTTGTTAAAATTTACTACTAATTGAATAAGAAGTCTAAAGATTGTGAATTTTACTCCTAAGACAATCTTAAATTAACCCTTTTCATCCCTAGTTTCTTTTGGCATTTCTGTTGTTGTTTTACTCTCGATCATAACCGGTTAATGGTCATCATTTTTGCCCATAAATAAAACAAATTCCTTATACAAACATAGAAACTAAAAATATAAATATGAAATTTTAATTAAATATTTTTTTTAAAGAATTTGATGGTACCTCCCTTGGATCCATATTGGGTCCACCATATATTGTCCTTGTGAGTGGTCAATCTAATATAAGAACATTAGATCTAAATACATATTTGTGACAAAATTTAATGCATGACTGATGTTTCTTTCTTCTATTTTTTCTCTTTTTATTTGCTCGAGAATTGTTAATTATTGGAATTGTAATCGAATTCAGAGACGTTGCCATTACTTTTTTTTAAGAGGTCTAATACCAAGGGATGGTGAGTTGAAAAAGATGGTTAGTTTTAGGTTTTGCGAGTAAATAATTCTGGTAATTTTATTGCATAAGTATACACAACAATATTCACAAAAGTTGTTTAACAAGTCACATATAGTTCTTTGCTGAAACAAACACAAGCACATATAAATTACACACTCATGCACATACACATGATAATCTATGTACCAACATACTTTGAAACATTAATAGACCTAAAGAAGAAAATAAAATCGAAAGATCATTCTTCACGGTTGCATTCAGGAGCAGCTAAAGGGCAATAAGGAATGGGAATCAAGAGTAGGTCATTTTTCCTTCCTACACTAATACCAAATGCTTCGGTCATGTCTAAATCTTCTTGCTTCATCGCATTCGGGAGTTTCCAATCAAAATGGGACAATAATTGTGATAGTGGCAGCTCAATATTAGGCAATGCATATGCTATGTCTGGACATATTTTCCTTCCAGCACCGAATGGTATATACGCGAAATCCATTCCCTTGTAATCAATTTGACTATCCAAGAATCTCTCAAGATAAAATATCTCTGCTTCGTTCCAATACCTGGGATCTCTTGCAATTGCCCATGCATTGACTATGACTCTAGTCTTAGCAGGAATGGTATAGCCATTAATGTCAGAAGTCTCTTTACTTTCTCTTGGAACCAAAAGGGACACAGAAGGGTGCAGCCTTAGGGTCTCTTTGACCACTGATTTCAAGTACTTTAATTCCTGTATGCCACTCTTATCGACATATCCTTTTCTATCAAAGACTTGTCTTACCTCGGCTTGTGCTTTTTCCATCACTCTTGGGTTTTTCAGCAGTTCTGCCATTGCCCACTCTTACAATTGTTGATGATGTCTCACTCCCAGCACTAAAAATGTCCTGAAAGTTGAATACTTATGATTATATTACGTCCATTTACGTCAATGCCAATTGCCTTATACAAAACAATAACCAATAAAATGATGTCAACCAATCAGGGAAATTCTTTAAGCCTGATTATGACTTATGAGAGATGGAGAGAGAGAGGGGCCACAGGGGCCATGGCCTCCTCAACCAATAGAATTTAAGTTTTTTTTTTTTAAATATATATTATTTTTAGTATATTAAATATATTGTATGTATTTTTTTTTTTAAACTAGTTATACAATATTAGTAGTATCTATGTAATAGCACTAAAATGACTCCTCCTAGGCAATTAAATTTTAAAAGAATTCAGAGAAAAAATGTTATGGCACTCTAGAACTAATCTGCCCCCTCTATTATTCTAGGAATAATACTATTTTGCCTAAATTAGTATCCAAATAATGTGACAACTTTGAAAATAGGGGGATTAACCAATTATAATTTATGAACTAAAATTTGATTAGTTAGTCTTTAAATATCACATCATTTTAACATAAATTTGGACAAAATAGTATTATTATTATTTTAATAATAAATTTCATCAACCAACATCTTGTTTTTGGATTTAATTTCTTAAATTTTTACACATCAGTGCCTAGTCTAGTCTACACCTAGACTTGCTCCTTTTGCAGTTTTTCACACAAGTTAAAGCAAATATAACTCTTGAGAAGCTTTATTTTGTATTCTTAATATGTATCAATTCATTCGTTGCAGTAATCAATTTAAGGTTGAAGATTATAAATTAATAAGTTTATATATATATATATATATATATATTTTGCCAAAATTTGTGTTATATCTTTTATATCTTCTATTTTGTTAGGTTAGTAAATTAGAAAGTATATTTTATTTTACCGAACTAAGGCATTGTTTGGTTATGAAGCCTTAAAGTAGATTTTTCCTTAGACACTCATAAAAGAAGCATATGCAGAACACCAATTATGCCAAACAACCACAAAATATCGTACTTTTAAGACATGAAGCTAAGGTGTTTATATGTATATACACTTTCTATAAAGGATCTCATTATTGAATTGCATGGTAAATAAAACCAGCATACTAACCCAGATAATTGCTTTGATGTTGCTGTCAGTTAGGGAAAATTCATGATCTCCATTCAGCTGCAATCTCAAGAAAACATCAATAAAATCTTCCTCTGCTTCTCCTTTAGCAATTTCTGTTCCCATCCTTCTCTCTTTATGCTCATTAAGGATGTTTTGCAATATTCGATCAACCTTTCGATGCGGGTTCTCGATTTTTGACTTTAATCCAGTAATAACTTGAAGCACTTCAATAGAAGGGTACAGATCAGTCATGCAGAAACCTGGATCTATCTTTATGAATTCCACAACAGATGATATGAACCCTTCTATATCTTTGCATTTGTTGCCAAAAGCTGCCCTTGATGTGATACCATAGGCAGCGTGGAAACTTTCTCACTAAGATTGACTACTGATCCCTCACATGCTTGTATTTCTTTAATGAGATTTGACACTTCCTGCTCCCTAATTGAACGGAATGATTGAACCCTTTTTGAACTTAGGAGCTCTATTGTGCAAATTTTCCGCAACTGTCTCCAATAGTTGCCCGTATGGTGCAAAAGCAATATCTGTACAGTCGTAAGACATCTTGTTAAAAAAAAAAGTAACGGCCTGTCTGCAAAGATTAAGCCATTAGTTTTTAGAACCTCTTCAGCAGTCTCTGGCGAGGAAACTACAACCGTGGAAGCTTCACCAAGCTGTAGGTGCATCAAGGGTCCATGTTTCCGGGCCAAGTCTCGTAGGCGGCGATGGGGTAATGAACCAACAAGCTGGTGCAGGTTTCCTATGAGGGGCAGTTTCCGTGGCCCTGGAGGCATGTTTGGGCTCAATTTTTTGGCTCTTGATCGTCGTGCGATCTTGACAGCCATGTGCAAGCAAATGAGGAAAGTAAAGATGAGGGTCAAAGAAGGTAACTGAAATTGAAACTCCATGAGGTTGATGAGAAATTTTGGTGGGGGCTTGTAGCTTGTTAGCAGGAAAATTTATAAGATAATACTAAAATATAGAATTGCCATGTTTGACAAAAATGACAAACTCTAAAAACTTAACTTTTATGACGGGAATCACAAGGATTATCCACTGATAAAAAAAAAATGATTTTCAAAGGTTTACAATGGTGAAAAGATTGAACTGTAAAATAAATGGTTTTTACCTCACATTCCATCCACCACCGCTACAGATCACAACATAAAATTATTTCAGAATGACAAGAATTGAAAAGTAAAATATTTTGCTATTAATACAGTCACAAAATTTTGCATTATTAAAAGTATTTCATCCACAAGCAGTTAACTAGCTAGCGTACACAATCTTTCGTAAAAACGTATCCTTGAGATACATTAACATCCAATAGCTTTTCTGCCCTGTTCCCACTTACATTATTTATAGTACAATATGAGTCGAACTAAACCAATCATAATTTTCATCATCAAGAACCTTATGTCAGCTTAATTGAAGTTTATGAAGTCTTCAGTTTCTGATTCACTTCTCAAAACTGGAATTTGACCTTGCCGTGTATTCTGCGACAAGCTGTGCAAAAGATGATGATTTGTCCTCTAGCAATTTCGCGGGAGAATCATACTCCTCGATGAGTCCTATACCAACATATTGAAAATAAAAAATATTTCACACTAACAAAATACAATAAAAAACTATTAGATTTTTAGTACAATCATACTAACCGTGACTCAGAAGCAGAACCATATCGCTATCAAGAACAGAAGTTATGCGATGCGCAATGGTTATGACTGTGCAATCAGAGAAATGTTGCCTAAGAGTTTGCTGAATGAGATTATCTGTAGCAGTGTCGACCGATGCAGTAGCTTCATCAAGCACCAAGACTTTACTTTTCTTGAGTAGCACACGACCGAGACAGACCAGCTGTCTCTGTCCCATGCTCCAATTCTCTCCATTCTCGGTAACTGCAACGCGCATATGCTCTCGTACAATAAATAATCTGAGCCACAATAGAGCTAGAAAAATTTTACGAAAGCTAATACAACACTAACCTCTAGAATCTAGCTTTCCTTCTTTCTTCCTAACTTCATCTCCAAGTTGGCACTTATCCAAAGCCTAAAGCCATTACAGTACATGTTAGCAAATTCCATCCGAAATCGAATGAAAAAATGTTGCAAGCATAAACTTTTTACTACAACCAATTCAAAATCAACGCACCTCCCAAATCTGCTCATCGGTGTACTCTTCAAGAGGGTCTAGATTGTTCCTCACAGTCCCTTCAAACATTGTTGGATCCTGAGGAATAATACTTAGTCTAGACCGCAAATCATGCAGCCCAATTTTTGAGATATTGATGCCATCTATTATAATCTGACCAGCAGCAGGTTCAACGATCCGAAACAATGTTTGAATGAGAGTTGATTTACCACTGCCTGTTCTCCCTACAATGCCAGTTTTCATTCCTCCTGGGAAAGTGCAAGTGAGACCTTGCAAGACAAGCGGCATGTGTGGGGCATAGCGGACCTACATGATAACCATAAATGATTGATTGTATAAAAACAACGAAAGAATACCGGTCAGGTTGATGTAAAAAAATACTAAAATTACCTGGAGATCACAAATATCAACTTCTCCATGTGATGGCCAAGAACTGTCTGGCCTATTTGCCTCAATCACAAGAGGTGGCTCACTCGGAATAGAAGTATACTGAAGTATTCTCTCAACTGATATAATCTTGTTCTCCAAATTGCAAAGGTTCCATATAACCCAAGCTTGTAACATATTTAGATTGAGTCCATATGTCACCGCTAAGCCCGCAATTGCTTTAGAAAGGAAAAGAAAACATCTTTTCAAACTTCCTTACTACGGTCAATAACAAGAACGATAATCAAAGATTGGGGAATTACTTACCAGGATTGATAACTCCCTCAGGAATAGAGATTAAGAAAATCAAAGAGAATGCAAATGTAATAGCGGACAACATATCTAGACGGAAGCACAACCATTCCATTGCAGCAGCAGCATGGAATTTGGGACGAGAATATCCATCCATAAGTTTCATATTTGTGTCTTGAAACCTTGATTCTTGATCAAAGCTCCTGATAGTTGTTGACCCTGAAATTGTTTCAGCAAAATGTTGTATCACAGGAGCTTTGCATACTCCAACCAGCCTTGAAAGTTCTCGTGCTGAGGAAATGTAATATTGCTGCATATTGTAAATTATTGTTGTCAGATTTCATGCAGCAGATGTGGAATAACTTACAGGAGATGCAACGAAACACAAAGATTACCTGATACCAGAGGCACAAAGCAATCACGGGAATGAAAACGATAAAAACCTGCCATGCAACCTGTGACATCACCACGATAATTCCAAGTAGTTGAATCATTGAGAAGGCAAAGGTCCCAACTTGATATGGAATGTCCAAGTCCACAGCACTTTGGTCAGTGGAAGCCTATGACGAAAGCAGATAATTTAGGCAAATATGCATTACTTGATATAATTTACCTCAACTGCTTCAACGAAATAAAGTTTGAAATTGATATTCACTTACTCTGTTCAGAATTCGTCCACTTGGGGTTGCATCAAAGAAAGACATGGGAGCACGGAAAATGCAGAAATGCATCTTATTGAAGAGTAGAGTGGCGGTTTTGTACCCAGCAGTTACAAGAAGTGTTGATCTGACAAGGATGCAAAAAGAACTTCCAATAGCCAACACCACATAGACAAGTATAAGTGTGGAACTCCCAACTGGAGGTTTCATATCCTTTGACACCGGGGTTGCCCATGCCATCCAATAATTGCTGCCAATTTGAAGGATCTGAAAGATAATCTCAGCAAGCAATATGAAAGGCAAGAGAGCTCCTCCATAAGCGGTTGTGATGTATTTCCAGTACACCGAAAACCCAACTTTACCTTTCTCTCTTTCTTCTTCTTGAACTAGCTGCCCTTTTGGCCCAGCTACTTCATCTGATTTGCCATTCTGAGAGATCTTATTTTCTTCTTTCTCGACAACCCCATTTGTACTGCTCTCACCATTTTCTTTGCTTATACCTTCCTTTTCAGAACCAGATCCACCTTCTATGGAATCAAGCGTTGATAAGGCTTGATTATGAGCACCCACAAGTTCCATAAAGTCAGTTCCTGAACTTAAAATGTCAGTATACTTTCCAGCTTGTGTAATTTTTCCATCTTTCATGACCTGAATCATAAGAACAAGTTTAGTATATGGAACATGGTAGCAGGGTTGAATTAAGTAGGAAGAAAAATGTGTTGTAAAGTGCTCACCAAGATTAGATCAGCAGCAGGTAAGAATTCCACTTGGTGAGTAACATAAATTACTGTCTTTGACCTCAAAAGCCCCAACAAAACTTCCTGTCACACAAACGTTATTCGAATAAGTATAAATCCTATTATCTAGAAGAACTTAGGCAACATCTAATAGGAGCAGAGTGCACTGTTAAATTACCACTACCATAACGATGAACTGGCCTTAGTGACTAGTTCAGAAATATTAACATGGATATTTAGGAAAAGTTTTAACTTCCAACAAAAGTAGCATTAGGAACGGGATAGATATTACCTTAAAGAGGTGAGATCCAGTGTGAGCATCCACAGCACTAAAAGGATCATCAAACAAATAGATATCAGCATCTTGGAAGAGAGCACGTGCGATCTGTATTCTTTGTTTCTGTCCTCCACTCAAATTGATCCCCCTCTCACCTAATTGATCACCGAATGACAGAATTTCCAAGTCCTTCTTCAGCGAACATGCTTCAAGCACTCTGTCATACCTTTCTCTGTCCATCTCCATGCCAAACAAAATATTGTCTTCAATCTTGCCACTCTGAATCCAAGGTGACTGCGAGACATAGGCCTTTGTACCGCACAACTTAAGAGTACCAGAAAGTTTGGGTACTTCTCCCAAGATGCAAGAAAGCAAGCTTGATTTCCCAGAGCCAACAGTACCACAAACAGCAACCCGCATTCCATGGGACACTTTCAAATTTATATCTTTCAGTGTTGGATTAGAGGAAGCATTATCCCAAGAGAAATTCCCATCAACTACCTCAATTGCTGTATCAGAACTACCTCTCAGCTGCCTCTCTACAACGTCAGACTGCAAATCTTCAAGCCGCAGGAAAGAAGCAAGTCTATCGAGGGAAACCTTCGTCTGAATTATCATTGAAATTGTGCCAGGAAGATTATAAATTGGCTCTTGAAGAATCCTGAATGTCGCAAGTGCGGATAAGATCTTTCCTGATTCAAGTGGGATTCCCAAAAGCACACAAGCACCAAAAGTAGCCACAGACACAACTGTAGGTGCACCCCAGAAGACGAAACTTGTAATGGCTGAAGTATAAACAAATTTTTTCAACCATCCGGTCTCAGTCTTTCTGAGTTCAATAATCTTAGACAGAAATTTCATTTCCCATCCCTGAAGCTTGAGAATTCTCATGTTCCTCAGTATCTCAGAAGTTGCCTTCATTCTTTTATCTTTTGATTCCATCAACTTATCTTGAAACTTCTCTTCTATTATTCCCAGTGGAAAAGTCGCCAACATAACAATTATCGTGGTCAGAAAAGTTGCAATAAATGCTAGCCCGAGATTCTTATACAAGATGAACAACGCCATAACAATTTGCACAATGACCATCCACGGATCATGCAAGTACCAACTAAAATCACCAACCCTCTCAGCATCAACTGTCATGAAATTGATGATTTCCCCACTAGTGTGGCCCTGTTTCGCCTGACAAGAAACGGTCAAACTCTTGTTGTAGATCATCGCAACAAGTGCTGCTCGAACCCTTATCCCAACCTGCTGCAACCTAAACATCCAGTGCCTCTGGCAGAGGCACTCCACAAGCTTCGCAACAAAAAATGTAGAAACAAGAAGATATCCCTCATTATGGAACTCCCGCTTCCCATTGAGGTATTGAACGAAAGTGTCAATAAGATATGGGCCAACATAAGAGGCCAGTGTGTACACAAGAGCAAGGAAAGCAGTGAGAACAATTTCTTTCCAAACTGAGAACAGCAATGCTGTTGTCAGCTTAAGTGTTGTCAATCCACTCCCCACACCCCCATTTGCCTCAAGCTTATTTCTCAAAACTGGAAAGGTCCCAACTACACTATCAATACTATCTAGCTGAGGAACATCCTCAAGGTCTAAAGTTTTCTTCTTACCAAAAGCAATTAGAGAACCCATCCAAGAGAAAGTAAGTAAACTAAACCAACCAGCATTCGAATAAGGGGTCAAACTATCAGCCCCTTTCGACTTGATAGCCAACCCCTCACCATTACTCACACCATTCAAAAGGGGTTCACGAAGAAGGGCATCGTCGCCCTCATTTCTCCCCACAAACCCCACACAACAAAACAACAATCCAGTAACAACAGATACAATATCAGACACCAAAAACTGGATTGGTAAAGCCTCATGCTTTTTGTAAACAACAATGTCAACAACAAGACAATAACAAGAAATAGACAAATAAAACCCCCACCAAACTCTCAACAAAAATGGCAACTTTTGATCACCTGAATTCAAGAACTTGGCTTGCAAATACACACAAATTGCACCCCAACCAAGTGTTCTAACCACTAAATCCAAAAGGGTAACCAGGTTTTCATCAGACCAACCATTCCTATACCAATAAAAGTAACTCAACAAACACAAAACAAGACTAAAAAGTGAAACACCTGAACAACCAAACAGAGTCAACTTGTTCCAAAAACCCCGCCTTTTGCCAGTAAAACTCTCCTTGGACTCATCACCATGACCACCACCCACCCTAAGTTTCCGACAAACCAATAAAACAAACAACACGAGCAACAAAACCAAGTGCAATGAAGCAGAAACCCCACGTGGGAAAACAGGTTTGAGAACAAAATCAGTACCTGAATACATGAGTTCTTGCGATGGGTTCATTGTGAAGAGAGTTGACAAAAGCACCATTTCTGTTGGTGGGGTTCTTTTGTTTTTGTCTAAATGGGGTGCTAGTATAGTTTTGACTTTTGAGAGAGACAGGGTCCGAGGTTTATGTGTTTTAGAGTTGGGAGGCAGAAACTCTATTGAAAAATGTGTTTATAACTTTATATACGTAGGTTAACAAAAGTGGAGCCAACAAGAGAGAGACAGAGAGAGACAGAGAGAGACAGAGTCAAAGCTGGACTCTTGGAGGGCTGTTAACGTGGAGAGCAAGACACTTGAGACGGAAAAAAGTCAAAAACTATAAAGTTGTCGCTATTTTGAGACGACAGGTCGTTGCCTTTCCACGAAATTAGTGGACGATAGAGACGAGACAGATAGAGAGAGACTTCGGGTTCAACTCCATTAAGAACAGAAAAAAAAATATATATATATGTTGTTTCATTGTTACTAGAATTGTTTAAATCTTTATTTTTGAGTGTTTCTCAATAAAAAGAATAGAATTCAATTTTTGTTGCCATAGGTTATACGAATAACGTTTGATTTTAGTAAGTTTAATTAAGTTTTGATAGATAGAAGTGCCATTTTCCAAAAAAATAAAAGTATATATATTTTATGTATAAATAAATATGTACATATATATAATTAATATTAAACTTTTCAAATTTTTTATCTAAATACATCCATAAATAATATAGTATATAAATTATCAACACCATATATAATAATATTGGATGATATGATAATTTATGTTGTATTGATAATTCATATACCACATTATTTATGTATGAATTTAAATAAAAAATTTCGGACACTAAAATAAATAGCTCATTCATACTTAGCAATACCCGGTATGGATAGTCAACCATACCGAGCACCATACCTAGTATGCATATCACCGGTATAGATACTTGCATTATCCATATCGGACACCATTTGACATGAAAAATTATTATCAATATCGAACACCTGTCCGGCATGAAAAATCATTATCCATACCGGGCATGTACCTGACATGAAAATTTAATATCCATACCAGGCCATTAGTGCCCGACATAGATAATAATTTTCCATGCCGGGCATGACTCAGTGTCCATAACCATCCATACCGGGCTAATGTCTGGTATGGATACTTGTTTTCATGTCAGGTACATGTCTGGTATAGAAAATATTTTAATTTTAAATTCATTTTTCATGATTAAAATATATATAATTTAATATTGAAATTAAAACTATAAATTCCCAAAAACCTTTAACCAAATTTCAACATACATTTAAAATATATTTATAATTATATATATATATATATATTACTTAAAGTTAATTTACATCATTTATGGTTACTATATATATGATGATAATATAATCCTAACATACAATATATTTTATTGGCCAAACAATAAATGAGTGTAGTGCATGTTCTAAAATTTGTTGCTCGTTGGTAGGGCGCGGTAGCAGAATACTGATTATTACTTTCTTCACAAAAACTCGTCAATAATCTGGACCAAGCTCTTCGTGATGAACTTGATCATAAAGATCCTTGGAGTCAATTTCTGCTTCTACCACCACTATTCCTATACCCAACCAATCTAATAACTTGCAATAGTTTCCACTCGATTCACAAGCTTGACTTGTAGACCCCCGAGATATGGACTACATTTGCATAAAAATTTAAATAATTACTCCTATAAAAAAATATTATGGAAATACATTTATAAATGAAATTAAGTTGGAAGAATAAATAATAGGAATTTTATGAATATTTACCTTTGTTGAATGTTCAGTACATGCAAAACTCTTACTAGCTTCTATTGAATTTGAGTTACTTGAATATTATGTCTACGAAAAAAAATAAATAGTATGGTTGTGAGAGAACATAAATAAGGGGGAAAACAATATTAAATACTCATATTTGACAACATATAAGTAATAAGCTCAATATATAAAAAAATATATATAAATTCAATAAATTTTACAAAAATTTTGACAAAGTCTCCCCTATTTTTCGAACTTACCAAAAATTTAATTTCCCTACAAATTAAAATACTTTCATAATGGATCCAACCGAAACAACGTCTCTCCATAAATAAATACTCATATTTGACAACATATGAGTAACAAACTTAATACATAAAATAATATATATAAACTCAATCAATTTTACAAAAATTTTGACAAAGTCTTCCCTATTTTTCGAACTAACCAAAAATTTAATTCTCTGCAAATTAAAATACTTTTACAATCGATCCAACCAAAACAATGTTTTTCCATAAATAAATACCCATATTTGACAACATATAAGTGACAAACTCAATATATAAAACAATATATATAAACTCAATCAATTTTATAAAAATTTTGACAAAGTCTCCCCTATTTTTTGAACTTAAAAAAAATTTAATTTCTCTGCAAATTAAAATATTTTTACAATCGATCCAACCAAAACAACGTCTCTCTATAAATAGATACACAAACAATATATATACACAAACACAAATATAGCAAACAATATGAAAATATGCTTACACCCACTTATGAAAAAACATGGATACGGAAAAAAAAAATACTAAGGACCAAAAAATGGAAATAAACATATTTTAAATGGGTACGTGTTATTTACCAACTGTGCGGGAGGCATACATGCTAGTATTTGAGCTTGATCTACGTTCGGCAAATGAGTCATAAGCATTTCAGCAGCATCTTTGTCCACTGCAATCTCATATTTGCACGTTACTAGTTATCCATGTTTCAACTTTATCGACTTTGGGATCTTTATTTTCAACCACTTTTTTGGCTTTCTAATATTCATATACAAACAAACAAATACACATATTTTTCACTCTTTATTTTTAAAGGTGTTAGAGAATAATACATTTATGAAATCATGTATATTTTTTTAGCTTAAGAAATAATAAAATAGAATGACAACTAACAATATAAGAAACTATAATATATTTAATTCTTACCAAATCTTCTCGTAGTCGTGTCATTCCTTTACGACTTGTTGTATGTGGAGTACGATTTTTTTGATAACTTAGAAAAATGCTCACTAGTAGCTTAAAAAAAATGTAAATTCAGTCAGAATCCACTATAGATTTATATGACAGCTTAAAAATATATGAATATATAATTATCTCAAATTCTGAAGATAATCGATGATGCACAAATGCAGTCCAATCCTGTTCACTAACGTTTAGTGGTTTTAGCATTTCGTATATTCTTTGTGCATCGGGACCAGGAGGAACGTCTCTAATTTGTTTCGTTATCTTGCCTTTATAGTGTCTCCAACACTCATTCATTACTTTTAATATGTAAACTTTCTTTGAATCATTAACACCAAATCGTAACTGCAGTTGTAAGTTACAATTAAATAAATATAAAACATTAATATTATAAATAAATGAAACCAACAACGCCATACAAACATACATTTACATTCTCCCACACCACACTATATCTTTTAATATTTGTGGTATTTTATCACAACTAGTATAGGTTATGGGTATTATCTGAGCTGTAAGGGCTTCATAGTCTGAACTACAGATCACTGAATTTTGTCCAACTGGCTGTCCTACGTCATTAATTTGTATCCTTGTAGCTTTCATCTTAGCCATTTTTTCATAGTCCAAACTGTTTGAACCTTGTCCTTTTCTTTTCTTTTCTCCACTGAAGTCATCTGAAGACTTACCGGTTGATGTTCCTTTAGTCGACATCTGAAATGTTATAAAAATGACATATATATTAGTAGCCAACACATGGATAACAAATTCAATATATAAAACAATATATATAAAGTTAATCTAGTTTATGAAAATTTTGACAGAGTTTTCCCTGTTTTCTGAACTTACCACAAATTTAGTTCACCTGCAATTGAAATACATCAACATAATTTCACAACAAATTCAACCATTTCAGAGACTCTCTCTCTCCAAATACATACACAATCAATACATATACACACACATTGCAAAATATATCAAATTATGATTCATTCATTACAAATTAACGTTAAATGTTTACAACCAATTCTTCACAATCTATCCGAGCATAATCATCACTTTCATCTACACTAGAATCAGGTTTAGATACATCTAATGGTATAGTTGACAAATAAGCACGCTCATCAAACTTCTCTAGATCATGAAAACCTCTTGAATGTGCTTTAAAGGTAACATATCAATTAGATGTATCATTTTCCATAGAATAAAACACTTGTGTTACTTGTAAGGCTAAAATAAATGATCTCTATCTCATTTATTTATACATGGGCTAAAATTAACTAGTGTGAACCCATCTATAACTCTAACATCACTTCCACTACTCATCCAATCACATTTGAACAATGGAACACAAAATGCTGAGAAATCCAACAAAAGTATTTCCCTTAAAACTCCATAGTAAATCATTTTCTTCATCACTTGAGTGTCATCTCTTTCATTATAAACAATTTCTGCTTCAAGGGAAACACCACTATCTTATGTAGTTTTCTCACTATCTCTTGTGCAGTATTGTTTCCCATTCACAACATAGCTTGAATAAGTGGTGACTTGCATACTTGGTCCAAGTGCAAGGAATTTTAGAGTTTGAGGTATATCCATGCTATTGGATTGATCAATAACCTGTTTTGGGTCATTACGATTTAGATTATCAAAAATAAAAAACTAAGGTAAAAACTCATGTTATAGAACTTATAGGATAGTGAATATACCTTATTTCTGAACCATGTTACAAATTCTCTAGTATGTCTCCTTTGCAACAAAATAAATCTACTTAAAATATTGGGATCTAATTGTTGAAGCTCTTCCAAATGCATTCTAAGAAAACATTTATATAAATAAAAACAACAAGACTAAATAAGTACAACGTTAATAATTTTTACTAATATTTAAATTATGTTCATCACCTAGAATAAAACACTTACTTCATGTATGGTTGCACTAATTTACTATTCAAAAGTATATACATATGTGCAATATATAACATATCAGTAGAAATATTCTTTAACGTTGATGCAAATGTTGGATGTCTTTCAACTATATTTTGAAACACAAAATCTTCATTTCTATTATGCTTCTCACAAACATCTGCTGCTTTTGATATATACCTACTACAAAATTGCATGCATTCATCGACTAAATAGCATTCTGTTATGCAACCCTATGGTCATGCATGATTTCTTACATATCCTTTTAACACCTTCATAAATCTATAAAATGAATGTATAAACGTAAATAAAATGTGATTATATCATTAATTTTAATTCATATATGAAGAATAGTGTAAAAATAACTTTTCAAAATGGTACATCCAATGATATTGAACCGGTCCACATAAACGAACTTCTCTTGTCAGATGAATTGTAAGATATACCATTATGTCAAAGAAAGAATGAGGGAAATAACTTTCAAGCATACATATAGTAACTACAACATCATCTTCCAATGCATCTAACTTATCTTGATCTAACACTCTTTGACATATTTTATTAAAAAATAAACACAACCGAAATATGGCAATTCTTGGCCCTTTAAGCAAAAAACCCCGTATTGTCATTGATAACAAATGTTACATCAATACATGATAGTCATGAGACTTAAGCCCAACTATCTTGCATTCATTCAACGAGATGCAATTAGAGATGTTTGAAGTATAACCGTCTGACATCTTTAAATTTAACAACCTCTTAAGAAATTGTTGTTTTTCTACCTTTGATAGAATGTGTGGTGCTGCAGGCACATACAATTTATTTCCATTCACTTTCACATGAAGGTCTTGTCGGATCCCAATGTCTTCCAAATCTCAACGAGAATTGACACAATCATTGGTTTTCCCATTGATATCTAACAACGTGCCAACAAGACTTTCATCAATATTTTTTCAATGTGCATCACATCTAAATTATAACGCAAGCATAAATCCTATAAAAATTGATATATTATTTACACATAGTTAAAAATAATATAATAAGTTCATTTTTGTTTAATTTGAATTGAAAATCTTACCTCCTAATATGGAAGATAAAAGAATATTGATCTTTTTTTCCATAGAGGATGACATTTTCTCTTCCTTTTTCCATTCACATTTTTTCCCCAATCATTTTCAACTCTCGCACATGCACTTCAAACTTGTTTACCATCAAGAATCTTCGGAGGATCGCCAATTTCTTCTTTTCCATTAAACCATGATTTTTTCTTCCGAAAATCATGATTCTTTGGAAGAAATCACTGATGACCCATATACACATTTTTATTACTATATTTTAATCTTTGTGAACATATGTTCAACCCACATACAGGACAAGCATATTCACCTTTCACACAACATCCTGCTAAGTTTCCATAAGTAGAAAATCATTTATAGTCTACATTAAAATAGCCTTTAAGTAGAAGGTAAACTTAGTAGATGAATTATACACTTGAGCCCCCGAGTGTCATAATTCATTCAAATCTTCAATTAATGACTGCAAGTATACTTCAATATCATTCCCTGATTGTTTTTTTCCTGGAATTAATAACGTTAGCATCAAATTTTCTTTCAATATACACTTCCATAGGGGTAGATCGTATGTAACTAACACCACCAACCAATAACTATAGGATGTGCTTAGGTTGCTATAAGGATTAAATCTATCCGTACCTAAACTCAGCCTCAAATTGCGTGGCTCTGAAGCAAAAGATGGTCACATCCTATCTATAGTCTTCCAGACTTCTGAATCAACAGGATGACGCATCTTTCCACGTTGGCTTGCATGGGTAGAATGTCATTTCAAATTGTTAGTCATTTTAGTTGATGTAAACATTTTTCTTAACCGCATAATGATTGGAAAGTATCGAAGCACTTTGGCCTGTACTCTTTTATGAATCTTTTTAGTAACTTTGTTTACTTTCCATCTAGAAATCCCACATTTCGGAGATTCTTCATGATACTCAAATTCTTTTCTAAACAAATAACAATCATTGATGCATGCATGGATTTTTTCATACCCTAAATCAAACACTTTCAATAATTTTTTTGTTGAGTACAATGATTCTGGTAGAACATTATCGAATGGCAACATGTCTCGAATGATGTTAAGAAGTTCATCAAACCCTTTATCAGATAGACCATACATAGCTTTATGTTTATATAAAGTTACAATAGCCGATAACTTAGTGTACTTGGAACAACCTTTATACAAAGTAGTTTCAACATCTTCCAACTTATCAATGACGTCTTCGTCTCTTACTTCAACATCAGGTTCAACATTACAATCATTTTCAAGGTTTGCATCCCTATACATTTTAAATGTATTGGAAATGTTTTCAATGGGTGTGGAAGTTTTTAGGGGTTCTCCATGCATGAACCAAGTTGTATATTGCGGATCCATCTCATTAATGACTAAATGCTCATACACTATCTTAGTGTGATGATACTTTCCGTTAAGAAATTTTACAAAAGGGCAAAGGATGAAACCATAATTTATTGAATATTTGTTCGCGGCCTCAACAAAGTATTTGGCTCCCTCTGTATATTATTTCGACACTCTAAAAGTTTACAAATGAAATATACAATATATTAAAACCATTGAAAGTTTAAATTTTATTTCCTTATAGATTAAGTTTAGAATATTAACCTTGAAAATCTTAACCACTTCTTATCCATTTGAAAGCATATAATACTAAAAAACAAACCATGCAATAATATAGTGTTAAACTACAACAAAATAATTAAACTTTCAATTTAAAAAAAAAAAAAAACAATCATATTCACATACACATTCACCATATCTACATATATTACAATAATATAACATATTACGTGTTATTTTTAACCATAAAAACTACCAAATTCACATATGGTTTACATAAGCTATATGAAAAATATCACAATTTTAATCTTTAAAAAACTTCACAAAACCATCAACAGAAAATTACCCCAACAACAATATTATGTTTATGTCAAAACAATCCAACATCATAACACAAATAATACACATATGATATATAATAAAATTCATAACACACAAAATCATTTATTCAAACATCAAAAAACACAAAATCGCAAAGTCCGTACCTTTTTGACAAATAAAACAGCGAAAGAGGATTATATTGGTCAAGACGATGGTGCTAGATGGTGAAAAAGCAGTAGATCAGACTTACACGATGGCACTGGACGGTGATAATGCTTGGTAGTGGTTGCAACAGAAAAATATAAGTGTCAAAATAAGAAGAAAAAGAAAATATAATGCAATGTGTGACAGTTGGACTGGTTCCGCATCGACGTCGGAACTAATCCGACTGGCGATCGTGGTCGGAATCACTCCGGTCGGTCGCACATTGCAAGAAGAACAATAAGGAGAAGAGGAGAAGAAGAAGAAGAAGAAAAGAAGAAGAAAAAGAGAATGAGAAGAAGAAGAAGAAGAAAAGGAGAAGCAGATGCTCAAAGGGAGACCGCTGTGTCGGCGGTCGGAAAAAGTCTGACCCACCATCGCTCAGTCATACTTGTTTCAACCGATAGCGGGCCGTTAGAAGAAGAAGAAGAATGGAGAAAAAGAAGAAGAAGAAGAAGAAGAAAAAGAAAAAGAAGAAAGGGAGAAGAAGAAGAGAAGAAGAAGAACAAGAGGAGGGAGGACCCACTCTTACTAGATCGGTGGACTACGGAGCACAACGAGCTCCCGGAGCGATGACCGGTAGACGAAAGGGGAGATGCATCGACGATAGGGTTGGGAGAGAATGGATGTGAGAGAAAGAGAAAGAGAGAGAAAAGAAAGTGAAAATGGGGGGGAAGAAGGGTGGGTGTCGTAAACACCCAGATTTTTCATACCGGACGGGTATCTCCTGATATGAAAAATCAGAATTCCTTATCGGACGGGTCGCGCCTGATAAGGAAATTGGGTTATCCTTATCGGGCGGGTCGCGCCCGGTATGGATAATTCACATTCCAATCTGGGCGCAACCCACCCGGTAAAGAATACGGATTATCCGTACCGGGCGCGACCCGCCCAATAAGGATAATCTGTTTTCAATTTTTTTTAAATTAAATCTTAGTATCCATACCAGGCCTTTAGTGCCCGGTATGGATATTTCGGGATAACTAGGTTGTTTTGTTATAGTGGAAAATTTAACATTATTATATATATATATATATTGTGAAACATGATTTTTTTTTTGAGCAGATATTAATTTAAAAAAAAAAAAACAAAAATAATGTAATCAATTGTCCATGATCTGAGAATTTGGCAATAATAACTTCAATTCACACAAAGAGATAATAAGTCATATATATAAGTATATAAGGACATACTTATAAGGTAATTTAGAGCAAAAAGTTCAAGTAGAACAACATTGCAAGTAGATTCATATAATTAAGTTTTAATTCAATAAGAATAGTAAAAGGGAACTTAAAACAAAAGAAAGTTTATTTTTATTTTTTTAAATAGTGGGGGAGGGAGGATTAAATTCATAGAAAACCATTCACATATTATATTTTAAGACAATAATAGGACTTAAATCTTTAAACTTTTAGAATAAAGATAAGTATTTAATCATTTCTACTAAGGAGTGGTGTACAGAAAGTTTATTCATGATATGTTTGTGTGCACATAATTTAATTTTTTTTTTCTAGTTTAATTTTTTTTAGAAATTTTTCTTACTGATAATATCTAACACATATCTTAAAATAATTTTTTCTAAATTTATTTGGAACATTTCCTGTGCTAGAAATTTCTTCTGATATTATCTACTACATTTCTTAAAATGATTTTTTTTTTTCTAAATTTATTTGGAACATTACCTATACTAGAAATTTCTTCTATTATATCTAAAACATATCTTAAAGTGATTTTTTCTAAATTTATTTACAACATTTCCTGTGCAAGAAATTTTTTTAAATTAGATGGACTCCTTACGAGCATCAAGTCAAGCATATGAGAAAACGATAGAAATATATTTAGGAATGTCAAATATTAGCAACAATTATTGATTTAAAATGTTGATGAATGCGTATATGAGTCATGACTTTTTTCCAATGATAGCACGTTGAAAATTCAGCATGAAATAAATTCACAGTCAACGAGGATTTTATCTTTTTTTGTTTTTGTCTAGGAATTCTTTATTGCTATTCAGTCTCCTCTATAGTATACAACAAAAATGCTGATATAGACAGACTGACTGACACTTTTGAATTTGGGTTGTGTGACTAGCAGGAAATACTGTGACATTATTTATCTATTTCATGTTGCATTCAGTCTCCACTATAACATATAACAAACATACTGACATAGACTGACTGACTGAGACGTTTGATTTTGGGTTGTGTGGCCAGCAAGAAATACTTGACATTATTTATCTATTTCACATTGCATTCAGTCTCCACTAT
This sequence comes from Nephelium lappaceum, assembly GCA_021234005.1. Classification (NCBI taxonomy): domain Eukaryota; kingdom Viridiplantae; phylum Streptophyta; class Magnoliopsida; order Sapindales; family Sapindaceae; genus Nephelium; species Nephelium lappaceum. Next base: position 35,584,757 of record CM037996.1, read on the forward strand.
AACATAAAACAAAAATGCTGACATAGACTGACGGATGACACGTTTGATTTTGGGTTGTGTGGCTAGCAAGAAATACTGTGACATTGTTTATCTATTTCATGTTGCATAGTAAAAAATGGCATACAGTTTAATAACTTTTGAGAGGTTTTCAGGTTGAATAGTCAAAAATGGCAAACATTTTAATAACTTTTAGGCTCCGTTTACCATACGAGGTTGGAATGGATTGGATTAAAATAAATTGGATCGGATTAGATTAGATTAAATTGGATTGAAAATTCACTATCTTATATTTGGTAGAACTTGAAATTGAATTAAAAATATCTTATATTACGTTTAATATAGGTTGGGATTGGATTAGAATAAAATTAATTTAAATACTTTATTACATACTTAAAATTAATTTGAAAATTAATTTTATTAAAAAATCTGAAAAAAAAGAGAAAAAATATTTTATTAATTTAAATATAAGGATTAATTTTAAATAGTAAAATATAGGTTGGATTTAGATTGGAATAAAATTAATTTAAATATCTTATTATATAACCTAGCTTATATTATACATAAAGTTAATAATGTTTTAAAGAAAATAAATCCTATAAATCGTTTTTCTAAAAAGTTAAATTGACTTTTTTTAGAATTATATTATTTTAAAGTACGAGTAAATAAATATTAATTTTAGAATAACCCTTATTTAAATAATAACATTATTTCCAAATTTTTGTTTGCATATAATAAATTAGGAGAGAGAGAAAAATTCAATCTCATTGAATCCAATCCCATTGAATGTCATAGGGAAGCATGAGATTGAGGATTTTTAAGAGATTGAGATTCAAGTGAGAACGGGATTGAGATTCCAATCCCAATTTGGTCACACCAAACATAGAATTTGAGACTTTGAAATATTACCAATCTCAATCTCATCTCAAATCTCATGCACCAAACATTACCTTAATCACTTTTGTTTTTATTTCTTTATTATATATTTATAATCATTTGTTTAAATATCACTCACAAATATATATCCATTAAAAATGAATATCAATAAACATGTTCTATTGCAAGTCACGGAAAATAAAAACATGTTCTGTTGCAAAAATTTTTACGATTGTTAAAAGATTTCATCACACTGTTACCATTACATTTTATGAAAAAATTATTATTTAATTATAAAAATAAATTTCAAATCACAGGAAGTTCTCTTTTTTTTTAAAAAAAAAAAAAAAAAGTGTGGCACATTAATCATAGACCATTTAAATGATAAAAATATTTTTTTAAATCTAAAACTTTCCATAAATTTTAAAAGATTTCGCAAGGATGATATGAATTATAACTGTCATAAATATCTCGTGATAATTTTTTTCTTAACTAAGACGAATAAAATTCAAACAAGAAATAAATTCTTATCTATTTGGAAAGTAAAGTATATAAAAGATAGACCATCTAGCCAGTACAAATTGTCCCTTTTGAAATTTCCATGGGCCAATTATTACCATCTATATGCTATGGAAACATTTTCCAGCTCGGGCCTGGCAAATTTTTAGAGGTGGGAATCTAAATTTCCAAATTCTAATACCAAGATTTTTTTGGATTACTATGCATTTAATTTGGTCCAATTTTCCACTTGTCTTACTTACTATCATTTTGTTCCCTCCATTTTTTCTTAAATTGATAATATTATTTTATTTAAATTATGTGTCCAAATGATGTATCATCTATCAAATTTTAATTTATTAATTTTAAGTAGTTTGTCTTTTTTTTTTTTTTTTTTTTTTATTTAAGAATACTACTTCATTTAGACATCAAATTTGGAAACCAATTTGATAAAGTAGCATTATATACATTTCACCAAATAGATATACTTCTTTTCTAAGAAAATTGGTATTGTGTATGATATTTGTACTTTTTCTAGCATTTATTAATTTAAATATATCACATATAATATTTAATTATTAAAAGTATAATAAATTTAACAATTTACAACTTTTCATTGTAGTTTATATGTAAGAATAAGTGAATAACAATGCAAGGTTGATCTGTAGAGGTCAATCTATGATATGTCAATGTTGAGCAAGTCTCATTGATCAACTTTTTAAGGATCTAGCTATATGTAACATGTACAAGGGAAACAAAGCAGAAAGGGTATCTTTACACCAAAATGATATCGACTGAAAATACTCCAACGCTCAAGTTAGAGCTAAAAATAAGATAAAAGGTAAAAATCAAAACAATGTAAATAATAATGTCGCTCGACTTGATTATGTGATTGATCTAATAAGATGTTGTGATCAGGAGAATTAATATATGCTTGAACCCCATAGTACGAGAGCAGTTATTTGGCGATGGAGGCCAATGGCCCTTGCTAGTAAATCTTTGATGTTGCTCTAAAACCTATATTAGGGGTGTTCCTATCAAGTAAAACAAATGTCTGTGGGTTGCAAGAGAGTGATTCTGAGAGCTGTGGGATTCTAAAATGAGTTTGGCAACATGACAGTATATTAAGGATGGATCCCTTTTCTCTTGGCGACACTCTACTTTTATAGGTAGAAAAAGAGACGTTAGGAATTCATCAAAGTTGTGACTGTTTTAAGAGTTAATTCCTTGATCCTTGCTCGACTAGTTGCATATTGAAAGCATGCGATACATTTATTTTAAACCTTATGCATTAAAATCGGTCAATCCCCATTTAAAGAAATGAATCGACGCTTTTTGGTGGGCTGATGGGCTTTCAGCTTGGGCTTGGCTATCACTTGGGCCTACCAAATGAATTGCTTTTCTTGGGCTTCATCCATTTTACACCAGTCGGGCGTGCACGACTTTTTACCATTATAGATCTTGTTTTTATTTTTATTAAATGATGAAATATTATTGGGATATTTTAGGTTGAAAATCTGTATTATAAGGTTAATTATGATATGATATGAAATATTAAAATGAAATTTCGATATAATTAGATTTAGATATAATATATGAGTCTAACTACCTTACTCCTCAATTAGAACCATTAGATTGGTTGTGAGGGAGGTTATTGAAGCCAATCTAAGAGCTCTAATTAAAAGATAAGGTTAGTGGTTGAGAAAGGTAGTCAAACTGATTATATAATAGCAATGAAATTCACCTTTTGAACATATTTAGATGTTTCCCTAAAAATAAAAATGAATTCTAGATATTAAACTCATTTATTATAAACTATGCTTTTTTCTTTTCAACTATATAAAATGTTTTAGAGATTACTTTTTGTACTACTAGCCTTTTATATGTTGAAAAATAATGATCACTGACAGTTACTCATGGATAACTAATAATTGTTATACTGAAAAATACATGTCTTTTAGTTGAAAAGTGAATGGAAGTTTGATTTAGTCACTTACAACAATAAAGTCATCATAAATTTAAAGAAACATGTTCACATGAATCATGTATACATTGAACTTCTCCTTTGGTCAAAGAGAAGGAAATAGATTATATATAAATTGTGACCTATTTCATTTGTTGGCGCCCACAACAAGAAAAAAATAATCTAGAGGAAATGGATTAGATTATTTAAATGAAATCTTTTAGATTAAATGAATCTATGGAATTTATATATATATATTTTTTCAAATTGCATGAATTCATCTTATCAAAACCATTTATTTAATTAATTTTATTGCTAATTTTTTTTTTTCGATTTTCTAAGTTTAAGACCTTATTAACCAAACCATTATGTATCGAGACATTAAAAGATACATACATGTTTTGGGTCACGTTTATGGGTATTATCCAAGAGAATCTTATATAACATGCAAGATTATAATATAATATTGGGATAATTCTAAAAAATCAATTATAGTTTGTAAAATATCTATTTTACCATATATGATTTTATTTTTATCAAAAATCTCCCCTTACGTTAATAAAAAAACTCAAAATACCCTTTAGGAATATGTAAAGGACGATAATATTCATCATAGTCACAAATTGTGATGAAATTATAAGAGATAAAATGATCAATTTCTGTTAATTTTTTAATTTGAGAGGAAATTTTAGATAAAAATGAAATCATAATGAAAAATTTGATATTTTTATAAATTATAATAAATTTTTTAAGATTATCCCTATAATATTTCTCAGTTCCATATAATGTGGAAAGATCATATTAGTATATATATTTTACTCGTCGAAATTCGAAAGCACACCTACAACTGAGCACATTTGGAGTTTTAAATTTATTGAAAAACTTACAACCAAAAATCTATCAACAGAAGTGGGCTTTCTCACTTTCTGATGGAACTTTTCTTGAAAAATAAAAATAAAAAATAAAAGAAACATTCTAGGCCACCAAACACATGGAAGAGAACAAACTTGGCCGAAGTAGCCAAAAATGCTGCTGCAGAGGCAGTCCCACCGTACATTAATATGACAAATTCATGTCCTTTTTGACAATAAGCTTGCATGGTGGCTTCATTCTGACAACAACAATATAATGTTTCTCTCCACTACGAACAACATTAAATATTGTTTTTTCTTTTGATTCTCTTTGTAGTGGATTGAGAATTTATTTATTTATTTATTTTTTAAAGAAATTTGACAACAGATTAGAAGTCTACAAGAGGTTACTATTCAAAATAAAACTTTTACTATAAGTAAGAGGTCTTTATGCATTACAATAAGTAAATGTACTCGGATCCCTTTCATAATTATGAAAAGGGTAGTGCATAACTATTTTTGAAAAACATGAATTTGTTTGTCGAGTTATTATATATATATTTTTGACGATTGATGAATCATTATTTTCTCTCTTAATGATTTTGAAATGGTAAAAAAACTTTCTTAAAATAGTATTGATTCAAGTCAAAAGAAGAGGTAAAATGATATTTTTTAAATTAATAGAGAAAATAACGATGATTAATTAATTATCAGGGAAAATAAATAATAATTCTTTGCTTGTCGGACTGGTTCCTAAGAAAGAGAAAAAAATAAAAAAACAGAAATGTAATTAAAAGGTTCACATATTTTGATTGCCTTTTTTGTTGATTTGTCAATGGTGGAAACTGAGGTGGTGGTGCACCAGCAGCAGTCCCTGTTTTTTTGGCCCAAATCTCCGAGGGATGCGCTTGGAGAATTCTTAATTGTGGGCTAAATTTTGCCATGTTTGGGGAGGTAAGATTTTGTTTAAGGTAAGATTACATTATAAGATTATACTATGATAGTCTCAACTCCAATCTCAAATAATAGTCTAGTATTCTGGTCTAGTCTAAAATTTCGAAGCGTTATATATTTATTTAAATTATATAAATTTAAAGGTTGCGAAAGAGAAATTAATTAACATTTGTAGTATTATTGATATAAATATGATAGACAAACTATTTGAGATCGTCCAAACATTTGTCAATGAGACTTTATTCTTCGATCTAGTGTCTAGTAGAGTTAAATTTTTTCCTAGTTCTTACCAAATCTTAACTATTAAAATTTACATAAAAAGCATTTAATTTTTATGAATTCCTATAAAAAAAAATCTTGAATTTTTTTTAAATTAAGAATTTAGGTTCATATTTTGATATCCATGCTGATGTTGGCGCTAACATTTTCTACATAAGGTTTACACTAACATAGATTGATTACATGTGCTATTACATCGGTATGTCAACCATACAGTATTGATAATCATACATTATTGATATAACCACATATCATAACATAATAATGTATTGTCACATGCCAACATACTAGCAAGAGCATGCCCGATTATGTGTACACACATTCAAATATATATAACACTGCTGTGGAACAAATCCTACCTCACTTACAACATGTAACATTATCATTCAATGAAGGAACTGGGAATTAAGAAGAGGATTTCTTTCTTTCTGACAAAGATACCATAGACCTCAGTCATGTCAAGATCTTTTGGCCCCATCCCTTCGGAGAGCTTCCAATCAAAATGGTACAATAATTGTGCTAGCGGCAGCTCAATATTAGGCAGTGCAAATGATATACCGGGACATATTCTCCTACTAGCGCCAAATGGGATGTATTCAAAATTTGTTCCTTGATAGTCAACTGAGCTATCAATAAATCGCTCTGGATAAAATATTTCAGCTTCTATCCAATACCTTGGATCTCTTCCCATCGCCCATGTGTTAACTAGAACTCTAGTTTTGGCTGGTATTTCATGGCCATTAATCTCACAACTCTCTTTGCTTTCTCTTGGAAGTAGAAGCGGTGCAGGAGGATGCAGCCTCAGGGTCTCTTTGATGACTGATTTCAACAGCTTCAATTCGTGAATGAGAGTTTCATCCACATTTCCTTTCCCATCAAACACTTGTCTTACTTCAGCTTGTATCTTTATCATCTCTTTGGGATTTTTCAACAGCTCTGCCATTATCCACGCCACAACAGTTGATGATGTCTCACTCCCAGCACTAAAAATATCCTGATCAAAGACCAACAATAAAAGCTTATGTTATGCAATTGAGACACAAATAATAAAGTATGAGGAAGAAAAATAAAAACATAGAATTATAGTGGTTCAACAGTGTGTATTAATCCACTTTTGCACAGTTAAAAAATTTCATTAAACTTTCAATAAAGTTACAGTAGTTCTTTCGCTCCATCAATTAGCCTCATATGTTACATATATCTACATATGAGCCATATAACAGTCTCTGATTCATTAAAAACCAAGCAATCTATAAACATATAACTCATGCTTTTCCATATATGTTGGACAATTAATACATTTATTTTTTCTCAGATTTAATTATTTTCAAGGGGTTATTTTTCAATTGCTGATTAGTAACTGAAGAAAGTAATAAAATACTAACCCAGATGGCTGCTTTGATGTTTCTGTCACTTAGGGGGAATTCATGGTCACCACCATCCTGCTGGAGTCTCAAAAAAACATCAAGTAAATCTTCTTGTGCTTCTCCTTGACCAACAATTTTTGTTGTCTTCTTTGTTAATCTATGCTCATCAAGGATGTGTTTCATTATTTGATCACTCACTTGATGCAGCTTCTCAGGCTTTGGCTTTGCTCCAATAAATAATTGAAGTACTTTGATGGAAGGGCACAAATCAGCAATGCTGAAACCTCCAGCTATCTTCACTATTTCTGTAACAATTGAAATGAATTCTTCCTGATATTCGCATTTCTTTCCAAGTGCCACCCTCACCGTTATGCCATAGGTCAAATTGAAAATTTCCTTACTAAGATTGATCACTGATCCTTCATTAGAACGTATTGCTTTGACGAGATTTGACACCTCATCTTTCCTGATTGATCGAAATGATTTGACTTGTTGTGGACTCAAGAGCTCTACAGTACAAATTTTTCGTAGTTGTCTCCTAATAATTTCCGTATGGTGCTAAGGCAATATCGGTATAATCATATGATATATACTTGGTAGAAAGAAGTAAGGGCCTGTTAGCAAAGTTGAGATCCTGAGTTTGTATTGCCTCTTTGGCCAGCTCTGGTGAAGAAACTACAACGGTAGGAGCTTCACCAAGCAGTAAGTGCATCAATGGTCCATATTTCTTTGACAAGTCTGTAAGGCAGTGATAGGGCAGTGAACTAATGAGCTGGTGCAGGTTTCTTATGAGGGGTGATTTCCATGGTCCTGGAGGCATCTTTGGATTCGAGTTATTGGCTAATTTTTTACTATTTTGATTGACATGAACAAAAATATGAAGAAGGCAAACATTGTGAAAGAAGAAAGGATTTGCACCTCCATAAGAAGTATGAGGAAGAGAAGAACTAAGCATTTGCTTTCTTCTGTGAATGAGTCAATGTACATAGAAAATTGTGAAAATAATTAAAACTCTATATGGTCATTCATCTTTAAGGTAGCAAAAATGCATTTATGCTAACAAACTGACCAGATACAGATATAGAATTTATATCCTAGGTGAGGGAAATCGTAGTGAATATTGAAAAGGTTGAGAATGTGTTGGACACTTGGACTCCAATTTGAGTCTTTTTTCAATATATAATGGAATGAATTAATTAGATGCACCGAGTCTATCTCTCAGATGTGGCTGATAAGAGAAGGAAGGACTGTAATATGGGACAGGAACGAGAAAATTTAGGCCCATGTGATGAAATGTTGTAGTTGCTCAATACATCACTTCCAATGTAACATTACGGTTCTTGTTTTTATTCAAATACTGCAAGATTTTTCCGGTATCTTCTTTTTCCAAATTTAGAAAGTATCTAATATAGTCTACACAAGGACTATTGTAATCCAATGGCATTTACAAGACATCACTAGGCTGAAGAATAGAAGATTTAGGCACCATGTGATGAATTTTTGTAGTTGCCTAATACATCACTTCCAATGTAACATTATGGTTCATATTCTTATTTCAATACTATAAGATTTTCATATCTAATATAGTGCATGCAAGGATTATTGTTATCCAATAGCACTCGCAAGACATCACTAGGCTGAAGAATAGAAGATTTAGGCACCACGGGATGAGTTGTTGTATTTGCTTAATTCATCACTTCCAATGTAATATTATGGTTCTTGTTCTTATTCTAATACTATAAGATTTTTCATATCTTCTTTTCCCAAATTTAGGAAGTATCTAATATAGTCTACGTAAAAATTATTGTGATCTAATAGCACTCACAAGACATCACTAGACTGACGAATAGAAGATTAGTAATTGTACTACAATTATGAAATATGCATGCGCTTTGTCCTTGTGGTCCTCTCAAGGATGCATCAAATTACTAGTGTGTGTTGTGCACTCAAGGCATGGTTTTTATTCATGTGAATTGGTTAGTGATAACTAATTAAGGGTTACAAGTAAACGATATTGACATCCATTTTAAGCATGTAAGCAACTTAATTTTTCGTTGTCATTTCAAAAAATACACTCCATTGTTGCACTCCAGAAGCAATAATTATTTATTGATTTATCAAATACAACAAATCTTATTTCATTACATAATATATTGTCCACTTTGGATTTGATCTCTATGGTTTTTTTTTTTTTTTTTTCTTTTTTCTTTTTCCTATAGCTTTAGTTTGGTAAGAGGATATGTATTGTCATCTCAATTTTGTCAAAATTTAATACTAATTGAATAAGAAGTCTAACGATTGTGAATTTTACTCCTAAGACCGTCTTAAATTAACCCTTTTCATCCTTGGTTTCTTTTGACACTTCTGCTGTTGTTTTACTCTCATAACCAATTAATGGTCATCATTTTTGGCCATATATAAAACAAATTCTTTATACAAACATAGAATCTGAAAATATAAATATGAAATTTTAATTAAATATATATTTTTTTAAAAGAATTTGATGGGACCTCCCTTGGATCCATATTGGGTCCACCGTATATTGTCCTTGTGAGTGGTCAATCCAATATAAGAACATTAGATCTAAATACATGTTTGTGACAAAATTTAATGCATGACTAATGCTTCTTTCTTCTATTTTTTCTCTTTTTATTTGTTCGAGAATTGTTAATTATTGGAATTGTAATAGAAATTGAGAGACGTTGCCATTGCTTTTTTTTGGAGAGATCTAATACCAAGGGATGGTGAGTTGAAAAAGATGGTTAGTTTTCGGTTTTGCTAGTAAATAATTCTGGTAATTTTATTGCATACATATACACAACAATAATCACAAAAGTTGTTTAACATATCACATATAGTTATTTTCTGAAACAAACACAAGCACATATATATTACACACTCATGCACATACACATGATAATATACTTACCAACATACTTTGAAACATTAATAGACCTAAAGAAGAAAATAAAATCGAAAGATCATTCTTCACGGTTGCATTCAGGAATAGCTAAAGGGCAATAAGGAATGGGAATCAAGATTAGGTCATTTTTCCTTCCTACACTCATACCAAATGCTTCGGTCATGTCTAAATCTTCTTGCTTCATCGCATTCGGGAGTTTCCAATCAAAATGGTACAATAGTTGTGCTAGTGGCAGCTCAATATTAGGCAATGCATATGCTATGCCTGGACATATTCTCCTTCCAGCACCGAATGGTATGTACGCGAAATCCGTTCCCTTGTAATCAATTTGACTATCTAAGAATCTCTCAGGGTAAAATATCTCTGCTTCGTTCCAATACCTGGGATCTCTTGCAATTGCCCATGCATTGACTATAACTCTAGTCTTGTCAGGAATGGTATAGCCATTAATGTCACAAGTCTCTTTACTTTGTCTTGGAACCAAAAGTGGCACAGAAGGGTGCAGCCTCAGGGTCTCTTTGACCACTGATTTCAAGTACTTTAATTCCTGTATGCCACTCTCATCGACATATCCTTTTCTATCAAAGACTTGTCTTACCTCGGCTTGTGCTTTTTCCATCACTCTTGGGTTTTTCAACAATTCTGCCATTGCCCACTCTACAATTGTTGATGATGTCTCACTCCCAGCACTAAAAATGTCCTGAAAGTTGAATAGTTATGATTATGTTACGTCCATTTACGTCAATACCAATTGCCCTATACAAAATAAAAACCAATAAAGTGATGTCAACCAATCAGAGAAATTCTTTAGGCCTGATTATGACATGTGAGAGATGGAGAGAGAAGGGCCACAGGGGCCATGGCCTCCTCAACCAACAGAATTTAAGATAAATTTTTTTTGAAATATATATTATGTTTAGTATATTAAATATATTGTATGTATTTTTTTTTTTTTTAAAACTAGATATATAATATTTGTAGTATCTATGTAATAGCACTAAAATGACTCCTCCTAGGCGATTAAATTTTAAAAGAATTCAGAGTAAAAATGTTATGGCACCCTAGAAGTAATCTGCCCCCTCTATTATTCTAAGAATAATACTATTTTGTCTAAATTGGTATCTAAATAATATGAAAACTTTGAAAATAGGAGGACTAATCAATTATAAGTGATGAACTCAAATTTGATTAGTTAATCTTTAAAATATCACATAATTTGAACACTAATTTGAACAAAATAGCATTATTATTATTTTAATAATAAATTTCATCAACCAACATTTTGTTTTAGGATTTAATTTCTTAAATTTTTACACATCAGTGCCTAGTCTAGTCTACTCCTATACTTGCTCCTTTTGCAGTTTTTCACACAAGTTAAAGCAAATATAACTCTTGAGAAGCTTTATTTTATATTCTTAATATGTATCGATTCATTCGTTGGAGTAGTCAATTTAAAGTTGAAGATTATAAATTAATAAGCTTATATATATATATATTGCCAAAATTTGTGTTATATCTTTTATATCTTCTATTTTGTTAGGTTATTAACTTAAGAAGTATATTTTATTTTACCCAACTAAGGTATTGTTTGGTTATGAAGCCTTAGAGTAGATTTTTCCTTAGACACTCATAAGAGAAGCATATGCAGAACACCAATTATGCCAAACAACCACAAAATATCATACTTTTGAGACGTGAAGCTAAGGTGTTTATATATATATACACTTTCTATAAAGATCTCATTATTGAATTGCATGGTAAATAAAACCAGCATACTAACCCAGATAATTGCTTTGATGTTGTTGTCACTTAGGGAAAATTCATGATCTCCAGTCAGCTGCAATCTCAAGAAAACATCAATCAAATCTTCCTCTGCTTCTCCTTTAGCAATTTCTGTTCCCACCCTTCTCTCTTTATGCTCATTAAGGATGTTTTGCAATATTCGATCAACCTTTCGATGCAGGTTCTCGATTTTTGACTTTAATCCACTAATAACTTGAAGCACTTCAATAGAAGGGTACAGATCAGCCATGCAGAAACCTGGATCTATCTTTATGAATTCCACAACAGATGATATGAACCCTTCTATATCTTTGCATTTGTTGCCAAAAGCTGCCCTTGATGTTATACCATAGGTCAGCGTGGAAACTTTCTCACTGAGATTGACTACCGATCCCTCACATGCTTGTATTTCTTTAATGAGATTTGACACTTCCTGCTCCCTAATTGAACGGAATGATTGAACCCTTTTTGTACTTAGGAGCTCTATTGTGCAAATTTGTCGCAACTGTCTCCAATAGTTGCCGTATGGTGCAAAAGCAATACCCGTAGAGTCGTAAGACATCTTGTTAATAGAAAAAAGTAACGGCCTGTCTGCAAAGATTAAGCCATTAGTTTTTAGAACCTCTTCAGCAGTCTCTGGCGAGGAAACTACAACCGTGGAAGCTTCACCAAGCTGTAGGTGCATCAAGGGCCCATGTTTCCGGGCCAAGTCTCGGAGGCGGCGATGGGGTAATGAACCAATAAGCTGGTGCAGGTTTCCTATGAGGGGCAGTTTCCGTGGCCCTGGAGGCATGTTTGGGCTCAATTTTTTGGCTCTTGATCGTCGTGCGATCTTGACAGCCATGTGCAAGCAAATGAGGAAAGTAAAGATGAGGGTCAAAGAAGGTAACTAAAATTGAAACTCCATGAGGTTGATGAGAAATTTTGGTGGGTGCTTGTAGCTTGTTAGCAGGAAAATTTATAAGATAATACTAAAATATAGAATTGCCATGTTCGACAAAAGTGACAAACTCCAAAAACTTAACTTTCATGACGGGAATCACAAGGTTTATTTGGCTGATATATGAGAAATTGCATCATTAATTGTCTTTCATAAATTTGAAATGTTGGAAAATTTGTTCGGACAATATTATGCTAATCTTTTAATTATGCAACTACAAATGCTATCTTACTAATGACAAGTCAGTCCCAATTGAGAGTAAGGATTCTCTATCATATATATATATAAATAAATGCTATCCTGCTAAAAACAAATCAATTCCAATTGAGAGTAAAGATTCTCTATCATATATATATATATAATACTTTTATAATTAAGTATACCTGATTTTAAAAAATAAAGATCAACTAATCAAATTCATTCATTGCATTCTCTCTTCTAAAATAATTTCTCTTTTTTATTTAATTTAAATGCAATAAATAATTTTGATTGATTGATCCTTACTTTTTAAAATCAGGTATACCTTATTTTAAAATCCCTATATATATATATATATTCTATTTCAAAGCTTTTGATAATTTATAGACATATCAACATAAATAATAATGAATGATTAAGATTATTATATATTTTTTTCTCTCTTATATCACTTAAACTTAAATTTCTCTCGTAAAAAAGTTAACATCATGTCAATATAGATAGAGAATCCTTTATCCCCTAGCTGAAACGAAATACTCTTTTCTTTTTTTTCTGGGTGAAAGCCATTGCCACTTGGCTGGAGACTAAAATATCTTCACAAGTAGATATTTGTCCCCTAATTGAGACGAAATACTCTATTTCTTTTCTTTTTGTTTTTTTTTTTTTGGGTGAAAGCCATTGCCACTTGGCTGGAGACTAAAATATCTTCACAAGTAGATATTTGTCCCCTAATTGAAACGAAATACTCTTTTTCTTTTCTTTTTTTCTTTTCTTTTTGTTTTTGTGAAAGCCATTGCCACTTGGCCGGAGGCTAAAATATCTTCACAAGTAGATATTTTTCTAAATTGGGATATGACATCATTGGTTAGGTATTTATAAGAACATATAAAGGTTACACATTATATGTACAATCCGAATTTACTCTCGTAATAAAGAGAAAAAACTCTTTGCACGCTAGAGTCAATGAAAATAATGTGGCAAGCAATTTGTGCTTATCTCCACATCATCTTATGAATTAAATAAAAGTAACACATCACTTGTCACATAATCATTCCAAAATTATATTATGATTCATTACTTGTAAACAATATAGATAATTTTGGTAAGTGCTTTTAGCCTCTTAACGCATCTTTAATGCTCTCATGGAATGTGTTTTGGAAAAAAGTGATATAGTCGTCGATATTAAGAGATTTGCTTTCTATATGGCATAGATACATTTGATAGACAATCAAATTGAAAAATTGTTTTCCAATACTTCTATGTATTTTCATTTAATGCCTCATTGTATTTCTGTTTAATACTTTCATATTTTCTATTTAATGCTACCAATTTTTTTTTTTTTTTTTTTTTATAACTTTTGGTTAGATTTGAAACTTGGAATTAAATAATTATTGATTTGTTAACATGACAGTTTAACACACTTTTTAAAAATAGATAGTCATGTTGACAATGTCTATTTTTATTGTGTCATCTCAGCTTGAAATTGATGAGTGATAATTGCATTGGACAAGTTTATTTTAACTCAATATCTATTCATATGACATATAATTTTTTCACAATCTATGAGAGCATTAGAAGAGCATCTCCAATGCTCTCATGGATTGTGTTTTGAAAAAAAGTGTCATGTCATCAATGTCAAGAGATTTGATTTCTACATGATATAACTATCATTTGATAGATAATCCAATTTAAAAATTATTCATCAATGCTTCCATGTATTTCCATTTCATACCTTCATGTATTTCTATTTAATTCTTCCATATTTTCTATTTAATGCTTCCATTTTTTTTTTTTTTACTTTTAATTAGATTTGAAAATTAGAATTGAATAATAATTGATTTGCTGATATGATTGTCTAACACACCCGCTAAAAATAGATAGTTAAGTTGACAATGTCTTTTTATTTTTTATTTTTTATTTTTTATTTTTATTTATTTATTTTTTTTATTTTGTTACCCCCAGCTTGACATTGATGAGTGATAATTGTATTCGAGAGTTTTATTTTGATTTAATGTCTATTTATCTTATATGACATTTAATTTTTTCACAATTCATGAGAGTATTACTAAAGATATATAAATTGATTGAAAAATATCTATAGAGTTGCCGTATTTGACAAAAATGAGGAACTCCAAAACTTAACTTTCAATGATGCAGGAGCAAGTTGCAGTACACCTATTAATTAACTACGGTATTTATGAACTTGGTTTTATGTAATGATTTCTTACATTTTTTTTTTCTTTATATTTTCTCTAACTCTATAAATATATTTGTAAGTTGTAGTTTGAAATCATCCAATTATCAATCAAAATTTCATTATTTGTAAACTTTAGTTTGAAGTTTGTTTATCTTTTAAAAATCTTTAGAATTATATCTAGTCTCCTACTAAATAATTTCCAGAACAAGATTATCTTGTTTGGAAACTATCCCGTATCATTTGGTATCATAGTATCAAAGCAACATTGTTCCAGACCAATTCACCCTCAACTAGAGTTCCACTCTAGTGCCAAGTAGTGAGTCTTCCTATCCGTTTTAGTATTCAAACCCAAATACAGTCCCTACCATCCACCGAACTCAACACAGAAATACTGCCAAAAAATACAACGAAAAAGATTTATTTTAGGCTTTGTGCTTTGATCCTATCTTGCTTTCTTCTTTCACTTTTGGTTGTTGGACTTGGGCTCTGTGCTTTATTTTGGGTCTTGAATCTTGAATCTTCAATTGGGCTTCATATTGGACTTAACCAATTGAATTTCTGACTTATAAAAATTATGATTTATTCCTATTCAACACATAAATATTCTTCATTTATATTTCACCAAAAATGTAATTAATTAAAATAAAATAACACAAGATGGGACTAATAAATCTATATTTAAGGATAATAAATGCATATAAATTATGCTTATCATATCATGCAGCACAGCAGCAATACACTATTTACAACATATTTAACATTGTATAGTCAAGACCATCCATTGGAAACTCTAGTTTTAACACAAAATAAACATGAATAAGAAGAGCAAGACATGGTTGGTCATGGTCTCATTTGACATCGGAGAAAGGACGATAAGGGATGGGAATCAACACCAAGTCATTTTTCCTTCTTGTAGTAACTCCGAAAGCCTCAGTCATGTCTAGATCTTCTTGTTTCATTCCATTTGGGAGCTTCCAATCAAAATGGTACAGTAATTGTGCCAGCGGCAATTCAACATTTGGCAAAGCAAATTGTATGCCAGGACATATCCTTCTTCCAGCACCAAATGGGATGTACATAAAATTTGTTCCCTTATAATCTAGTGGACTATCAAGAAACCTTTCAGGACTAAATTTTTCAGCTTCAGTCCAATACTTGGGATCTCTTTCAATTGCCCAAGCGTTTACTATGGTTCTCGTGTTGGCAGGTATTTCATATCCATTAACCTGAACACTCTCCTTGTTTTCTCTTGGGAGTAAAAGAGGTGCAGAAGGGTGTAGCCTCAAGGTTTCTTTGACTACTGCTTTCAAGAATTCCAATTCATGTAAACTAGACTCATCAACTATGTGTTTTCCGTTAAAGACACGTCTTACCTCAGCTTGTGCTTCCTTCATCACACTTGGATTCTTGAGCATTTCTGACATTGCCCACTCTACGGCTGTTGATGATGTCTCACTCCCAGCAGCAAAAATATCCTAAAAACAATTAATAACCATTAGTTACCATAACAGGGGGGGTTCACTTTTAAATGTGTGTATTAATTAGTTACCATCAGATTTAAAAATTCAAATTAATTGAAAATATCCTAACTATAGTATTTGAGACTTTACGTTGAACATCCCCTTGCATATAACGTAAACAGATGTCAAATACATACTAAACGCACTTTATCATTATAACATGTGAAACAAGAATTCGAGATAAAAGGGGAAAAAGAGGTTTTGAACCGAAGACTTCTAGACTTTGACATCATATTAGTTATTACTAGACGAACAATGTTAAGTTGATACTAAATGATCCAATTATAGTATTTAAAACTTGAGATTAACAAGTGATAGCATAGTAGATCAATTAAACAAACTAACCCAAATGACTGCTTTGATGTTGTCGTTAGTTATAGGCAACTCAAGGTCACCATCTTGCTGCAATCTCAGAAATACATCAACTAAATCTTCCTCTGCTTCTCCTTGTCCTGTTTTCTTATCCTGCTTTCTCTCCTTATGCTCATCAAGGATGTCATCGAATATTCTATCTCGCTTCTGATGCAACTTCTCGATTTTTGACTTCATTCCACTAATGACTTGAAGCATTTCAATAGAAGGGTACAGATCAACAATTGAAAAACCTGAAGCAAACTGTATGACTTCCATGATAATTGATATAATCTTTTGTTTATCTTTGCATTTGCTTCCAAAGGCTGCCCTAGCAGTTATATCATAGGTTAATGCAAAAATTTTCGCACTAAGATTGATCAGTGATCCTCCGTTTGAATATATTGTTTTGACGAGATCAGACGTCTCCTCTTCCCTGATCGATCTGAATGACTGCACACGTTTTGTACTTAACAATTCTATCGTGCAAATTCTGTGCAGTTGTCTCCAATAGTTGCCATATGGTGCTAAAGCAATATCCGTGTAATGATAAGATGGGACTTTATGTGAAACAACAAAGGGCCTATTGGCAAAGTTGATGTCATGAGTCTTCATGACCTCTTCAGCTATCTCTGCCGAAGAAACTACAATGACTGGAACTTCACCAAGCTGAAGCTGTATCAATAGTCCATATTTCTCTGCCTAGTCTCGGAGGCGGTGATGGGGTAGTGGTGAACCAACAAGCTAGTGCATGTTTCCTATCAGAGGCAGTCTCCATGGCCCTGGAGGTACCTTTGTGCTTGAGTTCTTCGCTTTTGGTCGAAGTACTAATTTGACCGCCACGAATAAGAATATGAGGAAGGCAAAGATGAAGGTTAAGAATGGAAATTGAAACTCCATGAGTTTTCAGACAAGATTGTGTATGCTAGTTACTTGTTAACACTAAATTAGCTGAAACAGAATTTATAAATATATATATATATATATATATAGTGCTTTTATAATCAGATATACCTGATTTTAAAAAGTAAGCATCAACCTATCAAATTCATCTATTGTATTTGAATTAAATATGAGAGAAAATTTGTTTTAGGAGAGAGAATGCAATGGATGAATTTGATTGATTGGTTCTTACTTTTTAAAATTAAGTATACCTGATTATAAAAATAGTATATATATATATATATATATATATATATAACTTTTATGGTTAGTACCTCAGAGAGAATGCAATAGATGAATTTGATTGATTGATTCTTACTTTTTAAAATTAAGTATACCTGATTATAAAAATAGTATATATATATATATATATATAACTTTTATGGTTAGTACCTCAGAACTTTAAAAAATTAGGACGAATCAATTAAATTTATCTATTACATTCTCTCTCCTAAAATAAATTATTTCTCTTATTTCATTCAAATGCAATGGAAGAATTATATATATATGTATAACTTCTATAGTCAGTACCTTCTAATTTTAAAAAATTAAAGTTAACCGAACTAATTAAATTCATCAATTACATTTTCTCTCATAAAATAAATTATTTTTTCTATTTAATTCAAATACAATGAAAAACAATTTGATATATATATATATATATATATATATATATATGAAAGCAAGAAAGGAAGCAAAAGGAGAGGAGAATAAAAGGAGAATGAAGCAACAATGCCTTCAAATGGCTAAATGGGTGTGCAAAACAGTTGACACACACCATTTTACTTGTCCAACAAGTTTCCCAATTTATTAACCTGTTAATTCAAGATTAAATAACATCTAGATCTGGTTCCTTAAAACAAAGAATGGTCAAGAATATATATATATATATATATATATATATATATTTGCCATTCCTGACCAGAGTGAGATACTCCATATGATTGTCTTGGCTAAATACAAACTATATTTATCATTGTCTTAGAATTTGTGCACTAATTAATTTAGTCTTTTAAAAGACTTAGAAGGCTAGTGAGGTAAGTCAAAACAAAGACATTGATCAATTGGTATTATATGAGATGAAAGCGATTTCCACTTTGGCTAAAGATCTTAGAATTTTCAGATTTGTTTTCATTTCACCGGTTAAATTGCATTAGATTTTTTTCATAATTATCATTTTGTTTTAATGATTGGATTTTGAATGCTTTAGTTTTTGGTTGATATTTTGAACATCTTTTGGATAACTAGCTAGGTTGAAAAATATTTATAAGATCATCTTACTTTCCCCCTTATAGTTTGACGTAATTGCTAATTACCTCCTATAGTTTTGAAGAATCTCATTTTATCTTATATCGTTACTGTTGTTATTAAAATAACCGAAATGACTAAAATGGTTTTATAGTTTCCATATTAAAGGTTAAACTTCGATTTTTAACGTCAATTTTAACAACAATAGGTTTTTTTTGGATGTTTTTATACGCTACAAAGAATATTTGACATATTTGATAAATCGATAAGGAGATATTAATGATTTCCAAAAATACGGGGGGATTTTGGTATTATGTCAAACTACAAGGGTAAAAGAGGATTATCCCAATGTTTATTGATAAGTTGGAAAATTTTAATGGCTTATTTTCTTATGGCATTGAAATATTTGCAAGAGTTATATATATGTTAGAAAGCAATTCTTTATAGAAAGATGTCGACAATTTTAACACTCTCTCTTGTCATTTTGTTTTGTTAGACAAAATTATCTTGTCTTTCTTGAATGTCAAAATCATTGAATAAAACATTGAAAATGACACATCTTTAGGGGAGTTGATATATGATTCAATGAACTTGAACATTCAACAATTGAAGATGGAAGAATCAATGAACTTTTTCTTCTGTAGTTCATAGAGTGGATAGATGGAAAATGTTGGCTTCAATGGGTTCATACAGCAGACACCAATAAGAGCCAACTGATCATTTTGTTTCCAATCAAAGAAAATAGTGTTTAAAATATACTAATCAAACAATGAGATGATGATGTTTATATAAAAAGAAGCAGAGGTGGTAAAAAGTACTTTTCATGCACTAATATATTAAATTGAAATTAATAATAGGCATAATCAGTTCATGTTGTGCAAATTCAAGCTAATTATGGATTAGCTGAAACATGCACAAGTTTTCTTCTAGTTTAATGATTTATATTAACTATCTTAATAAGCAGTAGTATTATTACTTCTATAAGTATGGATAAAATGAGAGTTCAACTGTCTCTTATGCTCATATTAACATGACTCCTTTAGTGATTCTTCCATTTCCTCAAAATATGGCACCCGATTTTTTCAATTATGTTTCATTTAACCTTTAAGCATTATTTGTCCTACATCAGTTAGGGAGTACAAGTGGTAGAGATAGCACTTTTCATTTGAATGAATAGCAAAATATAATTATTCAACCATCACAATAAAATAGAAAAAAGATAGATTAGAGAGTACATTTTTTTGGTTATTTTTTTTAAAGTAGCAGAATTTACTTAACACAAGCAGAAAAATACATGCTTTAGTGGCAAAATGCCACCAGTGGACCTCTAAAGAGGACAAGGCAAGAGAGTGACAAAACGCCAATACGGAACCTGTAAAGAAGACAAGGCAAGAGAGGCCAAGTTATAGATCAAACAATTCCCATTTCTGAAAATGACCTGGCAGCATCCAAGGATGGGAACCTCTCCACACTGAAAGTTACTAGAATTTATCTCCTTAGCAGCATTCGCTGCATCCACCACCACATATTGAACCTTCACATTTAACTTTTCAGCCATCAATAAACCTCGTCTCAGCGCCACTAATTCTCCTACTTCAGGGGAGTGGCAGCCCTTCGCAGGCAAGGATACAGCAGCCACATTCATTCCCTGGTTGTCTCTAATTGCAGCACCAACACCAACAGAGGACCTAACTGATCTAACTGCAACATCTGAATTGAGTTTCAAGGCTTAAGATGGTGGAGGACTCCAGCAGAGGTTGCTACCATTAGGGAGTACATTTATGCAGCTAGAAACAACTATTAAGATATTTAACATTGTACCATGGACATACAATGACAAGACAATGTATTGAAGACTCTAATTTTAACACAAAATAAAAAAGAAATAGCTGCAAATACATATTACATGGTCTCATTTGATATAAGGAATGGGAATCAACGTCAGGTCATTTTTCCTTCTTACAGTCACTCCAAAAGTCTCGTTCATGTCTAGATCTTCTTCTTTCATTCCATTTGGGAACTTCCAATCAAAATGGTACAATAATTGTGCCAGCGTCAATTCAACATTTGGTACAGCAAATTGTATGCCAGGACATATCCTTCTTCCGGCTCCAAATGGGATGTACATAAAATTTGTCCCCTTATAATCAAGTGGACTGTCAAGAAACCTCTCCGGATTAAATTTCTCAGCTTCGGTCCAATATTTGGGATCTCTTCCAATTGCCCAAGCATTCACTATAGTTCTTGTATTGGCAGGTATCTCATATCCGTTAACCTGAACACTCTCCGTGTTTTCTCTTGGAAGTAAAAGAGGTGCAGAAGGGTGTAACCTCAGGGTTTCTTTGACTACTGCTTTCAGGAATTTCAATTCATGCATGCTGGATTCATCAACTTTCCCTTTTTCATCAAAGACACGTCTTACCTGAGCTTGTGCCTCCTTCATTACCCTCGGATTTTTTAGCATTTCTGACATTGCCCACTCTATGGCTGTTGATGATGTCTCACCCCCAGCAGAAAAAATATCCTGAAAAAAAAAAAAAAATAGTTTAGGTGGAGTGGAGGTGTGAGCGGTTTCATCACTTCTAAATGTGTACATAATCTTATTGGTTGGCTAAAGTTACTTATTAATAACAATCTCTGATAACAAACCTTTGGATTAGTTATAAGGGTGATTATTGAAGAATATCCAAAGATTATTGTTGATGAATAACCTTACCCAACCGGTAAGATAGCTAAACTCAGTTAACAAACTAAACTAACCCAGATGACTGCTTTGATGTTGTTGTTTGTTAGGGGAAACTCAAAGTCACCATGCTCCTGGAGTCTCAACAACGCATCAACTAAATCTTCCTCTGCCTCTCCTTGTCCAGTTTGTATTGTCAGCTTTCTCTCTTTATGCTCATTAAGGATGTCTTCAAGTATTCTATCTCGCTCCTCATGCAACTTCTCGGATTTTGATTTCATTCCATTAATCACTTCAAGCATTCCAAAAGAAGGGTACAGGTCAGAAATTGAAAAACCTGAAGCTAACCGTACGACTTCCATAACAATTGATATAAACTTTTGTTGATCTTTGCATTTGTTTCCAAAGGCCGCCCTGGCAATTACAGCATAGGATAAATCAAAAATTTTCTCACTAAGATTGAATTCTTTTCCTTCGTTCGAATTTATTGTTTTGATGAGATTGAAAGTCTCCCCTTCTCTGATGGATCTGAACGATTGGACTCGACTTGTACTCAATAGCTCTATTGTGCAAATTTTCCGCATTTGTCTCCAGTAATCGCCATATGGTGCAAAGCCAATATCTGTGTAGTCGTAAGTTGTGTATTTCCAAGAACTCATAAAGGGCCTATTAGCAAAAATGATTCCATGAGTTTTCAGTACCTCTTCAGCTGTCTCTGCTGAGGAAACTACAATGGTTGGAACCTCGCCAAGCTGCAAGTGCATCAAGGGTCCATATTTCTTTGCCAAGTCTTGAAGGCGGTGATGGGGTAGGGAGCTAACCAACTGATGCAAGTTTCCTATCAGAGGCAGTCTCCATGGCCCTGGAGGTATCTTTGTGCTTGAGTTCTTGGCTTTTGGTCGATGTTGTACTATTTTGACTGCCAGGAACATGAAAATGAGAGAGGCAAAGATGAAGGTTAAAGAAGGAAAATGAAGATCCATGATTTTTCAGATAAGATGGTGTATGCTTGTAACTTGTTAGCACCTAAGTAGTAGGAACACGAATTGATCTATATATCAAAGAATATGGTTGCCAATCCTGACCAGATTGAGAAAATCTAGGTACTCACTGTCTTGAAAAGTAATGTACACGCAAACTGGGATAGTACAACTGACTATTCCAGTTTGAACGCATTCTTACTAGCTTTTGAAGGGTGTTGGTCTTATGTTGATATTTTGAACACATTCTGGGCCACAAGCTAGTACGACAGATGTTTACGTGAAGTTTATTTTCAGTGAAGTATTTCTCTTTTGGTTTTATTTTGTTAGGCAAAAATACGTCAATCTGCGTTCCGTGTCAAAATAGTTGAGCTAATTCATGCATACTTTCTCTAACATAAATTCTAAGAGTTCACTGCATCAGGTAAAGGCTATGACTAGGATTCATCAACAGCCCCCAAAAGGTAACATTTTTCATCATCTTCTTATTTTAGTTATGCTGCCATGAGCGGTGGGAATTGTGACCGTACGTAATTATCCCAGTCTGAATACCCTCCATTTGGGTTGCATCAAAGTGTCCTTTTATGCACAGAATTCTTATCTAGTCATAAATTTAGATTCTAGAGTCTGAATACCATCCATTTGGGTTGCATCAAAGTGTCCTTTTATCCACAGAATTCTTATCTAGTTATAAATTTAGATTCTAGTAGAAAATCACTTTCACCGTTTATGCATTTAAGGATGTAATTGACTACTGATTTAAAGGAATTTATAATAGAACTGCTAGATTCACCGATGTATCTTTTTTCATTAAAGTTTTGTCTTATTCAACAATTAGTGAACATAATTATTGAAGTTGACACATTTTTAGATTCAATTCACTTGAATATTTTAGAATTCAAGATCAATAATTTTTTTTTTTCTCTTCTTATAGTTTGTAGAGTGGAGAGCCAACTGATTTATAAACATATACCAATATTGGGCTGACCAACTTATACTATTTCCAATCAAATAAAAACATTGCTTAAATCATGTAGTGATAATAGAGAATCAAATTAGAGCAAGATAAAATGAAAGATAACAGGAATTTATGTAGTTCGGCATTATCTGAGAATTTGCTAATACAAGGAGGGACTTTCTAGATTTAAATAAAAAAGCAGAGGAGGTGCTGAAACTTCCTTTTTATGCAAGGTACGTATAAAAAAAATAGCTAGAACATGTACAATATTTCTTCTATTTTGAAGATTTATATAAACTATTCTAAAAGGTGAGGTCCATGTAATGTACACCCAAATCAAAATAGCCATCAAGGCATCAAGTTAGCAAACAATATCATTTTCTCTAACAGTACTATGAGTTGAAAAAAAAAGGTTCATCTGATTCTCATGCTCATGTATATAAAGACGATTACTTTAGGCATTCTTCCTTTAGTGGTAAGGCCCTGTAACAATGCCTCATTTTTACAATTTCATTTTGGTCAATCTTTGTGCATTATTTGTCTTATATCGATTTGAATCTAATAGGAACGGAAGCTATTGTCATTATATTTTACTTACAACATTTACCCTTCTCAAATACAAGTGACAGGACAGGCATTTTTCATTTGAAGGGACCATATACCAATATAAATTAATTTAAATTATATATATACATATATATATTAAATATGTTAGCGGTTGTGCTTAGCTGCATATAAACATAACTGCTAACATGTTTGACATTGTACATGTACGCACACAGGACAAAGACAACCTACTGAAGACTCTAATTTTAATATTAAATATGTTAGCGGGTGTGTCTAGCTGTATCTGTACATAAACACAGCCACTAACATGTTTGACATATGAACACGTGCACACACAAGACAAAGACAACCTACTAAAGACTCTAATTTTAACATATATTTTATGGCCTCATTTGATGTCAGAGAAACGATGATAAGGAATGGGAATCAGCATCAAGTCATTTTTCCTTCTTACAGTCGGTCCAAAAGCCTCAGTCATGTCTAGATCTTCTCGTTTCATTTCATGTGGGAGCTCCCAATCAAAATGGTACAACAATTGTGCGAGTGACAGTTCAACATTTGGTAGTGCAAATTGAATGCCTGGGCATATCCTTCTTCCGGCGCCAAATGGGATGTACGTAAAATCTGTTCCCTTATAATCAATTGGACTATCAAGAAACCTCCCAGGATTAAATTTCTCAGGTTCAATCCAATATTTGGGATCTCTTCCGATTGCCTAAGCGTTCACTATGGTTTTCATATTGGCAAGTATTTCGTAACCGTTAATATGACAACTCTCTGTATTTTCTCTTGGAAGTAGAAGAGGAGCAGGAGGGTGTAGCCTCAAGATTTCTTTGACTACGGATTTCAGGAATTTTAATTCATGTATGCTAGGCTCATCAACTTTGCCTTTTTCGTCAAACACAGGTCCTACCTCAACTTGTGCCTCCTTCAACACCTTTGGATTTTCTAGTATTTCTGACATTGCCCATTCTACAGTTGTTGATGATGTCTCACTCACACCAGCAAAAATATCCTGAAAACAATTAATAACCATTTGTTATTGTCAGTTACCATGAAATAATGATAGTATTTAAAAATTTGAAGTTATGATAGGTTAACACGTCCCCCCATGTGTAACGTGGATAAATAACAGTTAATATGTCATTTTACATACAACATAAATAAATAACAGATGATAAACACATGCTAAATGTCTCCTATCTATAATATGTGCAATCAAAATTTTAGATAAAATGAGAAAAGAGGGTGCACCTGTAAACCCTGATACCATATTAATTACGGTGGTAGTTAACAAGTTATTATTGATGTTCACTTTTAAATGTGTAGCTAATCAAATCAACAAACAAAACTAACCCAGATGACTGCTTTAATATTGCTGTTTGTTAGGGGAAACTCAAGGTCACCATCCTGCTGGAGTCTGAAAAATACATCAACTAAATCTTCCTCTCGTTCTCCTTGGCCTATTTTCGTCTTCTGCTTCCGCTCTTTATGCTCATCGAATATGTCTTGAAGTATTCTATCTTGCTCCTGATGCAGCTTCTTGACTTTCCACTTCATTCCACTAATCACTTCAAGAATTCCCATAGAAGGGTAGAGATCAGAAACTGAAAAACCTGAAGCTAACCGCATAACTTCCATGACAATTGATGTGAATTTTTGTTGATCTTTGCATTTGTTTCCAAAGGCTGCTCTCGCGGTTATACCATAGGTTAATGCGAAAATTTTCTCACTAAGATTGACTAGTGATCCTTCATTTGAATATAGTGTTTTGATGAGACTGGACGTCTCCTCTTCCCTGATCGATCTAAATGATTGGACTCGACTTGCACTTAACAGCTCTATTGTGCAAATTTTGCGTAAATGTCTCCAATAATTGCTGTATGGCGCAAAGCCAATATCTGTATAATCATAAGAGAGGTCCTTGCAAGAAACAAGAGGAGGCCTATTAGCAAAAATGATGCCGTGAGTTCTCAGAACCTCTTCGGCTATTTCCGCTGAAGAAACTACGATGGTTGGAACTTCACCAAGCTGCAGGTGCATCAAGGGTCCATACTTCTTTGCCAAGTCTCGGAGGCGGTGATGGGGTAGTGAACCAATCAGCTGGTGCATGTTTCCTATCAGAGGCAGTCTCCATGGCCCTGGAGGCATCTTTGTGCTGGAATTCTTAGTTTTTGGTCGATGTAATATTTTGACTGCCATAAACAAGAAAATGAGGAAGACAACGATGAATGTTAAGGAAGGAAATTGAAGCCCCATTTGTTTTTAGATAAAAAAGCTATATGCAAATTAGCACAGGAAGATATATAACTTTTATATTCAATGCTATCTAATTTTTAAATTATTAAATTTCATCTTTTAATTGAATTTAAATTAAATAACAAATAAAAATATTTTTGAAATTAATGATTTTAATAATTTATATATATATATATTATATTGTTCCAGGCAAGATTGAGAAACTCAAGATAGTTACTTTCTCTTGAATAAAAGCAAAATGCATATCAGTTAGCTTAGAATTATGTGGAGCAGTTCGTTCATGGGCCACTTGAATGACCAGTGTAAGTTTGGATGTTCAAATGTGCTAGCAAAGACTAGAGTTCTTGTCAGATATTAATTACTCTAGTAGCCAGATGGAAGAAGGAACAATAGACACTTGGGCAATAAATACATGTGTCATTTCATAATAAGGAGGTGATCAAGTGCTTTTACCACACATATGCCAAAGCATTCTTCACATCGATCATTACATGTCAGCATGCTGAGAAGTTGCACTTGTGATGCAACAGAAGTCAGTCCAGATAGACTTTGAAACAATTGCTGCTGTAATTGATGAAAGCAAGTGCCATTTCAAGTAAAGACGTACAGATCATTATATCCCGGCAGCAATTAATGTTCATTAGTTATTAAAAGGGTGGTGGGTTCACTTCTAATGTGTAGCTGTCCATTAGTTATTAAAAGGGTGGAGGGTTCACTTCTAATGTGTAGGTGTTGTTAATCCATTGAGAAAATAAGAACAAATTATAATTTAGCTACTTAGTTTAAATTTTAATTCAAGTAAAGTAAGACTTTTGATCCCCTAGTATTAGCAAAATTCTATTACATTTGATAGTGAACGATGTCAAAGTAATAAAAATATGAAATTATTATTGGTGATTGAAGTTGACCAAATTGATCAAATATAATATTAAAAATTAAAAAATTAGATAATTAAATATAAAATTAAATAATAAATTTTTATTCTACTTTTGTCTTCTTTTTTCCTCATCATCTTCTCCTGTCACAGTCTCTCTCTCATTCTTCTTCTTTTTCTCTTCTTCCGCTTCTTCTTCTTTGTCTTCTTCTTCTCTTCTTCGTCGAACCTAGAAAAGTCGAACCCATAAAAGATTTATGGGTTCATTCGTGCACCTAGAAATCTGGGTTCATTTGAATGAACCCAAATTTTTGGGTTCATGAATGAACTTAGATTTTTAGTTGGGTTCATTCGTGAGCCTAGATTTTTAGGTTATTCGAAGATTTTTTTTCTCAAACTGTTTCCAATTTTTTCTTCAAATTTTCTTCTGATTATTTGGGTGGAACTAGTGATCTTCATTTTTTGTTAATGAGGTTGAACTGGTGATTATTTGGGTTGATTTTTTTTATTGGTGAATGTTGGTGATTTTTCTATAGTGAATTGATGAAGAAGATGATGATGATGATGGGTTCAAGGTTGGATTTTTTATGATGGTGAAGAACTGTTGGTGATCTGATGAAGAACTGTTGGTGATTTTTTTATGATGATAATGGGTTCAAGATGAAGGAGATCGAAAAGATGAAGAAGATGACGATGAGTTTAAGGTTGGATTTTAGGTTAATATTTAATCTTTTATTTTGTTTCTATTTAATTTTTTAATTTTTATTTAATTTTTTATGTTTTTAATTGATCTCCACCGTCCATCTCAAGATGGATGGTGGAGATTTGGTTAAAAATTTTTTACTTAATTTATTTAAAAAATAAATAAAAAGTAAAATCAAAAGATAATTTTACCCCCCACTTAGTTAATTTTAACAAAAGAATGTTAATGGTAGGAGGTTAAATTGTAATAACAACGAAAGTCTTGTTTTGCTTGAATTAGAGTTTGAATTGGATAGCTAAATTATAATTTATTCAAAAAATAAATTCATAACCCAAATGACTGCTTTGACGTTGTTGCTAGCTAGGGCGAACTTCGTAGCAACTACAAAAAAACTAATACATGCTTAATAAAACATATACTAATAAAACACTTAATCGAGTGGAAGTTTGAGGCTTGCATATTGATACGTATCAATATCACCATGGAAAATATGAAGTGGAAGACACAGAACATGACATGGATATTAACTGATCCAATTTTGTCTTAGTGTGGGCCATCTGGATCCGTTTTTATATAATCAGGCCCGGGCCTTTGTAGATTATTGGATCAATGATTATGAAATCATATTAATTATTCCACACAATGAGATTTATTCATATAGATATTTTTACAATGAGATTTATTCACAAGTAATGAGACACATATGCTTCCATGAATGGAGGCATCACATGGAACTAGAGAAACTAAATGTCACAACAGCAATTATTTATCAACAGATATTGCTTACATGCAACAAAGTTAAAAGTGCTACTCTTTCTTTTTCAGGTCCAGTGAAACAGATGATGGATGATAAGGAATTGGAACGACGTATAAGTCATCTTTTCTTCTGATAGCGAGTCCAAAATTCTCAGTCATGTTTAAATCATCACCCTTCATTCCATCAGGGAGTTCCCAATCAAAATGGTACAGTAACATTGCGAGTGGAAGCTCCACATTGGCTAGTCCAAATGCTATGCCAGGACACATTCTCCTGCCGGCACCAAATGGGGTGTATTCAAAGTCATTCCCTTTATAATCAATAGAACAATCAAGAAACCTCTCTGGATTGAAGCTTTCTGGTTCAATCCAATACGTGTGATCTCTGCTAATTGCCCATACATTAACAATGACTTTGGTTTTGACAGGAATGTCAAATCCATTAATTTCACATTTGTCACTACATTCTCTTGGAAGTAACAAGGGGACAGGAGGATGTAATCTCAGAGTCTCTTTTATAACTAGCTTCAGGAATATCATTTCATTGATGGTTGTTTCATCGACCTTCTCATTTCTATCAAAGACTTGCCTGACCTCATCTTGTGCCTTTTTCATCACTCTTGGATTTCTCAACATTTCCAACATTGCCCAATCTATGGTTGTGGCAGATGTCTCACTACCCGCACTAAAAACATCCTGGAAGTAGATTTATGAAAATAGATTTAGAATCATATCATACAAGATTACATAAGAGAAATTCTGTTAATTACTACAATTATCGTCTCATTCATCTTACAAGGCTTTTGCTGATACATTCATAGTTCGCAAAATAAGTAAATAAATAAAAAACACCTTAGCATTGATGATTTTAGAAGATGAATTGGTTCATGCAATAGAGATGTAATAATAAAGTAAGAAAAAGAGAGAAAATACAAAGAAGTATAGTGATTCGATGATATATCTACGTCCACTCTTGTACAGTTGAAAAACTTCCACTAAACTTTCAATAGAGTTATAGCAGTTATATGTTTATATCAAAACTCTAATCCCGAAGATATCTTCACAAATACTATATTGTACCACATCAGTCCATTCCTTTCGTTCCATCAACTAGTCTCACATTTGCATATATAAATATGAGCCATATAATCAACAAATTGACTTGAAACTAATTCAATTCAGCTGTTGGAAGGGAGATTATTTTATGTTTGGAAACTAAGAATTTATTATTAGGTAACTGCTAACCTACCTTAGGTTGTAGACCAAACCCAATAGCAGATACAAATATGTACAAAAAATATATATTATATGTGGGGGATGCAAACGGAAAATCTCTTGGCAAAACCAGTTTGAAATCATATCACATAACGATTAGATCTAAAAACTTAAGTTAATGAGTAAAAACTTAAATAGTGATATAAAGTTCTTTTAACGTACATAAACACTATATAAGTAAGAAGGGTTACCATCATGACTGCTTTGATGTTGTCTGTAGTTAATGGAAATTCAAGATTACCATGCTCTTGAACTTTCAAAAGAACATCAATCAGGTCTTCTTCACTCTCCGCGGCCTCTAATATTGCTTTTCCCTTGTTCTTATGCTCATTGATGATGTTTTCAAATATTCTATCAATTCTTTTACGCAGCTTCTGTAATATAGACCTAGCTCCAGTGATCCATTGAAGCAAAACAATGGAAGGAAACAGATCCACGGGTTGAAATCCTCCCACGTATAGTATGACTTCCTTGACAACTGAAATGAATAGTTCTTGGTCTTTGCATTTGTTACCAAAGGCTGTCCTCGAAGTGATGCCATATATTAATGAGTGAACCTTATCAGTAAGGTTAATTGGTGATCCTCCTGCTTTTGAAGCAATCCAATTAACAAAGTTAGAAACCTCTTCTTCTCTTATTGATCGAAAAGATTGGACTCGTTTGATGCTCAAAAGCTCTGTTACGCAAATTTTTCTAAGTTGTCTCCAATAATCGCCATATGGGGAAAAGGATATAGAGGTCGAATCATAACTTATGATATTGGATGCTAGATTGACTGGTCTTGATGCAAAGATAACATCATGAGTTTTCATCACATCTTTGGCCAATTCCGGGGAAGAAACAACAATGGTGGAAAGTTGTCCAAGTTGTAGGTGCATCAAGGGTCCATATTTCTTGGCCAAGTCACTTAGTGCATGATGGGGTAGAGAGCCGGCAAGCTGGTGCAAATTTCCAATGAGAGGCAGTTTCCATGGACCTGGGGGTAGATTTTCCGACCTCTTTCGACCGATTTTAAGCACCATGAAGACAAAGAGAAGAAAGCTGAGAAGGATTGCCAAGGGGAGTAGTTGACCCTCCATGATGATGAGCAAATTAAAGGATACTATGCTAGAGTCTTCTTTGCCTATTAAATGTTGATAGTATATTTTACTAGTCACTTGCAACCATGTATCCCTTATCTACCTTTATATATAAAGTGCCTTCGTTACATGTTTGACTTTTGTAGTCTGCTTACCTTCCAAGTTTCTGATCTGTGCTTATAGGTCTGCTCATTATTTTTAATTGTTGTTTAAATTTCCAGACATTTAGCTACCAACTACCGGTTATAGAAAAATAAATTTCTTAACGAGTAAATGAAAGGACTTTGATTGAGTCAATTAACTTATTTTGTTTTTAGGAAAAATGATTATTACCTTCCAAATTTCTGATATGTGCTTATAGGTTTGCTCATTATTTTCAATTGTTGTTTAAATTTCCAGACATCTAGCTACCAACTACTGGTTATAGAAAAATAAATTTCTTAACGAGTAAATGAAAGGACTTTGATTGAGTCAATTGACTTATTTTGTTTTTAGATAAAATGACTGTTGCTGACTTGATGAATGATTTCGATTGAGTAACGTACATGTGAACCAGTGGGACAGTTCTCCCGATGATCTCAAAAAGTTAGATGAGAATGGATTTTCCGAAACACATATAGCTGATTTATTTATTTGTCTATGGTTATTTTTATTTTTATTTTTATTTTTTATTTTTTATGAATTTATTAGTGATAGTATAATCAATAATACATCTAGACAAAGGATAATATTACATTTTTTTTTTTTTTTTTTTGGTATTTCTAGGATTTTTTTCCGGTTTTATTTTCATCACTTTTATATTATAATTATGCAGCTATTGAGGGTATCATGAAGATCATAGATCTTCTTTATAGTTTGTAAATCTTTTGAAATTTTACTTGGAGTGTATAATTGCATATTTAATGACAAAAAAATTAAATTTAGCTGTTAACATTAGTCAATTATTTTAATTTCTAATCAACGAAAATATTGTTTAGAATAATGTATTGACACCGTTTTTTAGTAAGATTGGTTGAGCACTTCGGTTTAAATAATAGTGGATAGTTTTCTTTGAATTTAATTTTCTTCCCTACTATAAAAATTTATAAGAAAAAAAAAGATAAAAAAATTAGAATAAGAATAATTAGAGAGGATAAAGATTTTACTATCCAAAAGGAGGACCATTTCAAGTCATAAAACAATTTCAGGATTTGCCACACTATCAAAGAAATTTATTAAAGGGCAAATAAGTTTGTGCGAAACCAAAGCAGAGCAATGTGGTCAAAGTTCAAAAGAATTATCATGCAATAACTATTATCAGTCATTTTCATTTCAGATGAAATGGTTTTTTCTAATCAAACATATCCCTAGTTTCATGGGCTTATTGGTTTTCCTCTGACAATGATAGAAATTAGATACATAAATCATCCAGTGCTTAGATTATAAATCTACTAAAAAATAAATTACTCCCTCTCAATGAGATTTGAGATAGCTTAGGATTCAAAGCAAAGTTATAGGCTACTCACATTATCAACAAGCAACATATAATCACTAGGCACAAGCCTGCAGCCACAAAAGACTCTGAAGTAACAGATACTGTTTTTTGGAGACAAAAGTTAACACTACTACACCTAATCCTTTCATTAGCACTTATGCAACTGATGAAGGATAATAAGGAATTGGAACAACGTATAAGTCATCTTTTCTTTTGACGGAGATACCAAAGGCCTCAGTCGTGTTTAAGTCGTCACAATTCATTCCATTAGGGAGTTGCCAATCAAAATGGTACAACAACGTTGCGAGTGGAAGCTCTACATTGGCTAGTCCATATGATATGCCTGGACATATTCTCCGGCCAGCACCAAAAGGGATATATTCAAAGTTATTCCCTTTATAGTCAATAGAGCAATCAAGGAACCTCTCTGGATTGAAGCTCTCTGGTTCAGTCCAATATTCAGGATCTCTACCAATGGCCCATGCACTGACAATGACTTTAGCTTTGACAGGTATATCAAATCCATTGATCTCACATCTCCTGCTGCATTCCCTTGGAAGTAGCAAAGGGACAGGAGGGTGTAATCTTAATGTCTCTTTAATAACTAGCTTCAAGAATGTCATCTGATTAATGGTTGATTCATTGACCTTCTCATTTCTATCAAAGACTTGCCTGACCTCATCTTGCGCCCTTTTCATCACTCTCTGATTTCTAAGCATTTCCAACATCGCCCAGTCTATTGTTGTGGCAGATGTGTCACCACCAGCACTAAAAACATCCTGGAAGTGGATTTATGAAAACTAGCAAAAATCAATATCAAATGAGACAACGTATAAATTTTTGCTACCTATGAATAAAAATCTCACTCGGCCTACGTGACATTTGCAAGTAAAGGCATAGTTTGAAAAATAGATAAATGAATAACAATTGAATATAGTTTTAACTACTATTGGATCTAAAAGTTTAAGTTGATAGAAAAATATCCAACTATAACATAGATAGATGACAAATGACGGATAAATACTGAAAACTTCTATTGTATAATATGTACGACTAGAATTTTAGATAAAGAGGGGAGGGGAGAGAGGGTTTGAACCAGGGGATCTCCAGGTTCTGATACCATATTAGTTACCACCAGACCGAAAAACTAAAATTGATAGGAAATGACCTAAATATAGTAATTCAGGCTTGAGATTATGATTAATTAACATATAGTATTGATGATTTTGAAAATTTTATTTTGCCTAAAATTCGGTTCAATATTGAAAGAGAGACTAATTTATATATAAACATTGTATGAGAAGTAAAAATAATTACCAAGAGTACTGCTTTGATGTTGTCGGTAGTTAAGGGAAATTCAAGATTACCATGCTCCTGAACTTTCAAAAGAACATCAACCAAATCTTCTTCACTCTTAGAAATTTCTAATGTTTCCTTGCCCTTCTTATGTTCATTGATGATGTCTTCGAATATTGCATCAATTTTGTGATGCACCCTATGTAGTGTAGACCTGACTCCACTGATCCATTGAAGCAATTCAATGGAAGGAAACAGATCCGCAGGTTGAAATCCTCCTGCGATCAATATGGCTTCCTTGATGACTGATATGAAAACTTCTTGCTCTTTGCATTTGTTACCAAAGGCTGCCCTGGAAGTGATTCCATATATTAATGACTCAACTTTTTCAGTGAGGTTAATAGGTGATCCTGCTCTTGAAGCAATCCAATCAATCAGATTAGAAACCTCTTCTTCTCTTATTGATTGGAACGACTGGATCCGTTTGATGCTTAGAAGCTCGGATATGCAAATTTTTCGTAACTGTCTCCAATAATCACCATAAGGTGCAAAGGTTATACTCGTTGAATTATAAGACAAAATTGTGGATGACAGATTGCTTGGTCGCGAAGCAAAGACAACATCATGGGTTTTCATCACCTCCTTCGCAAATTCTGGGGAAGAAACAACAATAGTGGAAAGCTCTCCTAGCTGTAGGTGCATCAAGGGTCCATATTTGTTGGATAAGTCTCTTAGTGCACGATGCGGTAGAGAGCCAGCAAGCTGGTGCAAATTTCCAATGAGAGGCAATTTCCATGGCCCTGGAGGTAGATTTAAAGCTCTATTATCAGTACTTTTGAGTCTCTTTCCTATTTTTAGCACCATGAAGACAAGGAGAATAAAGCAGAGAAGGGTAGAAATGAAGGGGAGTACTGCTTGGACCTCCATCATGATGAGGAAATTAAATTGTTGACATTGAATTATAGTCTGTCTGCCAGTTAAATGTTATATAGAGACTTCTTTTTGTAATGTAAAATATTATGTCACGCTTGACTTTTGTTGTCTACTTACCTTCAGAAGTCTTAATGCTGTCGAAAGAGCTGATGTACCTTGAAGATCACTGCTCTCTTTTTTTCAAACAAATTAAGGATAAGCTGGGACTTGTACAAGGTCTTTTTAATATTTAATTAATATCAACTTCATTTCTATGACACCTGTGAAGTGAATCTCCAGACATCTAGTCCCTACCGGGGCCTAGAAAATGAAATTCTTAACTAGCAATCAACTCAAAACATGGTAGGACTCCACAAATTGGAAAAATTAGCTTTCTTCCAGAAGAAGACAACCTTACTACGAGAAAATAATCAAGGATCCGGAATAATTTCAAATGAATCATCATTCAATAAACTTTTCTTAGTCAAAATTGTCATTCTAGAGGATAAAGTTTTATCTTATCGAACATGTTCAACGCTATGGGCTAGTTGGTTTTGGTGAGCTACTGACAGATATTAAATACATATTAATCATTTAACTCTTAGCTTATAATCAACTCAATTGGGAACTATTTTTGTTTGCAATTCGTTACAGGCTAAAGGAAAAGGCAGTAAAGCCATACAAGGAAAATAGAGCAGTCAACCATATATTAGAATGGTACAACAAAATTGCGAGTTGAATCCTGACATTGATTGGACCAAATGACATTCCTAGATAGATTCTTCTACCAACACCATAAGGATGAGTTCGAAATTAATCGTCTTATAATTGAGAAGAAAACTGAGAAACCTCTCTGGAATAACACTGACGTCTAGTCTAGTTGAATCCAAAAGAGTCACTTCCAATCGCCCATGTTTAATTCCTCCAACTTTAGGTGCCAAACTAGTGTCAAAAGTACCACTAGCAACTGAAATGCTGGAGTTACCCTTAGACTGACCGTCCATGTTCAACTTTATCCATGAGAAAATTGGTTTATACCATAAAAACACGAGTAATTTTTTGGGCTCCGTAGAGAGAATGGCTTGACCAGATCTTCAAGAGAATGTTCGTATCATGAACTGATAAAACATTAGTAGAAGATCAAAAACTAAAACACCATACAAGTTCTGAATGTTAGAAAAAAATCTTGAGTCTAATTCCACCATAAAAACTAGTTTATGAGTAGAGGTTTAACCCCACCTTATAAACTAATGCAAAATCTTAATTGTTTCAACAATAATGCATTACATAGAGCAACTAGATGGCAATACAGACTCCTGTCTTCCAATAAGTGCCCCTGTTCTAGTTTTAGGATTATGCAACCAATGAAGGATGATAGAGAATCGGGAGGAGGTACAGGTCATCTTTTCTTCTAACGGACAAACCAAAGGCTTCGGTCATGTCTAAATCAGCATGCTTCATTCCATTAGGGAGTTCCCAATCAAAGTGGTATAACAACATTGCGAGTGGAAGCTCTACATTGGCTAGTCCATATGATATGCCTGGACATATTCTCCTGCCAGCACCAAAAGGGATGTATTCAAAGTTAGTCCCTTTATAGTCAATAGAGCAGTCAACAAACCTGTCTGGATTGAACCTCTCTGGTTCAATCCAATATTCAGGATCTCTGCCAATCGCCCATGCATTAACAATTACTTTAGCTTTGACAGGTATATCAAATCCATTAATCTCGCATCTCTCTCCACATTCTCTTGGAAGTAGTAAAGGGACAGGAGGATGTAATCTCAAAGTCTCTTTTATAACCAACTTCAAGAACTTCATTTCGTTAATGACTGTTTCATCCACCTTTCCAGTTCTATTGAAAACATCTCTGACCTCAGTTTGTGTTTTTTCCATCACTCCAGGATTTTTCAACATTTCCAACATTGCCCAATCTATGGTCGTAGCTGATGTCTCACTGCCAGCAGTAAAAATATCCTGGAAATGGATTTATGACCAAGAGTTAAGCCAAAAAAAGTCAATTTTGCACAAGTTTCGCAAGGATAAATTTTCTTTTCAACTTTAAGACATTTTGCAAATGCTATCTTAAAATGAATAAATTAAATATTGAATTGGCTCCGTGAGACAAAAAAATATGTTAACACGCCCCTTAAATACAATATGGATAGATAATCAATGACAGACACATACTAAACGTCACTTTCCGTATAAAAAGGGAATAGAGAGTTTAAACCAGAAACCTCTAAACTCTAATATCATGTTAGTTACCATCAGATCTAAAAGTTTAAACTGTTAGAAAAGAACTCAACTATAGTATTAAAAATCTAAAGTTACGATACGTTAACAGTAATAATATAAGATTTGGTTATATAGCTTACAAGTAGGGTAACTTTACCCATCAATTATAATCATTGGATCAACTTTAATAACCATCCTTATAACTAATCCAATAATTACAATTGATAGGTAAGGTTACCCAATCAAGAAGGTAACCAAACCCAATAATGTACGAACGGTATGTGAGAAGTAAAAATAGTTACCAAGATAACTGCTTTGATGTTGTCCACAGTCAAGGGAAATTCAAAATCACCATGCTGTTGAACCTTCAGAAGAACATCAACTAGATCTTCACTCTCGCAAATATTTTTCAATGTGGCCTTGTCCTTCTTATGTTCATTGATGATGTTTCCAAGTATTGTGTCAAATTCGTGATGCGCCCTCTCTAGTTGAGACTTGACTCCACTGATCCATTGAAGCAATTCAATGGAAGGAAATAGATCCGCAATATGAAATCCTCCCGCCAGCCATTCAGTTTCCTTGACAACAGCTATGAATTGTTCTTGGTCTTTGCATTTGTTACCAAATGCTGCCCTCGAAGTGATACCATATAATAAGGACTGAATTTCTTTGGTGAGATTAACCGGTGATCTTGCTTTCGAAGCAATCCAATTAATGACATTAGAAACCTCTTCTTCTCTCATTGATCGAAAAGATTCAAATCTTTTTGTACTTAGAAGCTCCAATGCACAAATTTTTCGTAGTTGTCTCCAGTAATCACCATACGGTGAAAAACCTATATCTGTAGAATCATAAGCCAAATATTTTGATGCTAGATTATGAGGCCTTGACGCAAAGATAATGTCATGGGTTTTCATCACCTCCTTGGCGAATTCCGGGGAAGAAACAATAATGGTGGAAAGCTCTCCAAGTTGTAGGTGCATCAACGGTCCATATTTCTTGGCCAAGTCTCTTAGTCCACGATGAGGCAGAGAGCCAACAAGCTGGTGCAAATTTCCAATGAGAGGCAACTTCCATGGCCCTGGAGGCAGATTCAAAGTATTTTGAGTGGTTTTGGATATCTTTACTATTTTTATCACCATGGAAACAAAGAGAAGAAAACTGAAAAGTATTGACAAGGAGCGAAGGTGAAACTCCATGAGCAAATTGGAGGTCACCTACTGAGCTATTATTGGCCTCTATTAGTGTTTGGTTCTCATATATCCATTATCTGGACCTTTGAATTAAAATGTTTCCATCTACTTGCATTTTTTGTCTTTCTTTCAAAATTTGTTAATGCTGTCAAAATAGATGACGTGACCCCAGATTCTCGATAAGATTTTAGATAAGTTTATTTTATTTCATTTTATTTTATTTTTTAATTTTCTTAATAGATATTATAGACTTTATACAACTATTCTCTGTTATATTATAGACTTCCAAAATGATTCTCTTAGGGTCCTCATAACTACAGATTTTTATAATTTTGTCATAAGTTCTCTCCTTTGTATTTTGTATTTTGTATTTTTTTTTTGTTTTTTTGTTTTTTGCTGTCATGCTTTGATTGTTTTTCTTCAAATTCAGAAATATATGTTTGTCTCTTCTTGGATTATTGTGGTATAGATAAACAATTAAAGAAAATTTTTGTTCTTTTATATATATATATATATGTTAGTGCTTAAGTAATGGAATGCATCATATGACAATGATTGAGTAAACTCATATTTTGTGTCTTTAGTTTAATATTGTAAAACAGTGCGGGATTGTCTCAAGAAGTTTAACACGAGTTACATCACGATATATAATTAGAATCGCAAATGGCTAAAAATGTTGCAAACGACGATCTTGTTTGCAAATTTTATCAAAGCCCACCTCTATAACTATAACGTTTGCAAATTTTATACGTGGTCTGTCACACACGTTTCTAAGTCGAACTAAGCTAATTTTCACACTGTATCAAAGCACCAGAATCAGCCTCAATTGTTTCCTTCCTCTCTTCCCCATTTTGTGAATCAAACAACAGTAGTTGCGGGTGATTTGATTACTTAATTTCAGTTTCGAATGGTAGACATGGAAATCGAGGATTTTTTTTTTTTTTTTAATAGATATTTAGATAGTGAAAGGCCAAAAACAATGTTGTCCATCATAAAAAATATTGTAGATTCTGATAAGTTAATGAAATAATGGGTGGATATAAAAGATAAGACCTTTCTGATTGACCCTGTTGGGCGCTTTGTTACCACCTTTTTTCTCTACTATTGGAAAATTAGTAAGGCGATTAGTGATTTTAAGTATGTATCACCTCCATTATTAGTACTTGCTGGCTTCCAAAAAAGCTTATGTTCTTGACAAACTGATTGACATGGGTGTGGCTGTAAAGCCTTTAATTGATCTCTGCATGGCCACACCGGTCAGTGCAAGTCTCAATCAACCCTACATTGCCTGCTAAACCAGAAAATTAATGAACATTCGTTAATTTGTATAAATATCTAGACCTAACTTTGTGAATATAGGGTAAAACCGAACCACACTAAAAATATTACTGTCTTTTTTGCTTTCTATTACAATATTTTTTAGTTAATTGTTACAATAATTCTTTTCATTTTATTATAACAATTGACTGTCGTCAGTCATTACAATTACTGAACTAATTTAATTTACTCCAAAAATTTTGGTAGCTTCAAAGGAAACGAGTTTTTTCATATACGTTCATTGTTCTTTGAATTGAAAAGAAGTAAGGAACATATTTCTAGCTACTGAAAATTTTAAAATGAATTTCTAGAGTAAAAGTTTTATTTTTTAATTTTAATAATGAGTAGATCGAAAAAATGAACGCAGAGAGTAGAATTTTAAGTGGCAATAGGCGCATTCCCTCTTAACGCGACATATGTGCATTTTCTATTCTGTGCAGTAATCTATGGTTCCAATCCTACGATGATGATCTATTAGCATGTAGAACATCTTCCTTATGTAGTTGAAGTCAATAATTAAATCAGGCATATATCATTTGATTGTTGTTGCTAAGAGCGGCCCTTGGGTAGCTGTATTGTACTGCTAAAGCAATTGGCTTCATTCTGGGGTTAGACAGGCAGCCCATTTAGAAGGATAGCTATGGGCTGATTTTGGAGGCCCATATGTTGGAGTATTCAGAATTTTTTATCCAGAACCTACAGGCCTACGGCCCAAATTGTATTTTTATTATTTTTTTAATGAAAAATTAAGAAGGGAAAGGGAAAATGGGGAATGTTTTCAGGCAAGAGATTTTTTTAAAAAAAAAAAAAAAAATTATTGCATAGCATTGAATAATAATTCTAAGAGACTTCATGGCACCAAAATAAATTAAAATTTAATATAAAGAATATAATACAAGAGAAAGAGTCTCTGAACACAAGCCTTATTCTTTTCATAGATAGAAGCAGAAAAACTTTCCGAGAATTAACACCAACACACGATGCCTATAACCTTTCAGGATTTCTTCTAGACACCGTTGACTATAAGAAAAAGCAATTTGCAGTAGCCGACATCTTCACAATTAAGAAACAGTACCTCGTCAAGCAATTTAAGACCACAAATAAAAAACCATTCCAGTTTCTTCGAGTAATTAAAGTTGCTATGACACCAATGCGTGGCGTGGAGTTAGAGCATCCGTACATCAGCTGTGAGACAGTTTATGAAAATTTTTTTCACATGTAATTATGCAACATGGGAAGGATGATAAGGAATTGGAATTAAGCACAAGTCATCTTTTCTTCGAACGGTGGGGTCCATGGCAGCGGCCATGTCCATGTCTTCCTGCTGCATTCTGTTGGGTAGCTTCCAGTCAAAAGGATACAACATTGACGCCAGTGAAAACTCAACATGTGCCAAACCTAATGATATTCCAGGACAAATCCTTCTCCCAGCACCAAATGGAATGTATTCAAAATCAGTCCCCTTAAAATCAATAGGAAAATGAAGAAACTGTTAGGCATTGTGCCCTAAGAGCTTGTAATTTGTAAACATTTAAATAAATAATAAATAAATAAAGTTTATTTTATTCAAATTAATGTGCATTTATGAAATGTTTGCTTCATACGAAAATCATGTAACATCCATGATTACTTATGTAGTCTCAAATTAAGTATGTAAGTGTTATATACAAGAGGATTTAGTTTGAGATTAGTAATCTAAAAAGTCCGTAGAAAGCAAACAAAGTTGGGTACTTTGTTTGTGGTAAATCTACAGTTGCGGTCCATTTCGTATTTGATACGATGATCTTATCCGGGATTGTTCATATGGTGATATGAAAATGGAGGCATTTATATAACAGAGATTATATAGGACTGGACCATGATAAAAATGAATTTCTTATTAATATCCGTTAAACAAAGAAATTCTTATTCATTAACTAGATGATCATATATGGATTGATCTTAATTCTGAGTGTTTAATGGACTCCTATTTATTGGGTCATATCTTTTGATTTACATGGGTGAGACTGTTATAGATTTACGGTCAATAAGCTTCGTACTTTGAAGATGTGATTTAATAAGTGATTGGGAACATTCTACATAATAGTGGAATCCACTCCTTCTTGCAAGAAGTAGATGAGTAGTTCCCTTAAGTGTTGATTCGGGTCTTGAACAATAAGAGCACTCAACTTTCTGTTTACGAGTAAACGGAAAGATAAATTCATAAGTTATTATGGATATATTGTTCATTAGAGAATCAATGGTACTTAATGGAACAAGATATAATTAGAGAGGTGTAACGGATTTTAATAACCTAGCTCTAATTATGAACTACTCGTGGATGATCGAATCATATGAAATGATTAAATCGATGGACACTGAAAATTCAGATTGTGTAAAACATCTACAATTTTGAGAGTGCAACCTTAAGTTTTTAGTGGAGTAACTCTAAAGTTAATAATAGTGAATTATTAATTAAAGAGTTTAATTAATAATTCTGATATTATTGGAGCTCAAATTGTAGGTCCATTTGGTCCCCTTACTAGCTCACAACCACATAAAGAAACAAGTTGAAGAATATAATTGGATTGTCCGATTATTGGTGTACATATAAATTTATGTACATGTTCAAAAATTATTTAAATAATTTGATTATTTAAATATTTATAATTATTTAATTATTTGTAGAGGTCATGGGTTCAATTATAAATGATGTCATTAAATTAATTATGATTTAGAATCATTTAATTTAATGAAATAATCATTTAATTAATTAATGGAAATAATAATTTTAATTGGAATAAGATTCCATTTAGATTATATTAAAATAGTTTTAATTTAATGGGACTTATATTCCATATTAAATTAAAAGAATAGAATTCTAATCCAATAAGGAATTTGATTCCATATTGGATATGAATTAAGTCTTTCAATTTAAATAGGAATTTGGATTCCTTGTTAAATAAGAAGTGCCCTAGTTTACCAATATATATAAAAAGATGTTTTTATGATTGGTAAGTGTGGTGGTGGTAGAGAGAATTTTTGGCTACTTGAACCAAAAATTTTCATTGATTAAAAATCACCAAATAACCATCTACTTCAAAAGCATTTTCAAAAAGATTGTGCCCACACACAGTTTCTTTTGTAAAGAGTCATAGCAAGGAAGATCAGGTGGTGAAGAATCTGCGAATCAAAAGGGATCAATTCAATCTTCATGCAAGGTAAGATTCGATCTTATTAATTTAATTATTGAATCGTTATTACTAGCATCGATCGGGCATGTTTTGTTTGAAAATTTTTTAAAATTCACGTTTCCGCATTCAAATTAAAATCGATTTTTCCCTTCAGAAACCTCTCTGAAATGAAACTCTCAGGTTGAGTCCAATACTTTGGATCTCTACCTATTGCCCATATGTAACAATAACTTTGGCTCCAATTGGTATATTAAATCCATTAATTACGCATTGCTTTCCACATTCTATTGGAATCAACAAAGTAGGAGGATGTAATCTCAAAGTCTCTTTTATAACAAACTTCAAGAATTTCATTTCATTCATGCCCATCTCATCAACCTTACCTCTACTATCAAAGACTTGTCTCACCTCGACTTGGGCCTTTATCATTAGTCTAGGATTCCTCATCAATTCAGACATTGCCCAATCTATTGTTGTGGCAGATGTGTCACTGCTAGCAAAGAAAACATCCTGAAAAACAAATTATTAAATACATATGAATTAACATCAATGGAGTTTCAAATAAAAAAATATTAATAATGGACCAATTTCTATGGACTTCAAATGTCGTCTCATTAACATATGCGTTAGATATTGGTTAAACCCAAAATTTCACCTTCGGCTAAACAGTTATCGTAGTATAGCTTAAAGGTATCGATCCCACAGAGAAGAAAAATAACAAAAAGAATTCAAAACAGTGAGGTTTTACAAATAAATAATTGAGAAGAATTAAAATGAGAATTGTTTAAGAATTTTAAATGAAGAATGAGTCAAAAACAATAATAAAACAACCAATAGAGAAAATAGAGAGGCTTTGAGGGTCACTTAATTGTTTATTTTACTGTTATTAAGTTTGATTTCTATTTGTTACTCAATTGCATGTTTCACATCTTAAACAAACAATTGGAAAATATGGATTTGGAGATCAAGTAAAAAAATACCAATAGCATTTGTTAAATTCTTTGAATTTAAGAACAAACTTGGATATAATTTTAAGTTATCTAAGAACGACAATATATCAATTTGATAATATTGCAGTCGAAAATCAACTTATAATTATATCAAACCAGAAATTATAATTTTAACATAAATCACATAAAGAAAGCATGACTGAATTTATATGAAATTGCAAAATATAATATGTGAAATTAGAACTTCAAAAAGAATTCAACATAAACATTTAAAAACTTGAAAGAAATCAAACTTACATAACAATATTTCTACAATTAAGATCACCCCTCAGCCTCACTCTAACTTTAGCCTAACTTGCTCATTATTTCACACATTCTACAAAGAAAGTATGAAAATAATTCAGCAAGATGTTTTCTTTCTGAAACAATGCTTTGCTCTCTGAGAATTGGTTCCCTTGTTGTGCTGTCAGACGTCCTATTTATAGGAGCAAGAAGTTGACTCTCCAGAGAATATTCTTTTCACCCGAAAGGAAAGCTTTCAATTTCAAAATCTTTCCATAATCATCACCACAACTTATTTGGTCATTTTTCAAAATTTGAAATTCAAATCAAATATTAATTCATCCCCACAAATCACTCAATCTTTCTTCAAATTGAGAAACAAATCAAATGTCAATCAATCACCACAAATTGCTCAATCATTTTGAAATTTGAAAATGATTTGTTGGTAGAAGTGTATAAGCCTTGAAACATTTAGGGTTTGACTTATTTTATCTGATGATCCTTGATAACATTTGGGTCTTGTGCACTTGAGCTGATATCCTTTAAATTGGGTCTCTTGATTCTGTGTCTGAAAAACATCACAAACCCAAAATAAGTACCCATAAATTATGTCAAAATTATCAGTTTTATGAGCATAAAAATACATTAAATCAAATGATCAAACCAACTGCATTCGTAAAAATAATCAAATAAAAATGTTTAATTAAATAACATATTTTGACAAATGCAATCAATTTTCTAATATTAAAATTGTATTTTTGTGCTCTAATCAGATATCATCATATCTAAAAGTTTAAGCTGATAGAAAAAGACCAATTATAGTATTTAAGTCTTGAGACTATGATACATTAACACATCCCATACGTGCAACATGGACAAATAACGGACACATACTAAACGCTATGTATGTTAGATACCATTAGATCTAAAAACTTAAACTGATAGAAAAAGACCAATTATAGTATTTAAGCCTTGAAGTTATGGTACGTTAACACGCTCTGCCCCCCTTACGTGCAATGTGAATAGATGATAGATAACGGA
Organism: Nephelium lappaceum; assembly: GCA_021234005.1. Classification (NCBI taxonomy): domain Eukaryota; kingdom Viridiplantae; phylum Streptophyta; class Magnoliopsida; order Sapindales; family Sapindaceae; genus Nephelium; species Nephelium lappaceum. The sequence continues at coordinate 35,629,653 of CM037996.1, forward strand.
TACATGTTAAACGTACTGTATGTTAGAAATCATGATAAAATATAAAAGTTTAAGCTAATAAAAAAAGACTAACTATAATTTTATGTCTTGAGTTATAATATGTTAACACGATGTCTCACATGCAATATAGACAAATAACAAATAACGGACACATACTAAACATCATCTACTGTATAATATATACAACAAGATAGTAGATAAATGAGAGAGAGAATGTTTGAATTAAAGACCTTCAAACTCTGATATCATGCTAGTTACTATCAGATCTAAAAGGTTTAAATTGATAGAAAATGGTCCAACTATAATATTTAAGTTTTGAAGTTATGATACATTAACAATATATATAAAAAATAAAAAAAATACTTACTGTGATTATTGCTTTGATATTGTCATTAGTTAAGTGAAATTCAGAATCACTATGCTCTTGAACTTTCAAAAGAATATCAACTACATCTTCATGTCCTTCACTCTTGCCAAACTCTGATTTCGCCTTGACTTTATGTTCATTGATGATGTTTTCGAGTATTTTGTCCATTGCTTGATGCACCCTTTGTAGTTGATACCTTACTCCGCCGATCCATTGAAGCAATTTAATGGAATTTCATGTTTGGTAGACCTTCTCAAATAATTCTCCACTTGTGCTTTGGGTAACACTTGCAGAATTGCTCAATGAAGTCATTACTTTAACATGTGCAAGGTTGACTTTGTGTTCATTATTTTAAATCCATTTGTAGGTTATCTGCATCTCCACACAACATAAGTTTTGTCTTTATTTTTTTTTTAAATTTTTTAAAAATGATTATACGAATAACATAATCCAAATCCTTCCCGAACCTAACGTGAGTGATATTAGAATTAATGACATTTAATTTTCCACAATGAAAAAAAGACCTCGATGGCTAAACTAATTAGTCTCACATATATTATTTTTTAAAATAATGTTGTTTTGACATGACAGAAGAGCAAAATACAATAAAACTTAAGTCTAGTAGTAAGCTAGAAATAAAATAGGGACACTTGAATTTTATCTGACTTTCCATGCTCATATAAAATATTGAAGTAATGCAGAAGATGGTGAGTAAAAGAAAACGGTCATATACATGATCAATGCAATCCTTTCTTGCAGCGCAATCACAACCAAAGATGCATGATCCAGTTGAACTCAGATCTCCAATTTAAGATACTATGTAAAAAATATTATCTAGAATAACAATGTGTTGAATTGTAACCCTTTACATTTTTGCTTGTTCCCTAGCTACCTACCTGCAAAATTTCTTAATGCTGTCAAAAGATCTAATTAAAATTAAAACCAATTTGTGGATGCCAGACTGTTTAAAAACGTATCTGTTCTCCTTTTCATATTAAGGATTAGCTGACTAGATTGACATTATTATAATTAATATTTTTAGCTTCAGTTGCAGGACATCTGCTATGTGACTTTCCACCACAGCTACTCTGCTTTTACAGCAAAATCACTTAATTGAGTTGAACCTAATGATGTAATATTTGTGGCCGTACGTACAAGCCTCAAGCATATATAGGTTTAATGATATGTTATCAGAGCTTGCTTTCATTAACGATGTGGTATATAAGATTATCAATCAAAGCTTTGTTGGTAAACATTGTTAATGACATGACTGAGTAACGCGTACTCTATACGACCCAAGAAATAAAGCAGCCTTTTTCATTAATGGTGCTGACTTTTAAGAGAATGAAGAAAAGCCTTATTATTTAGCTAAAAAGCAGTGAAAACACTCAATATGAGAAAAGCATATTGGAATAGCTATTGCTTCCTGAGACAGAACTAAAATGGCTACACCATGTATATGTAATAACATTTTAGGCTTATGCAAGATGTGAAGGTCGATAAGGAATGGGAATCAAGCACAGAGAATCTCTTCTTCTAACCGTCTCACTAATGGCCTCAGTCATGTCCAGTTCTTCAGCCTGTATTCCTGTAGGGAGTTTCCAGTCAAAATGATAAAGCAACATTGCCAGTGGAAGCTCGGTACTTGCAAGGCCAAATGACATTCCTGGGCAAATTCTCCTACCAGCGCCAAATGGGATATACTCAAAATTTGTTCCCTTATAGTCAATAGGAGAATCAAGCCACCTCTCTGGAATAAAACTTGCAGGTTCGGTCCAATATTTTGGATCTCTACCTATTGCCCAAGCATTAATAACGACTTTGGTTTTAGCAGGTATGTCAAAACCATTAACCACACAACTCCCTCTACTTTCTCTTGGAACTAACAAAGGAGCCGTAGGATGTAATCTCAAGGTCTCTTTTATAATCTGCTTCAGGAATTTCATTTCGTTTATACTTGTCTCGTCAATGATACCTTTTCTATCGAATACTTCCCTCACCTCAGCTTGTGCCATTTTCATTAGTCTAGGATTTTTTATTAGTTCAGCCATTGCCCAGTCGATAGTTGTGGCAGATGAGTCACCACCAGCAGAAAAAACATCCTGCAAGAAATTTATAAAAATACATGTGTTAAATTGAGACACAAATAATAAAATATGAAAAAGAAAATAACAACATAGAGAATTATAATGATTCGATAGTGTGATTACGTTCACTTTCGTACAGTTAAAAAAATTTCATTAAACTTTTAATAGGGGTTATAACATGTATATATATCAAACTCTAATCCCCAAAGTAACATTTTAAAAAATATACCATGTTGTATGGTATGTAAATTTGCTTTGGGTCTAGGCCTATCGGCCCGTCTCCTCTGCTCTATCAACTAGCTCTACGTATTACATATATATAAATCCATTAACATTCATGAAGTTTACAAGTTTATTGGAAGAGAAATAAATTTATTAACCTATGAAGATGCAGAGAAACACTCACTGTAATTACTGCTTTGATGTTGTCAGTAGTTAAGTGAAACTCTGGATCACCATGCTCCTGAACTTTCAATAGAACATCAACCAAATCTTCATCTACTTCCCTCTTGCGATTCTCTAATCTTGCTTTGTCTTTATGTTCACTGATTATGCCGTCAAGTACTTTGTCAGCCTCCCTGTGCAGCCTTTCCAAACGAGGCCTGATTCCACTGATCCATTGAAGCAATCCAATGGAAGGAAACAGATCCGCTACATTCAATCCTGCTGCCAATATCGTAGCCCTCTCGATACACGACATGAATACTTCTTGGTCTTTGTATTTCCCACCAAAGGCTGCCCTTGAAGTCACACCATGTGTTAGCGAGTGAATTTTCTCAGTAAGGTTGATAACTGATCCTGCCTTTGAATCAATCCAACTAATAAGATTAGACGTCTCTTCTTCTCTTATTAATCGGAAGGATTCGACCCGTTTCTTGTTTAGAAACTCCAGCATACAAATTTTTCTCAGTTGCCTCCAATACTCACCATAGGGTGCAAAAGCTAGATCAGTACAATCATAAGTCATGATCTTGATAGCAATATTATGACCCCTTGATGCAAAAATGGCGTCATGAGTTTGCATCACTTCTTTGGCGACTTCCGGAGAAGAAACAACAATAGTTGAAATTTCTCCCAACTTTAGATGCATCAAGGGGCCATATTTCTTGGCCAACTCTCTTAGCCCTTGATGGGGCATAGAGCCGATAAGTTGGTGCAAATTTCCCAAAATAGGTAATTTCCATGGACTTGGAGGCAAATTTAAAGCTTTCTCTGAGGTTTTGGATGTCTTTCCTAGTTTTAACACCAAGAGGACGAAAAGAAGAAAGGTGAAAGTAACTGAAATGAAAGAGAGTTCAATCTCCATGAGCAACATGAATAAAAGAGAATGATATGAAAATTTAGCACTATAGAGTATTATCGGTTGCCAATATTTGTGTATGCATGCATGTTATGGTCCTTTTATGTTATTAATTTTTTGTCACTTGACGTTTTATGGCTCACCCTTTTTGAATTAAAATGGTTTGACCTTACTTTCCAATAAAAAAAAAAAAAAAAAACGTTTGACCTTCAATTCAAAATAATTTTTAGTATATATATACCAATTCAAGCCGGGATCATGGAATTGGAGCAAAATTTGAATGACTGGAGTTGGCAATGACATTGGAATTCCCTGACTGATCCAACTGCTCAATTAGATTTGACCATTAGTATTATTTGCTTTCTCATTCCAAAAAGTTCGACTCAATCATATTCGACTGTTTACCTTGAAAGTATGCTTAGACATGAATTGCTAACAATATTTTCAAGTTGCTGGATCCAACTGCTCTTTCAATGTAACTGTTCATTCAATGACCATGATCATATTAAAAGATCAAAATGGTAAATTGTCTGATATCAACGGTATCTTATTGGTAAACACTCAAACAGCTTTAATTACCTGATATTTCAGATATATTTTTCACATTTTATTACAGAAATTATTTTATTTTTAACTTTAAGCCTCAGATAGTCTTCTAGTTTGTTCACTCTGGGGGAATTTGTATCTAATTTATCACTAACTAGTCTAGGAAATTATTGAGGTTATCTGTATTCCTGCCTACAATGGATGGAATCTAAAATTGGAGTGTAATAAAGGAGTTCTTTTTTTACATAGCACTTATAGTATGTCATGCATTAAATATGAATAATGTAAGGATACAATCAGCGCCGGACCCATACGGAGCCAGAGCCCCACCTCAAATATTTAAAAAAAAAAAAAAAAAAACTAGTTTGTTTTTAAAATTTAAAAACTCAATTTTATTTTTTATTTTTTTTTGAATAATTTTTGTAATGTATATATTGAACTTTTATTCACCATCTTTTCTTATACAACAACATATTTATATTTTTATTGATATAAATTAGCAAATTTTATTTTTTTGTCAAATTATTATACTCTATTTTTACATTTTTTTTCAAATTTTTTGTTTTTATAAATTGTAATATTTTTCAATTTAACAAATTTCTAATTTGTGAACCTTTTTCATCTATATTTAAAGCATCAAAATTTTCAGATTTGGATGTTTCAATTATTTTTATCTCTCATTTTTTATTTTAACAATTGTGTTGATGTTGTTATTTTATTGATTATTTTAAAAAAATATTTTAATTACAATATAAGTGTAATATTATCCAAGTTCATTGATCAAGTGTGTTATTTCGATTTGATATAAATTTTCTCCTTTTTTTTTGTGAAATCATATATATCATGCTATGATAATAATTTTTCAACATTATAATTATTATTTATAGTAAATAGTAATACTATGGAACTTCCTAGTGAGATAATTGATTTATTTACTAGAAATTCATATTCACTCATAACTCAAATGACTAATATACTTCTCATTTATGCATATTTACGAATCTGTATAGGAGGTTTCCTCCCTCTATTATACAAGTCTCATAGTGTTATAGGAGTTAATTTTCAGATTATTATTCCCCTAAACCAATGGAGATAAGGTGCAAGTTCATATTATTACTCCCCTAAGTCTGAGTCATTAAGAAAAAGAATTAAAAGAAATCCTTTGTAATATGTTTAGCAACTGTTTGGTATCAAAATCCATTCTGGGCTTGTGATTAAGCAAGTTAAAGATAATTTCCTTTGCCGTTAAAAGCCACTTACGAAAGCCCTGAAAGATGACTTCAGTTGAGCCCATTGGAACCAAGCCCACCCATGAATTTATAATGTTGGGCTGCATTAGTTGGATTCTATTATTCTTTTGAATGTTAGAAGTCTCGGCTTCATATCCTGGGCACACAATCATACCAAGAGTTGGAAATGTATAGTAGCATTTTCTTTGAAAAAATAAAAAGACATCAGTTGCCAACAATTCAACAACTAAAGTTTTATTATTACATCAAGACATACAATGGAAATACGTTTTAACACTAAAGAAATTACCAACTGTGGAACACATCATAACACCTTGTGTTCACAAGCATGGAGTTAGAGAACTTGATATGACATGATAGATTATTGAACACTTATTGCTGCCATGAGGTACTTCAGGAAAAAAAAAAAAAATACACATGCTACATTTCTTTTATTTTTTGAGCTTATGCTAAGGATGAATGATAAGAAGTGGGGATCATCCATAGATCATTTTTTCTTTTGATCGATACACCGAATTCCTCACTCATATCCACATCTTCTTGTTTGATTCCTTCAGGATGTTTCCAATTAAAGTGGTACAACAACATTGCAAGTGGAAACTCAACATTGGCTACAACAAATGATATTCCTGGACAGATTCTTCTACCGGCACCAAATGGGATGTATTCAAAATTATTCCCCTTATAGTCTATCGGAGACTCAAGGAATCTTTCGGGAATAAAATCCTCAGATTCACTCCAATATTTTGAATCTCTTCCAATAGCCCATGCATTAACAAGTACTTTGCTTTTCTTTGGTATTTCAAATCCGTTAATTTCACGTCTCTCACTACATTCTCTTGGAAGTAATAAAGCGATTGGAGGATGTAGTCTCAGAGTCTCTTTTATGACTGCCTTCAAGTATTTCATTTCGCTAATTCCCAACTCATCAACCTTCCCCACTCTAGTGAACACTTCTCTCACTTCGTTTTGTGCCTTTTTCATAATACTTGGATTGTTCATCAGTTCAGACATTGCCCAATTGATAGTTGTGGAAGATGTCTCACTGCCAGCACCAAAAATATCCTGCAAAAGAAAACTATGAATTCAAAATATAATTGACCATGCATTAAACAGAAAAGGAGTTTCAGATTGGAAAAAAAAAAAGTTTCATAAAAAATTTCTTATGCAATTGAGACACAAATAATAAAGTTTGAAGAAAAAAAAAATAATACAGAAAATTATAGTGGTTCTGCAGTTTGCTTACACCTACTTCCTTTCGTATAATTGAAAAATTTTACTAAACTTTCGATAAGGTTACAATAGTAATTTATATCAAACTTTAATTCTAAAAATACTCTTACAAATGGCAAAGATATTTACCCAGATTACCGTTTTGACGTTGTTGGTAGTTAAGTAGAATCCAACATCATCACCTTCCTCTTGAACTTTCAAAAGAACATCAAGCAGATAGTCATTCTTTTCAATTCTATCATTTTTCAAAGTTTTCATGCCCCTTCTATGTTCATTGATAATGTTTTCAAGTATTTGATCAAGTTCATGGTGCACTTTCTCTAGCTTTGATTTACTTCCAGTGATCCAATGAAGAAATCCTTCAATTGAAGGAAAAAGATCTGCCATACTAAATCCATTTTCCAATTTCACAGCTTCTTTAAGAACTGATAAAAACATCTCTTGGTCTTTGCATTTCTTCCCAAACGCAGCCCTTGAAGTGATACTATATGATAACAAGTAAATTCTCCGAGTAAGATTAATTGGTGATCCTGCTCTTGAAGCAATCCAATCAACCATATCAAACACCTCTTTTTCTCTTATACATCGATATGATTGGACTCGTTTCATACTCAAAAGCTCCAATGTGCAAAGCTTACGTAGTTGTCTCCAATACTCACCATATGGTGCAAAGGCTATATCGGTAGCCCATGGCGTATGCCGCTGAACGTAAGGCCTTGATGCAAAGTTAACATCATGAGTTTTCATCACTTCTTTGGCGACTTCCGCTGAAGAAACAACAACGGTAGAGACTTCTCCAAGTTGTAGGTGCATCAAGGGCCCATATTTTCTGGCCAAGTCTCTTAGTCGCTGATGAGGAAGAGAGCCAGCAAGCTGGGGCAAATTTTCAATGATTGGTAATTTCAGTGGTCCAGGAGGTTGATTTATGTTTCTAGCATTGTTTTTGGATCTTTTCTTATATTCAGGGCCAAGATCAGGACAAGGAGAACATTAGATACAAAGATTGAGAGGGAGGAGAATTCAAGCTCCATTACAAAATATAGGACACCAGAGTAAAGTATATTTTGCCCGTCGCTAATTACTCATGTTGTACAACTTTTATATAGAGTTGGATCTCTAAAGGGTGAGTAGAAGTGAAACATTGTAATTTATAATAAATAAACAATGAAATGCAGCAAAATCTCTGGTTTGAAGAAGCAATAATGCTTTCTTTTAGGTAACGTATAATTATTTTATAGCATAAAATATGTTACTATCAAACATGTTTATAGTATTTCTCAATTCATGACACCAAAAGATCACGGATCATTCAACAAATATATATTTTTTCTGAAAACTCAATCATTCATACAAATGATTAGAAAGATTATAATCTTGGGGGTGTTGAGTCATTTATAGGGTTATATATGATTTTACTATTTATGATTGCAATCTTAATGGTATTCCGTCATTCATAGTTCATGTTAAGGAAACTTATGAATTGAATACTATCAAGCAATTCAATAATTCACCAAGTGCTATTGTTAGAAAGATTGATAAGATGGGGTTACTCCATTTGTATGTTCTTTACACTTACATTTTAAAGATTTTTGATTGAAATTATTTTCCCTTTTCAAAATCCCAAATTTAACGTATTTATTAAAAGCAAAGAAAAAAAAAAGGATTAAAGATCGTTTGAGTAAATTTTAACACATAATGGAAGTATGACAACAATCAAACACCAAACAATAGGACTATAAAGTGTGAGAATCGGACCATTTGAGGTTCAATATATTTTTTTTCTCCAACTGCTGTGAGAAAGTCCGTTTAAAATTTGAAGGTTTTTTTTTTTTTTTCCTAATAATTTTAGAGTTTATAAACTATAGGACTACCGTTCTTTGTTACTTAATATGTTAATAATAGAAAGCCTTCATCTAAGCTGATTAGTCATTATAGTACATGTGAAATTTCTATATATTGATGACATATTTACTGTTCTCTATATTAGGAATAAGATAAACTTTCGCCAGTGAAATTTTTATCTAATATCTACTTAGGTGACAAGATAATTAAAAGTCAAAGAAATGGGATAAATAAATAACAAGATTTGAGCGAAAATTTTGAACTAGTGTTACGCAATTATAAAATAGTCTCTCTTGCATATCTGGTAATATATACGTGCGGTTGCCCAAATAATTGAAGAAAGCTGAATATATAATACAAAATTCATGCACAAATATTCTCAAAAAATAAAAAAAAAAAAAAAAAAAGAATTCAGGCACAAATAACCACATTTTCCATATTCTTTTTAATTTTATTTCTTTCCGATTCGAGTCAATAATCCCTGTCATTTTCTATTGCATGAATCCAATTATCACTCTCTTCGCCTAATAATTCTATGATCTGAATTATTGAAAATGAATCTTTTTCCTAGGATTCCTACCATTACCTAGTTGAAGTAGAAGGATTGCTAGCTGAACCAGGACAAATCGGAAGTAATTGTCGAATCTGCAAATATCTATAGTGACAATGAAATTGTCCCAAATACACAATTATTTAACTGATTGATCATTTATCTCTTAAAGTCAAAATGAAGACAACAAGCCTTTTTATTTTATTATTTCTTAACTTGCTGTTATCTGATGTCTTATTAAAGGTATTAATTTGCAGTCTAATCACTTGTAGGACGACATACAATAAGAAACGAAAACTACTTCTTTCACGATCAATTTTGTTTTTGTGGTTGTAATTAAAATCTACTTATAGAACAAGTGGGCACTATACATACCTTGTAACTTAGGAATCGTTTGTTTTTTCCATTTAATGCTTAATAGTGCTGAATTGTTTATATTAAATTATTTTTATTTATTTTTTTAAATAGTCAAACCACTTAAAACTATCTAAAAACAACTAAAACAATTAAGTAAATTTTTTTGACTTTTTACTTAATTATAAATTACTTAATGACATTTAAAAGTTTTTATTCCAAATTTATCCTCCCAAAAAAACATAATTTTAAATTTATCCTAATTTTATATTACTCAATTTTTTTTTTTCTTTTTTTTTCCTTGATATTTACAAAAAATATATTTGAAAAGAAAAGTCTAAATACATCTCATCTCAAATTGTTTTAAAATTAAACTAATATATTTTAATTTATAATTTAAACATTCATTTTATAGGTGTTTTCTTAAATATATTAATACATTTAAATATATAAATATGGTTAATACTATAATATTTTTTTAATCAATTTTTAATTATGAATAAAATATTATTAATATGTACATAAAAATGTTTTAAAATTTATTAAATTATTTATTTTAAGATGTTTGCATTAAATTAATTAAAATTATATAACAACAAATAGTTAAAAGAGTATATATGTCAAATTATTAGTTTTTAGACAATTTTAACTTTAAAAAACAAACAAGTTTACAATATATTCAGAGGTAAGGGAAAAAAAAAAAAAACAAACATGTTATTCAGATTTCAAATTTAAGTCACTATTCAATCTTCAGTTTTCAGCAGCACTGTTCAGTCTTCAGACAAAAAACAAACAACCCCTTATTGTTGATAATATCTAGATTAGCATGAAAATAGTTATCTCTATACAAGGAAAATCTAGAAAACAATCCATATGGCTACATATACAATCAAAGAGGAGAAAGATGGATTCACTCAATGGAAAGTTATAAGGTTCGGTTGGCTTAATGATAATACTTTTCACTAATTTAAAGGTTAGGTTGGATCAAAATTGATGTTTTTCTCAACCAAATCCATATATATGTGTGTGTGTGTGTGGGTCTCCTTGGATATACTTGAGGTATTGATACACTTAATAAAAGAATAAGTGATTGCATTCTAAAATTATTTATTGTAATTTATTATAAGAAAAATCCCAAAAAACCACATGACGTATGAAACAATTTCGTTTTACGACCTATTATTTCATTTTTATCTGATTTATCATAAACGTTAATCTGTTAATAGAAAAGTGGGATCTAACATGTATAGTGTAAAAATACCAAATTGCCCTTGATATGATATTGTAGCGAAACTACCCCCTGAGATGACCGTTAGGATTGCAATGGCTCCTTTGCATGCCTGTAAAAACGCACCTTGTTGCCAACCTACATAAAAAACACTCACACTTTCTTTTTGTTCTCTCACTAAACATTGTATCAAAATTTTTTCTCTAATTTTTTTCAAAGCTCTCTCTTAGACTTAGCGTCACTCTCTCTTAGAACATCATTAACAACAACTACAATAGCTGATTGAAAAAGAGGCAATAGAAAAGCAAGCAGCACAAAAATAACATCATCACTAGAAAGGCAAGCACCACAAAAACAACATCATCATTAACATGGAATCAATAGGAAGCTCAAGCTCAAGATACAACATTAATGGAGGAGTAATTAGGTTTAAAAACAGAAGTTGTTACTGTAGAAATAAGGCAAGTGTGAAGATATTAGAATCGCTAAACAACCCTAGAAAATTATACTTCCACTATAAGAAGAGACAGTATAAATACTACTCATTTTAGGAACCAGAAGCAGATGAAGTGGACTCAAATATGAGGAAACAAATGCAAAAAAAAAAAAAAAAAAGAAGATGTAGCAATAAAGAGGAACAACTACAAAATCTGGAGATAAGAGCGCAAAACCTAGAATGCTCTTTCATTGATAGAATGCATAAATTGGAAGCAATGCAAGGGTGGTTGAAGGTCATTATGGAGTGCAATGTAATTGTATTTGTTGTAGGCATGACAATGATTGCTAAATATTATAATATGTAATAATGAAATGCATAATAAAAGAGCACTAATATTCAACTATTCTAATATATAAATAAACATAAATTGGTACTAATATTCAACAGTTCTAAAGCCTCCATTGACCTAAAGCCAATACCATGAATTGGCAAACAAAATAACAAGTCTATAGCCAAAAAAAAAAAAAAAACAAATAACAATTCCAACAAAAGGAATAACAGTGCCTATATCAACCCAACACTTGTAACCAATATATGGAGCAAGTTCTTAACAAAATACTAAGAAAGTAACTTGAAAACTAACTGGAAATTAAATGAGCCCATCACTCCTAAGCTTGCAAGGCTTGTGTGACTTGTGAGCTTGTTTGAGTTTGAGAAGAAGTTGCAGTATTGGAATTGGAGGCTGTTGCAACATTAGAATTAGAGGTACCATAATTTGATTTAGATTTTTTTTGTTAATACAAAATGAATAGGAGAATTAGATAAAGTTTGTTAGCAACATAAAAAATGAATTGTTAAAAAAACAACCTTTTGAGAACTAGATAAAGTTACAAAATTGGAATTAGAGGCACCATCATTTGATTTTGATTTTTTCTGTCAATACAAAATTGATAGTTGAATTAGATAAAGTAGGTTATGTTTTTGAGGCATCATGGGAACTTGAGACACCATTCTTTAATTGTTTTTGTCAAAAAAAAAAAAAAGAGTTTATGGAAACTTTATAAGATAAAACAAGAAAATGGTTGAATATACCTTCTGCATTTTTGGAGATGGTCCATCATTTCTACATGACCTTTTATTGTGCCCAAGCTACAAACATCTGGTGCACTTCACAATTCCACACCCCCTTTTGCTTAAACCTAACCCTTTAGCCTTCTCTCTTAGCTCTCTAATTCAGATCTTCTTTGGTCTGCCAATTCTTGTCTTCAATGAAAATGGGTTGACTGGGTCACCGACTCACCATCAATACCATCCCATGTACATTTATCTAGGATAGGGTGAATCATACATTTTTAAGTATTGAGGAACATGGTTTTGATCAGTAATGGATGGACACATTTTTAAATGTTGAGGAAGGTGGTTTTGGTCAATAATGGATAGACATAGTCCTTAAATACCATTTGTTTGTTGTAAGATGCAATGTAGTGGTTTATGCATAGTATTGCATGCCCACATAGCATACCACTGATTTGCCACTCTCTACATGCACATCTATGATGCCCTATGTCATCAGCATAACTCGTTTTAGGCCCTATAATCTCATATTCTTTCCCCTTGTGTAGATCAGATTGAATATCCTTCCATCCTCACTTGTTTTTTAACAGCCCAACCATCACAACAAGGGGGTAAATCATCCTTCCAACTTGAGCATTCACTCTTTCTGTTCTGTAATAATTGCATCATCATCTTGTGCACTCGAGCAATTCCAAATAAGATTTACAACTATGATCACCTAACATACTATTGAAACTCTTGGTCATGTTATTGGTAATATAATCAACAATAATTCTCTCATCAAATCTATGCCTACTCCAATGATGTGAATATATTTCAGCCAACCATTTTAGGGCTTCCTCATTAAGACCAACAATTTCTTACATAATTAGCTTGAAATCCGCCACACAGTAGGCTTTACTGGCCTCCTAAAATGGGTTTTTTAAGTGCTGCCCAGGAAATTGTTGCTTGAAATTGGCATAAATATGTCTTGCACAATACGTGCAAGGAAGTTGATATTAGTATAGTTATACAATTTAAAAAACTTAGTAGACAAATAACAATTTAAAAAGTCTAATACTACCTTATACTTGCATAGGGAAAAACCTGCTCAATAACACTGAGGACCTTCTTCTGCCTATGACTCACAAAGTATAATAGATCACCATAAGGGTATTGTAAGTGTTCTTTTAAATGGTTAAGGAACCATAACCAACTGGCCAATGACTCTCCTTCATATATGAAATTTGTCAATAAAAGCACTCTACTGTTTGCATCCAAACTAACTTGCAAAAAGAATGACACCTTCATATGGGTCTTGGAGGTGGCAACCATTCAATCTTATGAATGGTCGGCAACCACACAAAAAAGCTTTTTTTTTTTTTTTAGCATGAAAAATCATTATTAAAAAAAAAAAAAAAAAAACCTATGAAGAGTGGGATGTGATTGTTGCAAGTGAATGAAAGCAACATAACCTAGGTGATTTTTTTAATTTGTATTTATTATATCTTTATATTAATAATATTTTAAATTTTTATAAGAAATTTTAATAATTTAATTTATGAAGTTTTTATACGCTATCTAATTTCATAAAATACAAACCATTGTATTTAAAATAATGACTTGAAAACTTGTTAAATACCTCGTATTAAAATGATTGCTATACAATACGAGAGTTCAATGGCTACTATTTCTATATGAGAAGAAAAAATATGCATTCACATGGCTTAGGGTTGCAAGGAAAGATAAAACTGGAAATTGATAAAATTGGTAACGATTGTTTAGGATGTAAAAAACTAACATTGTCATTTTGTTAAAGTTTCTTTTTTTTTTTAAATAAGGGAAAATCCCAAAAAACTCATTTTAGTTTGTCAAAATATCCATTTTACCACTTATGGTTTAATATTTATCTAAAATCTCCTCTGATATTAATAAAAATACTCAAAATACCTCCTAAAGGCACATAAAATGACAAATATCTCTGATGGTCACAAATTGATGATAAAGTCATAAGGGGTAAAATATAAATTTTTTATTATTTTTTTAACATCAAAAGGGATTTTGGATAAAAATAAAACTATAATGGTAACATAGAAGTTTTTATAAACTATAATGAGTTTTTTGGAATTATCCTTTTTATAATTCAGAAATCCCCCAAAATCACTTAGTGAATTCCAATTCGAAACTAGAGCTTCCACTGAATTCTACTATCTTTGGGAAGTAGTAGACTATAACCTTCGGTCATGTAAGGGCTCATAAGAGTTTGAACCTTAGATCTTAAGGAAGCAAGCCTTGAACCCCAACCATTCTTTCAAATCACTCATAGGTGTCGTATTGTTAAATAAAAAGTGAACAAATTTCATTTCTATTTTTTATAATTTAATAATGGGAATTTAGCAAAACGCCCCAAATATACACAACAATTATAAAAGTACCCTTTAGAGCAAATAAATTGCAAAACCACCCCTAATTTACTAAAATACCCTTCAAGCCATTTCAGCCCCTTCTATTCATCTCATTCTTGGCAACCACACCACACCAACCCAAATAGCGATGTCATCGTCTTCATCATCGGTGCGGCATCAACTCCTTCAAACTTGAATCGAAAAAATGATGATGTTGTTGCCATTATCAACTCCTCCGAACTCGAACCGCAACAACTCCTTCAAACCATTTCAAGTTGGTTTTATGCTCTTCCTATCTATATCTGTTTGCCATTGTCATGGTTTATGTGTTTTCTTGGAACTATTGTTCAATTCTTGTTGTCAATGAGGATTTGGATTTTGATAATTTGGGGTGTCGTTTAAGAGCAAAGATGTTCAGTTGTTGTTCTTTTAATTTTGTCTCTCCTTATTTATTTATTTATTTATGTGTTTGTTTTGTGGTTGTACAATCCCAAGTATGAAGTATTCATTGTACCCTCATCTCTTTTTATAGGTTGTCGATACCAAATAGCCATTTAACATGGGCTCTATTCAAAGCCTTGAATGCAGTAAAAATCCCTACTTTTGCTTTTATTTCCACTGGTAATTCACTTCTTAAAAGCTTAAAAGTTAGATCTGGCATGTGCCAGTAGCGACGGATCCAAAAATTCTCACGAAAAAAAGAATTTATACAAAACAATAATAATAATAATAATAATAATAAATTAAAAACATTTCTAATATGATTTTTTATAAAAATAGAAATTCAATAACATAAATAAATTCTGATAAAATAAAACAAATAATGCTTTTAATTTAAATGAATCAAATAGTACAACACTCAAAAAGTTCTAGGCAAGGTATTAAGCAAATAAAAACAATGCAAATTATATATTGTTATAATTTTCTTTGATCTGATTTTTTATTTTGAATCATTATAATCTTCCTATCAATTTTGTTGAAAATATTTGTCTCCACATAAGTAAGCAAGCTACCATTCAACTATGTATTCCCTACTCAATTAAGTAAAACTAAAACTATTCAATATAGGGAAAAATTTGAGATTTTAGGGTTTATTGACTAAATGTAGTAAATTAAAATTTATAATTTTAGAATTTATTGATTGAATATATGTCAAACTAAAATTATTAAGTATAAAAAAAACTAAAAAGAAAAAGAACTAATTTAAAAATAAAATGAAGCTATATTTATTTACTTAGAACATAAGAATAGTTGTCAAGATTTTGATAACATAAGATATCATTAGTGTTGATTGTGTAGAAGAAAATGAATGACAAAGAAAAGTTGTTGGTTGCTAGAAGACAAAGGAACTAAAAAAGTATGAAATTTTAATTTATATATATATATAATTTTGAGGAGAGGCAAGTGGACCCATACTGGGTCTGCCAATGTGTGTCAACTTGTTAGTGAGGTCAATATGCTTCTTTTATTATGTTTTTCAATCATTTAACATTTTTGTTTTAGTGTTTTTTTTTCTTAATTGTGGATGCCAAATTGGTTTGTTTGTTTTAATGGTGACATTAAGACTAATTTTCAGTAACTAACACAAACATCTTATTACAATTCTTTTGGGTGGGCAAGCACATTAATATGATGTGCTTACAATGCATACTTGTAGGCAAATAACTAGTTCCTGTCCCATTTGGTGTGCAAGCATGTCAATATGATCTAACCTTCGCTTTTTGAATTTCATGATGATGATTTTGTTTTATACAATTTGACAATATTTTACGTTATGTTCATGATAAAATCAAGTCTTTGAGTTAATTTGTCAACATCTTAATAGACAAAAAACAAAAGTTTAATAATTGGTGGTTGGTTTGAATCCAAATTGTGCACTCCTGAGCCACACATTATGTTTGGTTTTGGTTCATTTATATTTTAAGTTTTGCTATTTAAAAATCAATTTATATATTTTTTGTTTGGATTCTAGTTCATGAAGATTTTGAACTCGAAAGTTCAAAAACCTATCGTTTCCTTTTAAGTGATAATAATTTATACTTAAAACAGAATAATTTGCATAATACTAGATGGGCAAAATCTCTATTAACACTGCATATCGGATTTATTTAAATGTTTCTACATGCCGATACTATTGGAGATTGAGTGAACTTGATTATCTGCCCAAATTTTATGTATTTAAAGGGATTGCCTGATTGTGTATAATATGTCAAACATTATAAGCTTGAAATGTGAGAATGAATAGTTACTTTTATTTTATTATCATTTGTAAGCTTGAAATAGATTGGCTTATCGAAGCAAGAATATGCTGCCTGGAAATTCCTTCCAGGCGGCAAAATCTGCTGAATCCAGGTAGCAACCTGCTGTCTGAATCCAATGTATGTTGAATCCAATTTATACATTCAAGTTTTCTTTCACTCAAAAGTAAAATTTAAAGAAAAATTTTATGTTGTTAGAGTAAATTGTGATGGAGGATGAATTAATGTGGGTTGATGGTATTATTTGATGATGCGCTTTATTTATTTTATTGTAGTTTAATTTTTGGTTGGTAAATAATTAATGATTTGTATTAATGAGATGGTTTTAATTTATTAAGGGTATTTTGGGTAACTTAGGGTAGTTTTGCAATTTTATTAAGTGAGGAGGTAATTATGTAAATAAAATGCCAAAAAAAGGTAATTTTGCTAAGTTCCCTTTAATAATCTTAGAAGCTATTAAAATGATTTTATACTTCAAAAATAAAACAAAAATCACTTAATAAGGCAGATTTAAATGTTATTAAGTATTAGTGAAAAAATTAAACAAGTTTGAATTCTAAATACATTTTTCACATGTAGTAAAATTTTATAGACTTAATGAAAATATAGTAATTGAACAATCAATTTTTAACAAGAAAGGTCATTTGTTAGCTGCATTATATAAGAAAAACCATTATAAAAAATATTAGAGAACAAAATTCTAATTAATGTTTATGCTGCTAAAATTATAATAATAGATTAGGGACTAGGGAGATCTAGCTAAAATGTTGGAATATGAAATCCAGGTTATTGCCTGTTGCCGGCTAAAACGTGAAATTGATGCTATCAAGTTATCAATTGGAGAGATACGAACCAGCCAAATCAAATGAATTTGTCATAAAGACAAGATTTTGCAAATAAAATAATCATGAATAACATAATATCGATGCTATCAAATTATAAAGTTGTGAGTAAGGATTCTCTGTCATCCCTTTTTTGTTAAACTTGTGATATAGTGATATATCAGAATAAAAAATAATAGATTATCAAGATTGTTATATATTTTCTCTCTCATCCATCACTTAATCTTAAACTTCTCTATTGAAAAGCTTAGTAGAAACAAAAATAAATAAATAAAATTAGAAGAAAATCTTTTTTCATTAAGTTGTTGCCTGTTGGCAATTAATTCGTGAAATTGATGCTATCAAGTTATCAACTGGAGAGGTACGAACCAACCACATTAAATGAATTTGATAAGATTTTGCAAAGATAAATAATTATGAATAATGCTACACTTTCTGAAAATTTATTCTAATCTTTTGTTCAAATGATATGATAAAATGATTTGTAACAATCACACCTTACATAACCTTGCCATATTATTTGAGCAATAGATTCGAATAAAATTTTGGATAGTGTAGCATGACAAAGAATAATGCTACACTTCTCAAAGTTTTATCCAAATTTTCTATCCTGTTAATGTGACAAGATAATTTATAACAACCACATTAATTGTAAGATGCATTGATGATGTGATGATAACAATTAAGCTTGTCACATCATTTGAGTAATAAATGTAGATAAAATTTTGGGTAATATAATATTACTCTAAAAAGAAGCTATTCGAATTGTTGGTATTGCAAGACCATATCCTTCCACTATATAAAGCCATCAATGTTAGCATTTTAATCATACAATTAATTTGATCATTATAACCTCTAACTACTAGCTACCTTGTTCCTCCCATGGCACAACAATCACTTACTTCCACTAACCTGTCAGAAAGTTTAGAAGCGAAAACCAACCAACAAGATATTCGTCAGTTGCCAAACATCCCCTCTAACATATGGAAGGATATTCATACATTCACTGCTAATGTCGATTCAGATTGGATCCTGGTAATCAATAGATCCTTTATCAAAGTCATTATCAATGGTGTCCAAAATTTCTTTTCTTCAATTCAAGATCCTTTAATTGCTGATAAGATCCTTTCATATATAATCAATTTTTTACTTTTAGTTAATTCAAATTAACCTTTTAATTTGGTGTTTTTTCATTATAAATTGATTTGCTATCATTTTTATAGGAATTTGATCAAACACATGGAAAGCAGATAGAAGAATTGAAAGAGAAGGTGAAGG
Organism: Nephelium lappaceum; assembly: GCA_021234005.1. Classification (NCBI taxonomy): domain Eukaryota; kingdom Viridiplantae; phylum Streptophyta; class Magnoliopsida; order Sapindales; family Sapindaceae; genus Nephelium; species Nephelium lappaceum. Next base: position 35,648,685 of record CM037996.1, read on the forward strand.
AATTTTTAGTTGCTGCTACAGATGATGAGTCATTATACTATACTACATGTGAAGTTTTTATATATTGATGACATATGTACAGTTCTCTATAATAGGAATAAGATAAATTTTCGTCAATGCAGTTTTTATCTAATGTCTACTTAGGCCATTAGGTGGCAAGATAATTAAAAGTCAACAAAAATTGAATAAATAAATAAATGACAAGATTTGAGCGAAAATTTTGGACTAGTGTTACTCAATTATATATAAAATAGTCTCTCTTGCATATCTAGTAACATATACGGGCAGTTGCCCAAATAATTAAAGAAAGCCGAATATATAATACAAAATACATGCACAATAACCACATTTTCCATATTCTTTTTAATTTTATTTCTTTTCGATTCGAGTCAATAATCCGTCATTTTCTATTGCATGACTCCAATTATCACTCCCTTCGCCTAATAATTCTATGACCTGAATTGTTGACAACGAATCTCTTTCCTAGGGTTCCTACTATTGCCTAGTTGAAGTAGAAGATTGCTAGCTGAAGCAGGACAAATCACAAGTAATTGTCGAATCTACAAAAATCTGTAGTGACAATGAAATTGTCCCAAATACACAATTATTTAACTAATTGATCATTTAGCTCTCAGAATGAAGACAAGCCTTTTTATTTTATTATTTCCTAACTTACTCTTATCTGGTATCTTATTAAAGGTGTTAATTTGCAGTCTAATCACTTGTAGGACGACATAGAATAAGCAACGAAAACCACTTCTTTCACAATCAGTTTTGATTTTGTGGTTGTAATTAAAGTCTACTTATAGAACAAGCGGGCGCTATCTATACCCTGTAAAATATTGTTGATAATATCTAGATTAGCACAAAAATATTTGTCTCTGTTGTGCAAGAAAAATCCAGAAGACAATCCACATGGCTACATATGCAATCAAAGAGGAGAAAGATCCATTCACTCAATGGAAAATTGCAAGGTTCGGTTGGCTTAATGATAATGTTTTTCACTAATTTATAGGTTAGGTTGGATTCAAATTGTGTTTTTCGCAACCAAATCCTTATATATATATATATATATATATATGTATATACGGGTCCCCTTAGATATACCTTGGGTATTGATATACTTGATACAAAAATGAGTGATTGCATTCTAAAATTGTTGATTATAATTTATTATAGGGAAAATCCTAAAAAACCACCTGACTAATGAAACAATCTCGTTTTATCACCCATTGTTTCATTTTCATTCGATTTACCACAAACGTTAGTCTGTTAATAGAAAAGTGAGATCTAACATTTGTAGAGTCCAAAAAGACCAAATTGTCCTTGATATGATATTGCAATAAGGAAACTACCCCTTGAGATGATTGTTAGGCATGCAACGACTCTTTTGCACGTCTGTAAAAGCGCACCCTATTGCTAACCTACATAAAAAACACTCGCACTTTCTATTTTCTCTCACCAAACACTATATCAAAATTTTCTCTCATTTTTTTTGCTCTCTCTTAGACTTGGTGCATTCTCTCTCAGAACATCATTAACAACAACTACAACAGCTGATTGAAAAAAAAGCAACAGAAAAGCGAGTAGCAATGCAGTGCAAGGATGGATGAAAGCCATTATGGTGTGCAATGTAATTGTATTTGTTGTAGGCATGACAATGATTGCTAAATACTGTAATGTGTAATAATGAAATGCATAATAAAAGAGTACTAATGTTCAACTGTTCTAATGTATAAATAAACATAAAGTGATACTAATATTCAATGGTTCTAAAGTTCCCACTGACCTAAAGTCAATGACATGAATTGACAAACAAAATAACAAGTCTATAGCCAGAAAAAAGCAAATAATAGTTCTAATAAAAGGAAATAACAGTGCTGGAACCAACCCAACACTTGTAACCAGCATATGGTGCAAGTTCTTAACAAAATACTAAGAAAGTAACTTGAAAACTAACTAGAAACTAACTGAGCCCATCACTCATGATCTTGTGAGACTTGTGTGACTTGTGAGCTTGGTTGAGTTTGAGAAGAAGTTACAGTATTGGAATTGGAAGCAGTCGCAACATTGGAATTGGAGGCAACATTATTTGATTTAGATTTTTTCTGTCAATGCAAAATGAATAGAAGAATTAGATAAAGTTTGCTAATAACATACAATATGAACTGTTAAAAAAACTACCCTTTGAGAATTAGATAAAGTTGCAGAATTGGAATTGGAGGCACCATCATTTGATTTTGATTTTTTCTATCAGCACAAAATTAATAAGAGAATTAATAAAGTTTGTTAGACACATAAAAAATGAACTGTTTAAAAAACTACATTTTAAGAACTTTTAGGCTATGTTTTTGAGGCAGTATTGGAACTTGAGGCACCATTCTTTGATCGTTTCTGTCAAACAAAAAAAAAAAAAAAAGAGGTTTATGGAAACTTTGTAAGATAAAACAAGAAAGTGGTTGAATCTACCTTCTGTGTTTTTGGAGGTGGTCCATCATTTCTGCACAACCTTTTATTATGCCCAAGCTATAAACATCTAGTGCACTTCACAGTTCCACACCTTATTTTGCCTAAACTTGATCCTTTAGCTTTCTCTTCTGGTTCTCAGATTTGGATCTTCTTTGGTTAGCCAACTCTTCCCTTCAATGGAGGTGGGTCAACTAGGTCACCATCAACATTGTCTCATGTAAATTTATATGGGATGAGATGAATCATACATTTGTAAGTGTTGAGAAAAGTGGTTTTGGTCAGTAATGGATGGACATAGTCCTTCAATACAAGTTGCTTGCCATATGATGCAGTGTAGTGGTTTATGCATAATGTTGCATGCCTACATGGCATGCCACTAATTTGCCACTCTCCACATGCACATCTATGATGCCCTATGTCAATAGCATAACTCCCTTCAAACCTCATAATCTTATATTCTTTCCCCCTACATAGATCGGATTGAATATCCTTCCATCCTCACTTGCTTTTTACAGACTAGCCCTCACAATAATGGATAAATCATCCCTCTAACCTGAGCATTCGCTCTTTCTATTATGTAATAATTGCATCATCATCCTTTTTATGCACTTTGGTAAGTCCAAATAAGATTTACACCTGTCGTCACCCAACATACTACTGAAACTCGCAATCATGTTATTGGTAACATGATCAACACTAATTCTCTCATCAAATCTATGCCTACTCCAGTTATATGAATCTATTTCAGTCAACCATTTTATGGCTTCCTTATTAAGACCAGCAATTTCTTGCATAACTAGCTTGAAATCCTCCACACAATAGGCTTTATTGGCCTCTTAAAACAGGTTTTTTAAGCATTGTCTAAGAAACTGTTGTCTGAAATTGACATAATTATGTCTTGCACAATACCTGCCAAGAAGTTGATATTAGTATAGTTATACAATTTAAAAAACTTAATAGCCAAATAACAATTTAAAAAACCTAACACTACCTTGTAGTTGCATAGGGAAAGACCTTCTTAATAGCACTGAGGATGACCTTCTACCTATCACTCATGAAGCACAATAGATCACTCGAAGGTTGATGCCACGTAGATGAGAAAGACGATGACGTCGCTATTCAGGCTGGTGTGGTGTGCATCGGGTTAGTGTGGCTACCGAGATGGACATGAATGGAAAGGGGCTTAAATGATTTGAAGGTTATTTTAGTAAATTAGGGGTAGTTTTGCAATTTATTTGCTCTAAAGGGTATTTCTATAATTGTTTTGTATATTTAGGGCGTTTTGCTAAATTTCCATTATTAAATTATAGAAAGTAGAAATGAAATTTGTTCACTTTTTATTTAACAAAACAACACCCATGAGTGGTTAGTAAGAATGATTGAGTCTTGAGGTTCACTCTCTCAAGGCCTTTAATGTCCGGTATGGATAGCTCGGTATAGCTGGCCCATTTCGTTGTAGTGATTATCTGCCCAAATTTTATGTATTTAAAGGTATTGTCTGATTGTGTATAATATGTCAAACATTATAAGCTTGAAATGTGAGAATGAATAATTACTTTTATTTGATTATCATTTGTAAGCTCGAAATAGTTTGGCTTATCGAAGCCAAGAATATGCTACTTGGAAATTCCAGGTAGCAGGGTTTGCTCCCTGGAATTTTCAAGCAGTAGAATCTGCTGAATTCAGGTAGCAACCTGCCTAAATCTAGTTTATGTCGAGTCCAATTTATCCGTTCAAGTTTTCTTTCACTTAAAAGTAAAATTTAAAGAAAAATTTTATGTTGATGGAGTAAAATTATGATGGAAGATGGTTAATGTGGGTTGATGGTATTATTTGATGATGCGTTTTATTTATTTTATTATAGTTTAATTTTTGGTTGGTAGATAATTAATTATTTGTATTGATGAGATGGTTATAATTTATTAGGGGTATTTTGGGTAACTTATGGTAGTTTCGCAATTTTTTTGAGTGAGGGGTAATAATGTAAATAAGGTGTCAAAAAAGGGCAATTTTGCTAAATTCCCTTTAATAATCTTAGAGGCTATTAAAATGATTTTACACTTAAAAAAACAAAAAAAAAACAAAAATCAGTTAATAAGGTAGATTTAAATGTTATTAAGTGAAAAAATGAAAAAAGTTTGAATTCCAAATACATTTTTCACATGTAGTAAAATTTTATAGACTTAATGAAAATATAGTAATTGAACAATAAATTTTTAACAAGAAAGGTTATTCGTTAGCTGCATTATATAAGAAAAACCATTATAAAAAATATTAGAAGACAAAATTCTAACTAATTTCTATGCTGCTAAAATTGTAATAATAAATTAGGGACTAGGGAGATCGAGCTAAAATGTTGGAATCTGAAGTCCAGGTTGTTGGCTGCTGGCGGCTAAAATGTTGTCAAGTTATCAATTGGAGAGATATGAACCAGCCACATTAAATGAATTTGTCATAAAAGTGACATAAAGATAAAGACAAGATTCTGCAAAGAAAATAATCACGAACAGCATGATATCCATGCTATCAAGTTAGTAAATTACAAGTAAGTATTCTCTATCATTTTTTTTTTTATATTAAATTTGTGATAATCTAATGATACATCAGTATAAAAAATAATAGATTATTAAGATTGTTATATATTTTCTCTTGTATACATCACTCGAATTTAGGGGTCGTTTATTTTTTCCACTTAACACTTAATAACGCTGAATTGCATCATTTAAGTTATTTTCGTTTGTTTTTTTAAAGTGGTCAAATAACTTAAAACTATTAAAAAACAACTATAAAAATTAAGTAAGAATTTTTAACTTTTTACTTAAATACAAATCACTTAATTACAGTTAAAGGTTTTTATTCTAAATCTATCATTGCTAAGATAATATAATTTCAAATTTATCTTAATTTTATATTGCTCAATATTTTTTTTTCCCTTGATACTTAAAAACATATATTTGAAAAGAAAATTTTAAATATATCATCCTAAATTATCTTGGAATTAAACTAATATATTTAATTTACAATTTAAACATTCATTTTTGTAGTTGTTTTCTTGAATATATTAGTATATTTAAATAATATATATATATAAATATGATTAATACTACTATATTTGTTAATCATGTTTCAATTATGAATAAAATATTACTAATATGTACATAAAAAATGTTTTAGAATTTATTAAATTATTTATTTTCAGATGTTTGTATTAAATTAATTAAAATTACATAAGCAATAAATAGTAAAGAGAGTATAAATATCAATTTATTAGTTTTTAGATAATTTTAAATTTAAAAAACGAATAAGTTTACATTGTATTCAGAAGGTAAGGAAAAAACAAACAAACAGGTTATTCAGATTTTATGTTTCAGTCACTATTCAGTCTTCAGTTTTCGGCTAGCATTATTCAGTTTTCAGATAAAGAAATAAATGACTCTTTAAACTTCTCTATTGAAAAACAACTAAACCGTGAAACTCTTTTCTCAAAAAAAAAAAAAAAAAAAAAAAAAAAAAGCAGAAACTCTTTTCTCATCAAGTTGTTGCCTTTTGGCAATTAAAACGTGAAATTGATGCTATCAAGTTATCAACTGGAGAGATACGAACTAGCCACATTAAATGAATTTGACAAGATTTTGCAAAGATAAATAATTATGAATAATGCTACACTTTCTAAAAATTTATCCTAATCTTTTGTTCAAATGGTATGGTAAGATGATTTATAACAATCACACCTTACATAATTTTGTCATATCATTTGAGCAATAAATTTGAATAAAATTTTGGATAGTATAGCATTACAAAGAATAATGCTATAGTTCTCAAAGTTTTATCCAAATTTTCTGTCATATTAATGTGACAAGATAATTTGTAATAATCACATTAATTGTAAGTCGATACATTGATGATGTGTTAATAACTAATTAAACTTGTTACATATCATTTGAGTAATGAATATGAGTAAAATTTTGGGTAATGTAACATTACTCTAAAAAAAAAAAATAGACTATTCGAATTGTTGGTATTGCAAGACCATATCCTTCCACTATATAAAGCCCTCAATGTTAGCATTTTAATCATACAATTAATTTGATCATTATAACCTCTAACTACTAGCTACCTTGTTCCTCCCATGGCACAACAATCACTTACTTCCACTAACCTGTCAGAAAGTTTAGAAGCCAAAACCAACCAACAAGATATTCGTCAATTGCCAAACATCCCCTCTAACATATGGAAGGACATTCATACATTTACTTCTAATGTCGATTCAGATTGTATCCTGGTAATCAATAGATCCTTTATCAAATTCATTATCAATGGTGTCTAAAATTTCTTTTCTTCAATTCAAGATCCTTTAATTGCTGATAAGATCCTTCCATATATAATCAATTTTTTACTTTTATTTAATTCGTATTAACCTTTTAATTTGGTGTTTTTTCATTATAAATTGATTTGCTATCATTTTTATAGGAATTTGATCAAACACATGGAAAGCAGATAGAAGAATTGAAAGAGAAGGCGAAGGAATTTTTAGTTGCTGCTACAGATGATACAGTGGAGAAAGTTAATTTGATCAACTCATTATGTAGGCTTGGTGTCTCATATCACTTTCAAGCTGAGATTGAAGTGCAACTGAATCATATTTTTGAATCTCATTGCAGCCTTGCTGATGAGAATGATTATGATTTATACACTATCAGCCTTCTATTTCGAGTTCTCAGGCAACATGGTTATAAAATGTCTTCTAGTAAGTATATGTCTCATATCGACGTTCTATATCCTGAATAAGAAAAATAAAGTTCGTAATTTCTCTTAACTTTTAAAAATTTAGGAAAAATACCCTATCCAATAATAAAGCCAACTTCCAAATTGAAACTTTAATCAATAGACTGTAATTAGGAGGTTTTTTAATCCAACTCAAGTATTAATTATAAAATTTGTCATAATATTGTATTTGAGTGTTAGACTACTTTAGTAACACGGTCAAGATTGACCAAGTGCTCATATTTACATTGGAATCTTGTATTTGTATTCTCATACAGAAAGCTTTAATGTTGCACCAAAAAACACAAATTACACATAATTAAAATTAACTATAACTTATGGATTCCGAATGGATCAGGTCATTTTAATAAATTTAAGGACAATGATGGTGAATTCACGGAAACTTCGGCCAGCGATGCGAAGGGAATGTTAAGTTTGTATGAAGCTGCGTTTCTAGGACTCCATGGGGAAGATATTCTTGAAGAAGCTCTTGCTTTCTCAAAGGCTCATCTCAAGTCCTTGGCTAAAAAATCAAGCCCTCATCTGGCAAAACAAATCATGAATGCCTTGGACTTGCCTTTGCACAAAAGCTTCCCAAGACTGGAAGCACTCAAATTCATTTCCTTCTACGAAGAAGAAGAATCTAGAAATGAATCCCTTCTCTTGTTTGCAAAGTTGGATTTTAATCGAGTACAACTATTGCACCAACAAGAGCTGAACCACCTTTTAAGGTAATTATGTGTTAATTAATTAGAAGTAATTCGTTTAGAAGCTTTACATTGTAATCCCCAAATTAATTTAATATAAAACACTTTCCGTTATATATGTCGAGTGGGTTTTGAAAAGTATTTATTTAAATATCAATTTTCGTATGTTGTTTAGACAAATCAGTAGAAATGAATTAATTGGCATATTATATTTGAATTGGTATTCATTCCAGGTGGTGGAAAGATTTGGATTTGCCATCAAAGCTGCCACATGTAAGAGACAGAGTTGTAGAGTCCTACTTATGGACAGTTATAGTATATTTTGAGCCCTGTTACTCTCGTGCAAGAATAATGCTATGCAAAGTTTCCATGTTGTTCGCAATTGTTGATGATACATATGATTCTTATGGTACTTTTGAAGAGCTTCAACTCCTCACAGATGCAATACAAAGGTACTTTTTTTTTTTTTTTTTTTATCTCTCTTCATCAATTATGCAATCAATACCTAATTTAATTGATGTTTTAATATAAGTCTTAAGTATGAGATTTTTCATCTAAATAAAGTGTGGAATTAATTTTGTATTTTAGTACACTTTCTTTGTTCCCACTGACTTTTAAAAGAAAGAGTTCACTAAGAGAACAACAAAATAAATAGTGCATTTTGTGATAGCCGTATGGGAAAAGTATCAAGCCATACATAATGAATGGTTTTAATAATACAATTGAAGATCCCTATTTGATTTTGTATTTACATAAAATATGTTAATCTTTCAGGTGGGATATTAAAGCCCTCGATGATTTGCCAGACTATATGCAGATTATTTACAGCTATATCTTAAATCTTTTTGATGAAATAAACAATGATATGACTGAGAAAGAAAGATCTTATAGGGTTTCTTATATGAAGGATACGGTAAGATTTGTTAAGTTTCAACTTCTTTATTTCATGCATGTGTTGTCTTTTAGTTGTTTTTTTTTTTTTTTTTTCTCTCGGAGAATAAAATATTAATAAAATTAGTTAATTAACGTACATTGTTTTTCTGTTATCAACCAGCTGCAAGAGATGGTTGCAGCTTACTTTGTAGAGGCACAATGGTCGAATCAAAATTATGTGCCTCCATTTGATGAGTATTACAAAAATGCATTTGTTACAATAGGAAGCTTTACATACACAGCAGCATCGTTTCTGGGAATGGGAGAAGAAACTGCAGAGATTAATGCATTTGAGTGGTTGCTAGATCAACCAAAAGTTCTTTGTGCAGCCTGGGCAATAGCCCGTCTTAAAAATGACATAATAGGCCACAAGGTACGATATTATTGTAAATATGTTTTGTTAATATACAAAAAATTTTGGATGCGGTACGTTTATTTTGATAAGATAATTATAGAGATTGTTAACTTGTATTTATTTGCATGAAGGTCGGTGAAAAAAGAGAACACGTAATCTGCAGCGTAGAATGTTTTATCAAAGAACATGGCTTATCGATGGAGGAAATGATTGAGAAGTTTAATACAATATTTGTAAATGCATGGAAAGACATCAACGAGGAGTGCATGAAGCCAACACCTGTCTCAATGGATATCCTTCTTCGAATTGTTAACGCTGCTCGACTTGTAGAATTTAGTTACAAGGATGGAGATGGATACACACATCCAGAAAAACTTAAAGATACTGTCTCTACGTTATTGGTTGATCAGATACCTATTTAAAATGTGTCTTCTTCTTGGGATATCTACTAGGGAGAGGACTGTATGCTTGTAATATAAATAAATGGATGAGTTTGGATTATGAATTTTGTTTACTGATTTGAAGTGGAATTTGTTGGTTTTTGTTTTTTTATTTGACTTGTCATGTCATGTTGATAATAATAAAGAAGAAAGTTGAATTGTACGAAATCGATTTTATACCCAAAGGAAATTCGACAAAGTGAAATTATTTAGTATTAAAATTGAATCAATTGCATGATTAAAATGCTAAAATAGAGAGCTTTATATAGTCGAAGGATATGGTCATGCAATACCAACAATTCAAATAGTTTTTTCTTTAGAGTAATGTTTCACTACTCAAAATTTTACCCAAATTTATTATCAAAATGATATGACATACTTAATGGTTACTACCACATCATCAATGCATCATCTTGTAATAATATAGTTGGTATAAATCATTTTACACGTCATTTGAATAAAAAATTTGGATAAAATTTTGTGAAGTATAATATTATTCTTTGTAATAAATGTTACACTATCCAAAAAAGAAATACTAGACCTCCTAAAGCTTTTGCACAAATCTATGATTAAATGATATGATATATGAGTTATTAAAATTTTATAAATCATAAGATGATATGATAATTAATATGATGTTGACAATTCACATGTTATATTATTTTACAATAAATTGGGGCAAAAAATTTGAGAAACATGACTCTACTTCAACTCAAAATTTTTTCAAAATTTATTACCTAAATGATGTGACAAACATATGTGTAATTACTACATTATCAATATATTATTCTATAATTAAGATGGTCGTTACAAATCCTCTTATCATACTATTTAGACAAAAAATTTTGGAAAGTATAATATTATTATTTCTTTATATATAATTATTGAGTATTGCTAGTGTTGGGATCTCAGTCAAATTCTTTACTCATTTGTCCCTATAACGTTTTAACCTAATCCTTCGCTTCTTTGTCCTTGTAGAGTTTTAACTTTTTTACTCCGTAAGATATGTAGTATTTTTAAGGTTTGAACTTGAAATCTTAAATATCTTTTGGCATCCAAAAGACATTTAAGATTCTAAGTTCAGACCTTAAAGACATTACCTATTTTACAGGGACAAATGAGTAAAGAATTTGGCTGATATCCCAACATATATTATGATATTCTCCACTAAAATGAGTGATACAACCAGTCTAATTACTTTGCCTAAATTTCATGTCAAATAATGTTTGACAAGTAATTTATAAAAATCTATAATAATGTCGTTAACATTCGTAACACATTTTATACGCCATATAATGTGATGGCAAGGAGTGATGCCACATCCCCTTACTCAATAATTTTTTATATGTTTATCAAAACTTTCCTCTATCAAAATTATGTTATATTAACAGACTGGCGCAATAAAAGAGTACTATCACAGTAGTGACAGAGACACCTCTAATATTTATCTGCACCCTTGTTGACTCAGCAAATAAGCCACAGTTAATCGTCAAGTCATCGCGACAAATAAATTAATGTCGAATTTCATTAACTGGTCTAAAAATGATTTCTTAAAATGAAGATACCAAATTTCTATTCTTTGATAGCATTTAATATCTTATATATTGTGTTAGCAGTAGTCTAATAAATTACTTGGATACCAATATAGAATAAAAAATGGAAACTAATAATTATACAAATTATTTTATTTTTAAAATTCTTTCAAAAGCGTCATCTTTTTTGGGGGAAAAAAAAAAGTTTCCTTACATATATAGAACAAGTGAAAGGACCTCATGATATAACATATTGTAAATAATATATAATTATACAAGTTATTTTGATTTTTTAAATTATTTCATTTTTTTGCAAAAACAGTTTCCTTATAGAACAAGCGAAAGGGCTCATCTTGTGTAGCATGTAACATGTTGTAAATAATATACAGATATTATTTAGCTGTAAAGGTTATTTTAGATATTTTATAAAATTAATTATGAGAGAATTTCGTATATTTAATCATATAACAGGAGGAGATTTTGATGAATAAATCAAACTAGAAGTGGATAATGGGAATAACCCGAGTCAATAAATGATCCCCATCCAACATCATCCAGTTGCTTGACTCAACTCAACTACTCTCTCCAATCAACTTTATATTCTACTTCGGTCATCAAAAGTTGCTCACGCGAATCCAAGGTCTAATAATTAAATTCACATTTTTCTAAGATGTGACTTCAACCTGCATATGCTAGCTGGATCTAAAAGGCCGTTAATAGCATAAGTATTTTTTGACAATATATAGCAGGAAATATTTACAAAGGCACAATAGCATGAAAATTTTTCTCTAGTCTCTACGCGGATTTGTGACGATTTCTCAAAATATATCCACATGTAAAAAAATGATTTGTCATCGCTAGAATTGTTTTGACATTTACAAGTATTTTTCTTTATAAGTCTCTGCACAAATTCATAATAATTTCTCAAGATATATCAATGTGTAAAGAAACTATTTGCGAACACTAAATTTGCTTCGACATTAATGGCTGCAATAAACATAAGTTTTGACCCTACAAATTATTCTCCAACCACAAATCACCATAACATACGTCATGCATTCACATGGAAATTATATCCACATAAATTCATGCTTCAATCCATGAGGAAGTTTCCCATTGCCGTGGTACAACAATATTGCCAGTGGAAGCTCAACATTAGGTAGACCAAATGACATTCTTGGGCAGATTCTCCTACCGGCACCAAATGGGATGTATTCAAAATTATTTCCTTTATAGCCAACAGCAGAATTATAGCACATGACATCTCCAACTAGATTATATGGCCTCTATGCAAACACAAGATATTATGAGTTTTGATCACTTCTTTCGCGAATTTTGCTGAAGAAACAACAACAACAATAGAAAGTTCACCAAGTTACAGTTGCATCAACGGGCCATATTTATTGGCCAAGTGTCTCAATTGATGATGGCGAAGATCAGAGCCAGCAACCTAGTGCTAATTTCCGATGACAGGTAATTTCTGAGGTCCGGGGGGTAGTTTTTAGGGTTGCCATTGTTTTTGAATCGCTTTCTTATATCTAGCACCAAGAAGAGAAAGAGAAGAGGGCTGATAAGGATTGAGGAGGAGAATTCAAGCTTGATGAGAAAAATAGATGATCCTGACAACTAGATTGTTATTGGCATGTTATTAGATCTTTTATACTGTTTCCCTTCTTGTTTATCACCTGCTTGTGACTATCTGCAGTACCTCTTAAAACTTAAAAGTGTGTCAAATCCCAAAAATAAAAAAATTTAAAAGTGTGACTGTCCCAAGGTGGCTCCATAGCAAAGTGCACTAATTCAGTTTAAGAATGTTCAAACTTTGAGTTATCCTACCATAAATGGTATCTAGAAAGAACCTTTAGAAGTGGATCCTATGTTTTAAAATATCACCTTTTAAATTTAGAAACATGGATTTCTAATGTTAAAAGATCGTTGTCTCGAATATTTATTAAATTCACAATCCTAAACTTAAGAGGTATGCCTTTAATTAATACAAAATGTTGCCCAACTCTTTTCACCCATAAGTCATCATTCTCCGAGCCCAAAAAAGAAACGTTTTCTTTGTCCTTGACATTATTCTCATGGATTGGGCGACACAAATGGGAGTCCATTAATATACACAATTTTTTGAACACGAGTCCATTAGTATACCGTTCAATAAATATTAGACCGGCAATATTTCCACCCTTTAAAAATTGTATATATTACTGTTTTTGTAGGTTCACCCCATTAGCTTTTTTTTTTTTTTTTTTTGGAAATGCGAAAATTAATAATCACACCCCATATATTTATATATACCTTTTTCTTCATCTTGTTCTTAACTTCACCGCCACCATCAACATCATGTTCTCTTCCATCGAATTCATCGTCCAATCTTGATTTTGTTGAGGCCAATTTCTTGCTTCTAATCTCTAGTCTCTTCTCTTCTACTAGAAAAACCTCCTCATACATTGCTGCCTCTGCACTCCTTTCATTCTCTTCCTCTACCTCTATGTAGGCTTCAGCAGCCGTATTCACATATTTGAATTTACCAGCCCTTTTATCAAAAACAAAACAATAACAAAACCAACATAAACATTGACCAAGCAAAAAAAAAAAAAAAAAAAGAAGAAGAAGATAGAAAAATAAAAAACTAGAGAGCATACAAGGTTTTTTGCGCGAGAAGTGGGGGAACTGTTAGATATGTTGTGGTTGTCCCATGGTAATGGTTGACCAAAATATGTTATACATACATACTAAAATATTCAAAGTACTGTATATATATCACTATTACAGCAAGAGACGAAATCCATGCTTAAAACTACATGGAACAAAGACTGCTTTAGGCTGAGATTTTCCTCGCCTCCTTATGAAAACTATTCATTGTTGCTTTAATTGTTTTTTCAATGATATTATCAGAGGGTAATATTGAAATTTTAAAAATAATTATAATCAGGTGTGTAGATACAAATATTAGAGGGGTGTAAATGTCGCCATTCTAAATATTATCTGAAAAAAAAATGATATAACAGTAAATTATATTTTTCTTCTACCTACAGAAGTATAAATAACATGATATAAATGTGGGATCATTAATATATATTTCTTCTCTGTAGAAATTAACATGACATGATCTACTCGGTTAAAGATAAAAAGTAGCATTATATCTTAATCGCAATCTCACAGCAAACTTGAGGTAGTAGAGCAATGGCTCGTGATGTCGTTTTCACAGAAACGTAATTCTTATGGATAAAGTATTTAGGTTAATCAATTGAAACCAAGGTAATTGACATAATGGAAGTATGACAATAATCAAACACCAAACAATAGGACTTTAAAGTGTGAGAATCGGACAATTTGAAGTTCAATATATTTTTTTTCTCCAACTGCTGTGAGAAAGTCCATTTATAAAATTTGAAGCCTTTTTTTTTTTTACCATTAATTTGAGAGATTATATATTATAAGACTACCGTTCTTTGTGACTTAATAATAGAAAGCCTTCATCTAAGCTGATGAGTCATTATACTATACTACATGTGAAATTTTTATATATTGATGACATATGTACAGTTCTCTATAATAGGAATAAGATAAATTTTCGTCAATGCAGTTTTTATCTAATGTCTACTTAGGCCATTAGGTGGCAAGATAATTAAAAGTCAACAAAAACTGAATAAATAAATAAATGACAAGATTTGAGCGAAAATTTTGGACTAGTGTTACTCAATTATATATAAAATAGTCTCTCTTGCATATCTAGTAACATATACGGGCAGTTGCCCAAATAATTAAAGAAAGCTGAATATATAATACAAAATACATGCACAAATAACCACATTTTCCATATTCTTTTTAATTTTATTTCTTTTCGATTCGAGTCAATAATCCGTCATTTTCTATTGCATGACTCCAATTATCACTCCCTTCGCTTAATAATTCTATGACCTGAATTGTTGACAACGAATCTCTTTCCTAGGGTTCCTACTATTGCCTAGTTGAAGTAGAAGATTGCTAGCTGAAGCAGGACAAATCACAAGTAATTGTCGAATCTACAAAAATCTGTAGTGACAATGAAATTGTCCCAAATACACAATTATTTAACTAATTGCTCATTTATCTCTCAGAAATGAAGACAAGCCTTTTTATTTTATTATTTCCTAACTTACTCTTATCTGGTATCTTATTAAAGGTGTTAATTTGCAGTCTAATCACTTGTAGGACGACATAGAAAAAGCAACGAAAACCACTTCTTTCACAATCAGTTTTGATTTTGTGGTTGTAATTAAAGTCTACTTATAGAACAAGCGGGCGCTATCTATACCCTGTAACATATTGTTGATAATATCTAGATTAGCACAAAAATATTTGTCTCTGTTGTGCAAGAAAAATCCAGAAGACAATCCATATGGCTACATATGCAATCAAAGAGGAGAAAGATCCATTCACTCAATGGAAAATTGCAAGGTTCGGTTGGCTTAATGATAATGCTTTTCACTAATTTATAGGTTAGGTTGGATTCAAATTGTGTTTTTCGCAACCAAATCCTTATATATATATATATATATATATATATGTATGTATATACGGGTCCCCTTAGATATACCTTGGGTATTAATATACTTGATAAAAAAAATGAGTGATTGCATTCTAAAATTGTTGATTATAATTTATTATAGGGAAAATCCTAAAAAACCACCTGACTAATGAAACAATCTCGTTTTATCACCCATTGTTTCATTTTCATTCGATTTACCACAAACGTTAGTCTGTTAATAGAAAAGTGAGATCTAACATTTGTAGAGTCCAAAAAGACCAAATTGTCCTTGATATGATATTGCAATAAGGAAACTACCCCTTGAGATGATTGTTAGGCATGCAACAACTCTTTTGCATGTCTGTAAAAGCGCACCCTATTGCTAACCTACATAAAAAACACTCGCACTTTCTATTTTCTCTCACCAAACACTATATCAAAATTTTCTCTCATTTTTTTTGCTCTCTCTTAGACTTGGTGCATTCTCTCTCAGAACATCATTAACAACAACTACAACAGCTGATTGAAAAAGAAGCAACAGAAAAGCGAGTAGCAATGCAATGCAAGGATGGATGAAAGCCATTATGGTGTGCAATGTAATTGTATTTGTTGTAGGCATGACAATGATTGCTAAATACTGTAATGTGTAATAATAAAATGCATAATAAAAGAGTACTAATGTTCAACTATTCTAATGTATAAATAAACATAAAGTGGTGCTAATATTCAGTGGTTCTAAAGTTCCCACTGACCTAAAGTCAATAACATGAATTGACAAACAAAATAACAAGTCTATAGCCAAAAAAAGCAAATAATAGTTCTAATAAAAGGAAATAACAGTGCTGGTACCAACCCAACACTTGTAACCAGCATATGGTGCAAGTTCTTAACAAAATACTAAGAAAGTAACTTGAAAACTAACTAGAAACTAACTGAGCCCATCACTCATGATCTTGTGAGACTTGTGTGACTTGTGAGCTTGGTTGAGTTTGAGAAGAAGTTACAGTATTGGAATTGGAAGCAGTCGCAACATTGGAATTGGAGGCAACATTATTTGATTTAGATTTTTTCTGTCAATGCAAAATGAATAGAAGAATTAGATAAAGTTTGCTAATAACATACAATATGAACTGTTAAAAAAACTACCCTTTGAGAATTAGATAAAGTTGCAGAATTGGAATTGGAGGCACCATCATTTGATTTTGATTTTTTCTATCAGCACAAAATTAATAAGAGAATTAATAAAGTTTGTTAGACGCATAAAAAATGAACTGTTTAAAAAACTACATTTTAAGAACTTTTAGGCTATGTTTTTGAGGCAGTATTGGAACTTGAGGCACCATTCTTTGATCGTTTCTGTCAAACAAAAAAAAAAAAAAAAAAAGAGGTTTATGGAAACTTTGTAAGATAAAACAAGAAAGTGGTTGAATCTACCTTCTGTGTTTTTGGAGGTGGTCCATCATTTCTGCACAACCTTTTATTATGCCCAAGCTATGAACATCTAGTGCACTTCACAGTTCCACACCTTATTTTGCCTAAACTTGATCCTTTAGCTTTCTCTTCTGGTTCTCAGATTCGAATCTTCTTTGGTTAGCCAACTCTTCCCTTCAATGGAGGTGGGTCAACTAGGTCACCATCAACATTGTCTCATGTAAATTTATATGGGATGAGGTGAATCATACATTTGTAAGTGTTGAGAAAAGTGGTTTTGGTCAGTAATGGATGGACATAGTCCTTCAATACAAGTTGCTTGCCATATGATGCAGTGTAGTGGTTTATGCATAATATTGCATGCCTACATGGCATGCCACTAATTTGCCACTCTCCACATGCACATCTATGATGCCCTATGTCAATAGCATAACTCTTTTCAAACCTCATAATCTTATATTCTTTCCCCCTACATAGATCGGATTGAATATCCTTCCATCCTCACTTGCTTTTTACAGACTAGCCCTCACAATAATGGATAAATCATCCCTCTAACCTGAGCATTCGCTCTTTCTATTATGTAATAATTGCATCATCATCCTTTTTATGCACTTTAGTAGGTCCAAATAAGATTTACACTTGTCATCACCCAACATACTACTGAAACTCGCAATCATGTTATTGGTAACATGATCAACACTAATTCTCTCATCAAATCTATGCCTACTCCAGTGATATGAATCTATTTCAGTCAACCATTTTATGGCTTCCTTATTAAGACCAACAATTTCTTGCATAACTAGCTTGAAGCTTTATTGGCCTCCTAAAACAGGTTTTTTAAGCATTGTCTAAGAAACTGTTGTCTGAAATTGACATAAATATGTCTTGCACAATACCTGCCAGGAAGTTGATATTAGTATAGTTATACAATTTAAAAAACTTAATAGCCAAATAACAATTTTAAAAACCTAACACTACCTTGTAGTTGCATAGGGAAAGACCTTCTTAATAGCACTGAGGATGACCTTCTACCTATCACTCATGAAGCACAATAGATCACTCAAAGGTTGATGCCGCGTCGATGAGAAAGACGATGACGTTGCTATTCAGGCTGGTGTGGTGTGCATCGGGTTAGTGTGGCTACCGAGATGGACATGAATGGAAAGGGGCTTAAATGATTTAAAGGTTATTTTAGTAAATTAGGGGTAGTTTTGCAATTTATTTGCTCTAAAGGGTATTTCTATAATTGTTTTGTATATTTAGGGCGTTTTGCTAAATTTCCATTATTAAATTATAGAAAATAGAAATGAAATTTGTTCACTTTTTATTTAACAAAATGACACCCATGAGTGGTTAGTAAGAATGATTGAGTCTTGAGGTTCACTCTCTCAAGGCCTTTAATGCCCGGTATGGATAGCTCGATATAGCTGGCCCATTTCGTTGTAGTGATTATCTGCCCAAATTTTATGTATTTAAAGGTATTGCCTGATTGTGTATAATATGTCAAACATTATAAGCTTGAAATGTGAGAATGAATAATTACTTTCATTTGATTATCATTTGTAAGCTCGAAATAGTTTGGCTTATCGAAGCCAAGAATATGCTACTTGGAAATTCCAGGCAGCAGGTTTTGCTCCCTGAAATTTTCAAGCAGTAGAATCTGCTGAATTCAGGTAGCAACCTGCCTAAATCTAGTTTATGTTGAATCCAATTTATCCGTTCAAGTTTTCTTTCACTTAAAAGTAAAATTTAAAGAAAAATTTTATGTTGATAGAGTAAAATTATGATGGAAGATGGATTAATGTGGGTTGATGGTATTATTTGATGATGCGTTTTATTTATTTTATTATAGTTTAATTTTTGGTTGGTAGATAATTAATTATTTGTATTGATGAGATGGTTATAATTTATTAGGGGTATTTTGGGTAACTTATGGTAGTTTCACAATTTTTTTGAGTGAGGGGTAATAATGTAAATAAGGTGTCAAAAAAGGGCAATTTTGCTAAATTCCCTTTAATAATCTTAGAGGCTATTAAAATGATTTTACACTTAAAAAAAAAAACAAAAAAAAACAAAAATCAGTTAATAAGGCAGATTTAAATGTTATTAAGTGAAAAAATTAAAAAAGTTTGAATTCTAAATACATTTTTCACATGTAGTAAAATTTTATAGACTTAATGAAAATATAGTAATTGAACAATAAATTTTTAACAAGAAAGGTTATTCGTTAGCTGCATTATATAAGAAAAACCATTATAAAAAATATTAGAAGACAAAATTCTAACTAATTTCTATGCTGCTAAAATTGTAATAATAAATTAGGGACTAGGGAGATCGAGCTAAAATGTTGGAATCTGAAGTCCAGGTTGTTGGCTGCTGGCGGCTAAAATGTTGTCAAGTTATCAATTGGAGAGATATGAACCAGCCACATTAAATGAATTTGTCATAAAAGTGACATAAAGATAAAGACAAGATTCTGCAAAGAAAATAATCACGAATAGCATGATATCCATGCTATCAAGTTAGTAAATTACAAGTAAGTATTCTCTATCATTTTTTTTTTTTATATTAAATTTGTGATAATCTAATGATACATCAGTATAAAAAATAATAGATTATTAAGATTGTTATATATTTTCTCTTGTATACATCACTCGAATTTAGGGGTCGTTTATTTTTTCCACTTAACACTTAATAACGCTGAATTGCATCACTTAAGTTATTTTCGTTTGTTTTTTTAAAGTGGTCAAATAACTTAAAACTATTAAAAAACAACTATAAAAATTAAGTAAGAATTTTTAACTTTTACTTAATTACAAATCACTTAATTACAGTTAAAGGTTTTTATTCTAAATCTATCATTGCTAAGATAATATAATTTCAAATTTATCTTAATTTTATATTGCTCAATATTTTTTTTCCCTTGATACTTAAAAACATATATTTGAAAAGAAAATTTTAAATATATCTCATCCTAAATTATCTTGGAATTAAACTAATATATTTAATTTACAATTTAAACATTCATTTTTGTAGTTGTTTTCTTGAATATATTAGTATATTTAAATAAATATATATATAAATATGATTAATACTACTATATTTGTTAATCATGTTTCAATTATGAATAAAATATTACTAATATGTACATAAAAAATGTTTTAGAATTTATTAAATTATTTATTTTCAGATGTTTGTATTAAATTAATTAAAATTACATAACAATAAATAGTAAAGAGAGTATAAATATCAATTTATTAGTTTTTAGATAATTTTAAATTTAAAAAACGAATAAGTTTACATTGTATTCAGAGGTAAGGAAAAAACAAACAAACAGGTTATTCAGATTTTATGTTTCAGTCACTATTCAGTCTTCAGTTTTCGGCAGCATTATTCAGTTTTCAGATAAAGAAATAAATGACTCTTTAAACTTCTCTATTGAAAAACAACTAAACCGTGAAACTCTTTTCTCAAAAAAAAAAAAAAAAAAAAAAAGCAGAAACTCTTTTCTCATCAAGTTGTTGCCTTTTGGCAATTAAAACGTGAAATTGATGCTATCAAGTTATCAACTGGAGAGATACGAACCAGCCACATTAAATGAATTTGACAAGATTTTGCAAAGATAAATAATTATGAATAATGCTACACTTTCTAAAAATTTATCCTAATCTTTTGTTCAAATGGTATGGTAAGATGATTTATAACAATCACACCTTACATAATTTTGTCATATCATTTGAGCAATAAATTTGAATAAAATTTTGGATAGTATAGCATTACAAAGAATAATGCTATAGTTCTCAAAGTTTTATCCAAATTTTCTGTCATATTAATGTGACAAGATAATTTGTAATAATCACATTAATTGTAAGTCGATACATTGATGATGTGTTAATAACAATTAAACTTGTTACATCATTTGAGTAATGAATATGAGTAAAATTTTGGGTAATGTAACATTACTCTAAAAAAAAAAAAAAAACTATTCGAATTGTTGGTATTGCAAGACCATATCCTTCCACTATATAAAGCCCTCAATGTTAGCATTTTAATCATACAATTAATTTGATCATTATAACCTCTAACTACTAGCTACCTTGTTCCTCCCATGGCACAACAATCACTTACTTCCACTAACCTGTCAGAAAGTTTAGAAGCCAAAACCAACCAACAAGATATTCGTCAATTGCCAAACATCCCCTCTAACATATGGAAGGACATTCATACATTTACTTCTAATGTCGATTCAGATTGTATCCTGGTAATCAATAGATCCTTTATCAAATTCATTATCAATGGTGTCTAAAATTTCTTTTCTTCAATTCAAGATCCTTTAATTGCTGATAAGATCCTTCCATATATAATCAATTTTTTACTTTTATTTAATTCGTATTAACCTTTTAATTTGGTGTTTTTTCATTATAAATTGATTTGCTATCATTTTTATAGGAATTTGATCAAACACATGGAAAGCAGATAGAAGAATTGAAAGAGAAGGCGAAGGAATTTTTAGTTGCTGCTACAGATGATACAGTGGAGAAAGTTAATTTGATCAACTCATTATGTAGGCTTGGTGTCTCATATCACTTTCAAGCTGAGATTGAAGTGCAACTGAATCATATTTTTGAATCTCATTGCAGCCTTGCTGATGAGAATGATTATGATTTATACACTATCAGCCTTCTATTTCGAGTTCTCAGGCAACATGGTTATAAAATGTCTTCTAGTAAGTATATGTCTCATATCGACGTTCTATATCCTGAATAAGAAAAATAAAGTTCGTAATTTCTCTTAACTTTTAAAAATTTAGGAAAAATACCCTATCCAATAATAAAGCCAACTTCCAAATTGAAACTTTAATCAATAGACTGTAATTAGGAGGTTTTTTAATCCAACTCAAGTATTAATTATAAAATTTGTCATAATATTGTATTTGAGTGTTAGACTACTTTAGTAACACGGTCAAGATTGACCAAGTGCTCATATTTACATTGGAATCTTGTATTTGTATTCTCATACAGAAAGCTTTAATGTTGCACCAAAAAACACAAATTACACATAATTAAAATTAACTATAACTTATGGATTCCGAATGGATCAGGTCATTTTAATAAATTTAAGGACAATGATGGTGAATTCACGGAAACTTCGGCCAGCGATGCGAAGGGAATGTTAAGTTTGTATGAAGCTGCGTTTCTAGGACTCCATGGGGAAGATATTCTTGAAGAAGCTCTTGCTTTCTCAAAGGCTCATCTCAAGTCCTTGGCTAAAAAATCAAGCCCTCATCTGGCAAAACAAATCATGAATGCCTTGGACTTGCCTTTGCACAAAAGCTTCCCAAGACTGGAAGCACTCAAATTCATTTCCTTCTACGAAGAAGAAGAATCTAGAAATGAATCCCTTCTCTTGTTTGCAAAGTTGGATTTTAATCGAGTACAACTATTGCACCAACAAGAGCTGAACCACCTTTTAAGGTAATTATGTGTTAATTAATTAGAAGTAATTCGTTTAGAAGCTTTACATTGTAATCCCCAAATTAATTTAATATAAAACACTTTCCGTTATATATGTCGAGTGGGTTTTGAAAAGTATTTATTTAAATATCAATTTTCGTATGTTGTTTAGACAAATCAGTAGAAATGAATTAATTGGCATATTATATTTGAATTGGTATTCATTCCAGGTGGTGGAAAGATTTGGATTTGCCATCAAAGCTGCCACATGTAAGAGACAGAGTTGTAGAGTCCTACTTATGGACAGTTATAGTATATTTTGAGCCCTGTTACTCTCGTGCAAGAATAATGCTATGCAAAGTTTCCATGTTGTTCGCAATTGTTGATGATACATATGATTCTTATGGTACTTTTGAAGAGCTTCAACTCCTCACAGATGCAATACAAAGGTACTTTTTTTTTTTTTTTTTTTTATCTCTCTTCATCAATTATGCAATCAATACCTAATTTAATTGATGTTTTAATATAAGTCTTAAGTATGAGATTTTTCATCTAAATAAAGTGTGGAATTAATTTTGTATTTTAGTACACTTTCTTTGTTCCCACTGACTTTTAAAAGAAAGAGTTCACTAAGAGAACAACAAAATAAATAGTGCATTTTGTGATAGCCGTATGGGAAAAGTATCAAGCCATACATAATGAATGGTTTTAATAATACAATTGAAGATCCCTATTTGATTTTGTATTTACATAAAATATGTTAATCTTTCAGGTGGGATATTAAAGCCCTCGATGATTTGCCAGACTATATGCAGATTATTTACAGCTATATCTTAAATCTTTTTGATGAAATAAACAATGATATGACTGAGAAAGAAAGATCTTATAGGGTTTCTTATATGAAGGATACGGTAAGATTTGTTAAGTTTCAACTTCTTTATTTCATGCATGTGTTGTCTTTTAGTTGTTTTTTTTTTTTTTTTTTTCTCTCGGAGAATAAAATATTAATAAAATTAGTTAATTAACGTACATTGTTTTTCTGTTATCAACCAGCTGCAAGAGATGGTTGCAGCTTACTTTGTAGAGGCACAATGGTCGAATCAAAATTATGTGCCTCCATTTGATGAGTATTACAAAAATGCATTTGTTACAATAGGAAGCTTTACATACACAGCAGCATCGTTTCTGGGAATGGGAGAAGAAACTGCAGAGATTAATGCATTTGAGTGGTTGCTAGATCAACCAAAAGTTCTTTGTGCAGCCTGGGCAATAGCCCGTCTTAAAAATGACATAATAGGCCACAAGGTACGATATTATTGTAAATATGTTTTGTTAATATACAAAAAATTTTGGATGCGGTACGTTTATTTTGATAAGATAATTATAGAGATTGTTAACTTGTATTTATTTGCATGAAGGTCGGTGAAAAAAGAGAACACGTAATCTGCAGCGTAGAATGTTTTATCAAAGAACATGGCTTATCGATGGAGGAAATGATTGAGAAGTTTAATACAATATTTGTAAATGCATGGAAAGACATCAACGAGGAGTGCATGAAGCCAACACCTGTCTCAATGGATATCCTTCTTCGAATTGTTAACGCTGCTCGACTTGTAGAATTTAGTTACAAGGATGGAGATGGATACACACATCCAGAAAAACTTAAAGATACTGTCTCTACGTTATTGGTTGATCAGATACCTATTTAAAATGTGTCTTCTTCTTGGGATATCTACTAGGGAGAGGACTGTATGCTTGTAATATAAATAAATGGATGAGTTTGGATTATGAATTTTGTTTACTGATTTGAAGTGGAATTTGTTGGTTTTTGTTTTTTTATTTGACTTGTCATGTCATGTTGATAATAATAAAGAAGAAAGTTGAATTGTACGAAATCGATTTTATACCCAAAGGAAATTCGACAAAGTGAAATTATTTAGTATTAAAATTGAATCAATTGCATGATTAAAATGCTAAAATAGAGAGCTTTATATAGTCGAAGGATATGGTCATGCAATACCAACAATTCAAATAGTTTTTTCTTTAGAGTAATGTTTCACTACTCAAAATTTTACCCAAATTTATTATCAAAATGATATGACATACTTAATGGTTACTACCACATCATCAATGCATCATCTTATAATAATATAGTTGGTATAAATCATTTTACACATCATTTGAATAAAAAATTTGGATAAAATTTTGTGAAGTATAATATTATTCTTTGTAATAAATGTTACACTATCCAAAAAAGAAATACTAGACCTCCTAAAGCTTTTGCACAAATCTATGATTAAATGATATGATATATGAGTTATTAAAATTTTATAAATCATAAGATGATATGATAATTAATATGATGTTGACAATTCACATGTTATATTATTTTACAATAAATTGGGGCAAAAAATTTGAGAAACATGACTCTACTTCAACTCAAAATTTTTTCAAAATTTATTACCTAAATGATGTGACAAACATATGTGTAATTACTACATTATCAATATATTATTCTATAATTAAGATGGTCGTTACAAATCCTCTTATCATACTATTTAGACAAAAAATTTTGGAAAGTATAATATTATTATTTCTTTATATATAATTATTGAGTATTGCTAGTGTTGGGATCTCAGTCAAATTCTTTACTCATTTGTCCCTATAACGTTTTAACCTAATCCTTCGCTTCTTTGTCCTTGTAGAGTTTTAACTTTTTTACTCCGTAAGATATGTAGTATTTTTAAGGTTTGAACTTGAAATCTTAAATATCTTTTGGCATCCAAAAGACATTTAAGATTCTAAGTTCAGACCTTAAAGACATTACCTATTTTACAGGGACAAATGAGTAAAGAATTTGGCTGATATCCCAACATATATTATGATATTCTCCACTAAAATGAGTGATACAACCAGTCTAATTACTTTGCCTAAATTTCATGTCAAATAATGTTTGACAAGTAATTTATAAAAATCTATAATAATGTCGTTAACATTCGTAACACATTTTATACGCCATATAATGTGATGGCAAGGAGTGATGCCACATCCCCTTACTCAATAATTTTTTATATGTTTATCAAAACTTTCCTCTATCAAAATTATGTTATATTAACAGACTGGCGCAATAAAAGAGTACTATCACAGTAGTGACAGAGACACCTCTAATATTTATCTGCACCCTTGTTGACTCAGCAAATAAGCCACAGTTAATCGTCAAGTCATCGCGACAAATAAATTAATGTCGAATTTCATTAACTGGTCTAAAAATGATTTCTTAAAATGAAGATACCAAATTTCTATTCTTTGATAGCATTTAATATCTTATATATTGTGTTAGCAGTAGTCTAATAAATTACTTGGATACCAATATAGAATAAAAAATGGAAACTAATAATTATACAAATTATTTTTATTTTTAAAATTCTTTCAAAAGCGTCATCTTTTTTGGGGGAAAAAAAAAAGTTTCCTTACATATAGAACAAGTGAAAGGACCTCATGATATAACATATTGTAAATAATATATAATTATACAAGTTATTTTGATTTTTTAAATTATTTCATTTTTTTGCAAAAACAGTTTCCTTATAGAACAAGCGAAAGGGCTCATCTTGTGTAGCATGTAACATGTTGTAAATAATATACAGATATTATTTAGCTGTAAAGGTTATTTTAGATATTTTATAAAATTAATTATGAGAGAATTTCGTATATTTAATCATATAACAGGAGGAGATTTTGATGAATAAATCAAACTAGAAGTGGATAATGGGAATAACCCGAGTCAATAAATGATCCCCATCCAACATCATCCAGTTGCTTGACTCAACTCAACTACTCTCTCCAATCAACTTTATATTCTACTTCGGTCATCAAAAGTTGCTCACGCGAATCCAAGGTCTAATAATTAAATTCACATTTTTCTAAGATGTGACTTCAACCTGCATATGCTAGCTGGATCTAAAAGGCCGTTAATAGCATAAGTATTTTTTGACAATATATAGCAGGAAATATTTACAAAGGCACAATAGCATGAAAATTTTTCTCTAGTCTCTACGCGGATTTGTGACGATTTCTCAAAATATATCCACATGTAAAAAAATGATTTGTCATCGCTAGAATTGTTTTGACATTTACAAGTATTTTTCTTTATAAGTCTCTGCACAAATTCATAATAATTTCTCAAGATATATCAATGTGTAAAGAAACTATTTGCGAACACTAAATTTGCTTCGACATTAATGGCTGCAATAAACATAAGTTTTGACCCTACAAATTATTCTCCAACCACAAATCACCATAACATACGTCATGCATTCACATGGAAATTATATCCACATAAATTCATGCTTCAATCCATGAGGAAGTTTCCCATTGCCGTGGTACAACAATATTGCCAGTGGAAGCTCAACATTAGGTAGACCAAATGACATTCTTGGGCAGATTCTCCTACCGGCACCAAATGGGATGTATTCAAAATTATTTCCTTTATAGCCAACAGCAGAATTATAGCACATGACATCTCCAACTAGATTATATGGCCTCTATGCAAACACAAGATATTATGAGTTTTGATCACTTCTTTCGCGAATTTTGCTGAAGAAACAACAACAACAATAGAAAGTTCACCAAGTTACAGTTGCATCAACGGGCCATATTTATTGGCCAAGTGTCTCAATTGATGATGGCGAAGATCAGAGCCAGCAACCTAGTGCTAATTTCCGATGACAGGTAATTTCTGAGGTCCGGGGGGTAGTTTTTAGGGTTGCCATTGTTTTTGAATCGCTTTCTTATATCTAGCACCAAGAAGAGAAAGAGAAGAGGGCTGATAAGGATTGAGGAGGAGAATTCAAGCTTGATGAGAAAAATAGATGATCCTGACAACTAGATTGTTATTGGCATGTTATTAGATCTTTTATACTGTTTCCCTTCTTGTTTATCACCTGCTTGTGACTATCTGCAGTACCTCTTAAAACTTAAAAGTGTGTCAAATCCCAAAAATAAAAAAATTTAAAAGTGTGACTGTCCCAAGGTGGCTCCATAGCAAAGTGCACTAATTCAGTTTAAGAATGTTCAAACTTTGAGTTATCCTACCATAAATGGTATCTAGAAAGAACCTTTAGAAGTGGATCCTATGTTTTAAAATATCACCTTTTAAATTTAGAAACATGGATTTCTAATGTTAAAAGATCGTTGTCTCGAATATTTATTAAATTCACAATCCTAAACTTAAGAGGTATGCCTTTAATTAATACAAAATGTTGCCCAACTCTTTTCACCCATAAGTCATCATTCTCCGAGCCCAAAAAAGAAACGTTTTCTTTGTCCTTGACATTATTCTCATGGATTGGGCGACACAAATGGGAGTCCATTAATATACACAATTTTTTGAACACGAGTCCATTAGTATACCGTTCAATAAATATTAGACCGGCAATATTTCCACCCTTTAAAAATTGTATATATTACTGTTTTTGTAGGTTCACCCCATTAGCTTTTTTTTTTTTTTTTTTGGAAATGCGAAAATTAATAATCACACCCCATATATTTATATATACCTTTTTCTTCATCTTGTTCTTAACTTCACCGCCACCATCAACATCATGTTCTCTTCCATCGAATTCATCGTCCAATCTTGATTTTGTTG
The DNA here is from genome assembly GCA_021234005.1 of Nephelium lappaceum. Taxonomy (NCBI): domain Eukaryota; kingdom Viridiplantae; phylum Streptophyta; class Magnoliopsida; order Sapindales; family Sapindaceae; genus Nephelium; species Nephelium lappaceum. The sequence goes on from CM037996.1 coordinate 35,676,932, forward strand.
AGGCCAATTTCTTGCTTCTAATCTCTAGTCTCTTCTCTTCTACTAGAAAAACCTCCTCATACATTGCTGCCTCTGCACTCCTTTCATTCTCTTCCTCTACCTCTATGTAGGCTTCAGCAGCCGTATTCACATATTTGAATTTACCAGCCCTTTTATCAAAAACAAAACAATAACAAAACCAACATAAACATTGACCAAGCAAAAAAAAAAAAAAAAAAAGAAGAAGAAGATAGAAAAATAAAAAACTAGAGAGCATACAAGGTTTTTTGCGCGAGAAGTGGGGGAACTGTTAGATATGTTGTGGTTGTCCCATGGTAATGGTTGACCAAAATATGTTATACATACATACTAAAATATTCAAAGTACTGTATATATATCACTATTACAGCAAGAGACGAAATCCATGCTTAAAACTACATGGAACAAAGACTGCTTTAGGCTGAGATTTTCCTCGCCTCCTTATGAAAACTATTCATTGTTGCTTTAATTGTTTTTTCAATGATATTATCAGAGGGTAATATTGAAATTTTAAAAATAATTATAATCAGGTGTGTAGATACAAATATTAGAGGGGTGTAAATGTCGCCATTCTAAATATTATCTGAAAAAAAAATGATATAACAGTAAATTATATTTTTCTTCTACCTACAGAAGTATAAATAACATGATATAAATGTGGGATCATTAATATATATTTCTTCTCTGTAGAAATTAACATGACATGATCTACTCGGTTAAAGATAAAAAGTAGCATTATATCTTAATCGCAATCTCACAGCAAACTTGAGGTAGTAGAGCAATGGCTCGTGATGTCGTTTTCACAGAAACGTAATTCTTATGGATAAAGTATTTAGGTTAATCAATTGAAACCAAGGTAATTGACATAATGGAAGTATGACAATAATCAAACACCAAACAATAGGACTTTAAAGTGTGAGAATCGGACAATTTGAAGTTCAATATATTTTTTTTCTCCAACTGCTGTGAGAAAGTCCATTTATAAAATTTGAAGCCTTTTTTTTTTTTACCATTAATTTGAGAGATTATATATTATAAGACTACCGTTCTTTGTGACTTAATAATAGAAAGCCTTCATCTAAGCTGATGAGTCATTATACTATACTACATGTGAAATTTTTATATATTGATGACATATGTACAGTTCTCTATAATAGGAATAAGATAAATTTTCGTCAATGCAGTTTTTATCTAATGTCTACTTAGGCCATTAGGTGGCAAGATAATTAAAAGTCAACAAAAACTGAATAAATAAATAAATGACAAGATTTGAGCGAAAATTTTGGACTAGTGTTACTCAATTATATATAAAATAGTCTCTCTTGCATATCTAGTAACATATACGGGCAGTTGCCCAAATAATTAAAGAAAGCTGAATATATAATACAAAATACATGCACAAATAACCACATTTTCCATATTCTTTTTAATTTTATTTCTTTTCGATTCGAGTCAATAATCCGTCATTTTCTATTGCATGACTCCAATTATCACTCCCTTCGCTTAATAATTCTATGACCTGAATTGTTGACAACGAATCTCTTTCCTAGGGTTCCTACTATTGCCTAGTTGAAGTAGAAGATTGCTAGCTGAAGCAGGACAAATCACAAGTAATTGTCGAATCTACAAAAATCTGTAGTGACAATGAAATTGTCCCAAATACACAATTATTTAACTAATTGCTCATTTATCTCTCAGAAATGAAGACAAGCCTTTTTATTTTATTATTTCCTAACTTACTCTTATCTGGTATCTTATTAAAGGTGTTAATTTGCAGTCTAATCACTTGTAGGACGACATAGAATAAGCAACGAAAACCACTTCTTTCACAATCAGTTTTGATTTTGTGGTTGTAATTAAAGTCTACTTATAGAACAAGCGGGCGCTATCTATACCCTGTAACATATTGTTGATAATATCTAGATTAGCACAAAAATATTTGTCTCTGTTGTGCAAGAAAAATCCAGAAGACAATCCATATGGCTACATATGCAATCAAAGAGGAGAAAGATCCATTCACTCAATGGAAAATTGCAAGGTTCGGTTGGCTTAATGATAATGCTTTTCACTAATTTATAGGTTAGGTTGGATTCAAATTGTGTTTTTCGCAACCAAATCCTTATATATATATATATATATATATATGTATGTATATATACGGGTCCCCTTAGATATACCTTGGGTATTAATATACTTGATAAAAAAAATGAGTGATTGCATTCTAAAATTGTTGATTATAATTTATTATAGGGAAAATCCTAAAAAACCACCTGACTAATGAAACAATCTCGTTTTATCACCCATTGTTTCATTTTCATTCGATTTACCACAAACGTTAGTCTGTTAATAGAAAAGTGAGATCTAACATTTGTAGAGTCCAAAAAGACCAAATTGTCCTTGATATGATATTGCAATAAGGAAACTACCCCTTGAGATGATTGTTAGGCATGCAACAACTCTTTTGCATGTCTGTAAAAGCGCACCCTATTGCTAACCTACATAAAAAACACTCGCACTTTCTATTTTCTCTCACCAAACACTATATCAAAATTTTCTCTCATTTTTTTTGCTCTCTCTTAGACTTGGTGCATTCTCTCTCAGAACATCATTAACAACAACTACAACAGCTGATTGAAAAAGAAGCAACAGAAAAGCGAGTAGCAATGCAATGCAAGGATGGATGAAAGCCATTATGGTGTGCAATGTAATTGTATTTGTTGTAGGCATGACAATGATTGCTAAATACTGTAATGTGTAATAATAAAATGCATAATAAAAGAGTACTAATGTTCAACTATTCTAATGTATAAATAAACATAAAGTGGTGCTAATATTCAGTGGTTCTAAAGTTCCCACTGACCTAAAGTCAATAACATGAATTGACAAACAAAATAACAAGTCTATAGCCAAAAAAAGCAAATAATAGTTCTAATAAAAGGAAATAACAGTGCTGGTACCAACCCAACACTTGTAACCAGCATATGGTGCAAGTTCTTAACAAAATACTAAGAAAGTAACTTGAAAACTAACTAGAAACTAACTGAGCCCATCACTCATGATCTTGTGAGACTTGTGTGACTTGTGAGCTTGGTTGAGTTTGAGAAGAAGTTACAGTATTGGAATTGGAAGCAGTCGCAACATTGGAATTGGAGGCAACATTATTTGATTTAGATTTTTTCTGTCAATGCAAAATGAATAGAAGAATTAGATAAAGTTTGCTAATAACATACAATATGAACTGTTAAAAAAACTACCCTTTGAGAATTAGATAAAGTTGCAGAATTGGAATTGGAGGCACCATCATTTGATTTTGATTTTTTCTATCAGCACAAAATTAATAAGAGAATTAATAAAGTTTGTTAGACGCATAAAAAATGAACTGTTTAAAAAACTACATTTTAAGAACTTTTAGGCTATGTTTTTGAGGCAGTATTGGAACTTGAGGCACCATTCTTTGATCGTTTCTGTCAAACAAAAAAAAAAAAAAAAAAGAGGTTTATGGAAACTTTGTAAGATAAAACAAGAAAGTGGTTGAATCTACCTTCTGTGTTTTTGGAGGTGGTCCATCATTTCTGCACAACCTTTTATTATGCCCAAGCTATGAACATCTAGTGCACTTCACAGTTCCACACCTTATTTTGCCTAAACTTGATCCTTTAGCTTTCTCTTCTGGTTCTCAGATTCGAATCTTCTTTGGTTAGCCAACTCTTCCCTTCAATGGAGGTGGGTCAACTAGGTCACCATCAACATTGTCTCATGTAAATTTATATGGGATGAGGTGAATCATACATTTGTAAGTGTTGAGAAAAGTGGTTTTGGTCAGTAATGGATGGACATAAGTCCTTCAATACAAGTTGCTTGCCATATGATGCAGTGTAGTGGTTTATGCATAATATTGCATGCCTACATGGCATGCCACTAATTTGCCACTCTCCACATGCACATCTATGATGCCCTATGTCAATAGCATAACTCTTTTCAAACCTCATAATCTTATATTCTTTCCCCCTACTATAGATCGGATTGAATATCCTTCCATCCTCACTTGCTTTTTACAGACTAGCCCTCACAATAATGGATAAATCATCCCTCTAACCTGAGCATTCGCTCTTTCTATTATGTAATAATTGCATCATCATCCTTTTTATGCACTTTAGTAGGTCCAAATAAGATTTACACTTGTCATCACCCAACATACTACTGAAACTCGCAATCATGTTATTGGTAACATGATCAACACTAATTCTCTCATCAAATCTATGCCTACTCCAGTGATATGAATCTATTTCAGTCAACCATTTTATGGCTTCCTTATTAAGACCAACAATTTCTTGCATAACTAGCTTGAAGCTTTATTGGCCTCCTAAAACAGGTTTTTTAAGCATTGTCTAAGAAACTGTTGTCTGAAATTGACATAAATATGTCTTGCACAATACCTGCCAGGAAGTTGATATTAGTATAGTTATACAATTTAAAAAACTTAATAGCCAAATAACAATTTTAAAAACCTAACACTACCTTGTAGTTGCATAGGGAAAGACCTTCTTAATAGCACTGAGGATGACCTTCTACCTATCACTCATGAAGCACAATAGATCACTCAAAGGTTGATGCCGCGTCGATGAGAAAGACGATGACGTTGCTATTCAGGCTGGTGTGGTGTGCATCGGGTTAGTGTGGCTACCGAGATGGACATGAATGGAAAGGGGCTTAAATGATTTAAAGGTTATTTTAGTAAATTAGGGGTAGTTTTGCAATTTATTTGCTCTAAAGGGTATTTCTATAATTGTTTTGTATATTTAGGGCGTTTTGCTAAATTTCCATTATTAAATTATAGAAAATAGAAATGAAATTTGTTCACTTTTTATTTAACAAAATGACACCCATGAGTGGTTAGTAAGAATGATTGAGTCTTGAGGTTCACTCTCTCAAGGCCTTTAATGCCCGGTATGGATAGCTCGATATAGCTGGCCCATTTCGTTGTAGTGATTATCTGCCCAAATTTTATGTATTTAAAGGTATTGCCTGATTGTGTATAATATGTCAAACATTATAAGCTTGAAATGTGAGAATGAATAATTACTTTCATTTGATTATCATTTGTAAGCTCGAAATAGTTTGGCTTATCGAAGCCAAGAATATGCTACTTGGAAATTCCAGGCAGCAGGTTTTGCTCCCTGAAATTTTCAAGCAGTAGAATCTGCTGAATTCAGGTAGCAACCTGCCTAAATCTAGTTTATGTTGAATCCAATTTATCCGTTCAAGTTTTCTTTCACTTAAAAGTAAAATTTAAAGAAAAATTTTATGTTGATAGAGTAAAATTATGATGGAAGATGGATTAATGTGGGTTGATGGTATTATTTGATGATGCGTTTTATTTATTTTATTATAGTTTAATTTTTGGTTGGTAGATAATTAATTATTTGTATTGATGAGATGGTTATAATTTATTAGGGGTATTTTGGGTAACTTATGGTAGTTTCACAATTTTTTTGAGTGAGGGGTAATAATGTAAATAAGGTGTCAAAAAAGGGCAATTTTGCTAAATTCCCTTTAATAATCTTAGAGGCTATTAAAATGATTTTACACTTAAAAAAAAAAAACAAAAAAAAACAAAAATCAGTTAATAAGGCAGATTTAAATGTTATTAAGTGAAAAAATTAAAAAAGTTTGAATTCTAAATACATTTTTCACATGTAGTAAAATTTTATAGACTTAATGAAAATATAGTAATTGAACAATAAATTTTTAACAAGAAAGGTTATTCGTTAGCTGCATTATATAAGAAAAACCATTATAAAAAATATTAGAAGACAAAATTCTAACTAATTTCTATGCTGCTAAAATTGTAATAATAAATTAGGGACTAGGGAGATCGAGCTAAAATGTTGGAATCTGAAGTCCAGGTTGTTGGCTGCTGGCGGCTAAAATGTTGTCAAGTTATCAATTGGAGAGATATGAACCAGCCACATTAAATGAATTTGTCATAAAAGTGACATAAAGATAAAGACAAGATTCTGCAAAGAAAATAATCACGAATAGCATGATATCCATGCTATCAAGTTAGTAAATTACAAGTAAGTATTCTCTATCATTTTTTTTTTTTTATATTAAATTTGTGATAATCTAATGATACATCAGTATAAAAAATAATAGATTATTAAGATTGTTATATATTTTCTCTTCGTATACATCACTCGAATTTAGGGGTCGTTTATTTTTTCCACTTAACACTTAATAACGCTGAATTGCATCACTTAAGTTATTTTCGTTTGTTTTTTTAAAGTGGTCAAATAACTTAAAACTATTAAAAAACAACTATAAAAATTAAGTAAGAATTTTTAACTTTTTACTTAATTACAAATCACTTAATTACAGTTAAAGGTTTTTATTCTAAATCTATCATTGCTAAGATAATATAATTTCAAATTTATCTTAATTTTATATTGCTCAATATTTTTTTTCCCTTGATACTTAAAAACATATATTTGAAAAGAAAATTTTAAATATATCTCATCCTAAATTATCTTGGAATTAAACTAATATATTTAATTTACAATTTAAACATTCATTTTTGTAGTTGTTTTCTTGAATATATTAGTATATTTAAATAAATATATATATAAATATGATTAATACTACTATATTTGTTAATCATGTTTCAATTATGAATAAAATATTACTAATATGTACATAAAAAATGTTTTAGAATTTATTAAATTATTTATTTTCAGATGTTTGTATTAAATTAATTAAAATTACATAACAATAAATAGTAAAGAGAGTATAAATATCAATTTATTAGTTTTTAGATAATTTTAAATTTAAAAAACGAATAAGTTTACATTGTATTCAGAGGTAAGGAAAAAACAAACAAACAGGTTATTCAGATTTTATGTTTCAGTCACTATTCAGTCTTCAGTTTTCGGCAGCATTATTCAGTTTTCAGATAAAGAAATAAATGACTCTTTAAACTTCTCTATTGAAAAACAACTAAACCGTGAAACTCTTTTCTCAAAAAAAAAAAAAAAAAAAAAGCAGAAACTCTTTTCTCATCAAGTTGTTGCCTTTTGGCAATTAAAACGTGAAATTGATGCTATCAAGTTATCAACTGGAGAGATACGAACCAGCCACATTAAATGAATTTGACAAGATTTTGCAAAGATAAATAATTATGAATAATGCTACACTTTCTAAAAATTTATCCTAATCTTTTGTTCAAATGGTATGGTAAGATGATTTATAACAATCACACCTTACATAATTTTGTCATATCATTTGAGCAATAAATTTGAATAAAATTTGGATAGTATAGCATTACAAAGAATAATGCTATAGTTCTCAAAGTTTTATCCAAATTTTCTGTCATATTAATGTGACAAGATAATTTGTAATAATCACATTAATTGTAAGTCGATACATTGATGATGTGTTAATAACAATTAAACTTGTTACATCATTTGAGTAATGAATATGAGTAAAATTTTGGGTAATGTAACATTACTCTAAAAAAAAAAAAAAAACTATTCGAATTGTTGGTATTGCAAGACCATATCCTTCCACTATATAAAGCCCTCAATGTTAGCATTTTAATCATACAATTAATTTGATCATTATAACCTCTAACTACTAGCTACCTTGTTCCTCCCATGGCACAACAATCACTTACTTCCACTAACCTGTCAGAAAGTTTAGAAGCCAAAACCAACCAACAAGATATTCGTCAATTGCCAAACATCCCCTCTAACATATGGAAGGACATTCATACATTTACTTCTAATGTCGATTCAGATTGTATCCTGGTAATCAATAGATCCTTTATCAAATTCATTATCAATGGTGTCTAAAATTTCTTTTCTTCAATTCAAGATCCTTTAATTGCTGATAAGATCCTTCCATATATAATCAATTTTTACTTTTATTTAATTCGTATTAACCTTTTAATTTGGTGTTTTTTCATTATAAATTGATTTGCTATCATTTTTATAGGAATTTGATCAAACACATGGAAAGCAGATAGAAGAATTGAAAGAGAAGGCGAAGGAATTTTTAGTTGCTGCTACAGATGATACAGTGGAGAAAGTTAATTTGATCAACTCATTATGTAGGCTTGGTGTCTCATATCACTTTCAAGCTGAGATTGAAGTGCAACTGAATCATATTTTTGAATCTCATTGCAGCCTTGCTGATGAGAATGATTATGATTTATACACTATCAGCCTTCTATTTCGAGTTCTCAGGCAACATGGTTATAAAATGTCTTCTAGTAAGTATATGTCTCATATCGACGTTCTATATCCTGAATAAGAAAAATAAAGTTCGTAATTTCTCTTAACTTTTAAAAATTTAGGAAAAATACCCTATCCAATAATAAAGCCAACTTCCAAATTGAAACTTTAATCAATAGACTGTAATTAGGAGGTTTTTTAATCCAACTCAAGTATTAATTATAAAATTTGTCATAATATTGTATTTGAGTGTTAGACTACTTTAGTAACACGGTCAAGATTGACCAAGTGCTCATATTTACATTGGAATCTTGTATTTGTATTCTCATACAGAAAGCTTTAATGTTGCACCAAAAAACACAAATTACACATAATTAAAATTAACTATAACTTATGGATTCCGAATGGATCAGGTCATTTTAATAAATTTAAGGACAATGATGGTGAATTCACGGAAACTTCGGCCAGCGATGCGAAGGGAATGTTAAGTTTGTATGAAGCTGCGTTTCTAGGACTCCATGGGGAAGATATTCTTGAAGAAGCTCTTGCTTTCTCAAAGGCTCATCTCAAGTCCTTGGCTAAAAAATCAAGCCCTCATCTGGCAAAACAAATCATGAATGCCTTGGACTTGCCTTTGCACAAAAGCTTCCCAAGACTGGAAGCACTCAAATTCATTTCCTTCTACGAAGAAGAAGAATCTAGAAATGAATCCCTTCTCTTGTTTGCAAAGTTGGATTTTAATCGAGTACAACTATTGCACCAACAAGAGCTGAACCACCTTTTAAGGTAATTATGTGTTAATTAATTAGAAGTAATTCGTTTAGAAGCTTTACATTGTAATCCCCAAATTAATTTAATATAAAACACTTTCCGTTATATATGTCGAGTGGGTTTTGAAAAGTATTTATTTAAATATCAATTTTCGTATGTTGTTTAGACAAATCAGTAGAAATGAATTAATTGGCATATTATATTTGAATTGGTATTCATTCCAGGTGGTGGAAAGATTTGGATTTGCCATCAAAGCTGCCACATGTAAGAGACAGAGTTGTAGAGTCCTACTTATGGACAGTTATAGTATATTTTGAGCCCTGTTACTCTCGTGCAAGAATAATGCTATGCAAAGTTTCCATGTTGTTCGCAATTGTTGATGATACATATGATTCTTATGGTACTTTTGAAGAGCTTCAACTTCTCACAGATGCAATACAAAGGTACTTTTTTTTTTTTTTTTTTTATCTCTCTTCATCAATTATGCAATCAATACCTAATTTAATTGATGTTTTAATATAAGTCTTAAGTATGAGATTTTTCATCTAAATAAAGTGTGGAATTAATTTTGTATTTTAGTACACTTTCTTTGTTCCCACTGACTTTTAAAAGAAAGAGTTCACTAAGAGAACAACAAAATAAATAGTGCATTTTGTGATAGCCGTATGGGAAAAGTATCAAGCCATACATAATGAATGGTTTTAATAATACAATTGAAGATCCCTATTTGATTTTGTATTTACATAAAATATGTTAATCTTTCAGGTGGGATATTAAAGCCCTCGATGATTTGCCAGACTATATGCAGATTATTTACAGCTATATCTTAAATCTTTTTGATGAAATAAACAATGATATGACTGAGAAAGAAAGATCTTATAGGGTTTCTTATATGAAGGATACGGTAAGATTTGTTAAGTTTCAACTTCTTTATTTCATGCATGTGTTGTCTTTTAGTTGTTTTTTTTTTTTTTTTTCTCTCGGAGAATAAAATATTAATAAAATTAGTTAATTAACGTACATTGTTTTTCTGTTATCAACCAGCTGCAAGAGATGGTTGCAGCTTACTTTGTAGAGGCACAATGGTCGAATCAAAATTATGTGCCTCCATTTGATGAGTATTACAAAAATGCATTTGTTACAATAGAAGCTTTACATACACAGCAGCATCGTTTCTGGGAATGGGAGAAGAAACTGCAGAGATTAATGCATTTGAGTGGTTGCTAGATCAACCAAAAGTTCTTTGTGCAGCCTGGGCAATAGCCCGTCTTAAAAATGACATAATAGGCCACAAGGTACGATATTATTGTAAATATGTTTGTTAATATACAAAAAATTTTGGATGCGGTACGTTTATTTTGATAAGATAATTATAGAGATTGTTAACTTGTATTTATTTGCATGAAGGTCGGTGAAAAAAGAGAACACGTAATCTGCAGCGTAGAATGTTTTATCAAAGAACATGGCTTATCGATGGAGGAAATGATTGAGAAGTTTAATACAATATTTGTAAATGCATGGAAAGACATCAACGAGGAGTGCATGAAGCCAACACCTGTCTCAATGGATATCCTTCTTCGAATTGTTAACGCTGCTCGACTTGTAGAATTTAGTTACAAGGATGGAGATGGATACACACATCCAGAAAAACTTAAAGATACTGTCTCTACGTTATTGGTTGATCAGATACCTATTTAAAATGTGTCTTCTTCTTGGGATATCTACTAGGGAGAGGACTGTATGCTTGTAATATAAATAAATGGATGAGTTTGGATTATGAATTTTGTTTACTGATTTGAAGTGGAATTTGTTGGTTTTTGTTTTTTTATTTGACTTGTCATGTCATGTTGATAATAATAAAGAAGAAAGTTGAATTGTACGAAATCGATTTTATACCCAAAGGAAATTCGACAAAGTGAAATTATTTAGTATTAAAATTGAATCAATTGCATGATTAAAATGCTAAAATAGAGAGCTTTATATAGTCGAAGGATATGGTCATGCAATACCAACAATTCAAATAGCTTTTTCTTTAGAGTAATGTTTCACTACTCATATATAGAACAAGTTTCCTTACATATATAGAACAAGTGAAAGGGCCTCATGATATAACATATTGTAAATAATATATAATTATACAAGTTATTTTGATTTTTTAAATTATTTCATTTATTTGCAAAAACAGTTTCCTTATAGAACAAGCGAAAGGGCTCATCTTGTGTAGCATGTAACATGTTGTAAATAATAGACAGATATTATTTAGCTGTAAAGGTTATTTTAGATATTTTATAAAATTAATTATGAGAGAATTTTGTATATTTAATCATATAACAGGAGGAGATTTTGATGAATAAATCAAACTAGAAGTGGATAATGGGAATAACCCGAGTCAATAAATGATCCCCATCCAACATCATCCAGTTGCTTGACTCAACTCAACTACTCTCTCGAATCAACTTTACATTCTGCTTTGGTCATCAAAAGTTGCTCATGCACATCCAAGGTCTAAAAATTAAATTCACATTTTTTTAAGATGTGACTTCAACCTGCATATGCTGAATCCGAAAGGCCATCAATAGCATAAGCATTTTTAGACAATATATAGCAGGAAATATTTTCAAAGACACAATAGCTTGAAAATTTTTCTCTAGTCTCTACACAGATTTGTGACGATTTCTCAAAATATATCCATACGTAAAAAAATTATTTGTCATCGCTAAAATTGTTTTGACATTTACAAGTATTTTCTTTTGAAGTCTCTAGACAAATTCATAATAATTTGTCAAGATACATCAATGTGGAAAGAAACTATCTGCGAACACTAAAGTTGCTTTGACATTAATAGCTGCAATAAACATAAATTTGACCCCACAAATTATTCACCAGCCACAAATCATCATAACATACGCCATGCGTTCGCATGGAAATTATATCCACATAAATTCATGCTTCAATCCATGAGGAAGTTTCCAATTGAAGTGGAACAACAATATTGCCAGTGGAAGCTCAACATTAGCTAGACCAAATGACATTCTTGGGCAGATTCTCCTACCGGCACCAAATGGATGTATTCAAAATTATTTCCTTTGTAGTCAACAGGAGAATTATAGCACATGACATCTCCTACTAGATTATATGGCCTCGATGCAAACACAAGATATCATGAGTTTTCATCACTTCTTTGGAGAATTCTGCTGAAGAAACACCAACAGTAGAAAGTTCACCAAGTTACAGTTGCATCAACGGGCTATATTTATTGGCCAAGTGTCTTAATTGATGATGGGGAAGATCAGAGCCAGCAAGCTGGTGCTAATTTCCTTTGATAGGTAATTTCTGAGGTCCGGGGGGTAGTTTTTTAGGGTTGCCATTGTTTTTGAATCGCTTTCTTATATCATGCACCAAGAAGAGAAAGAGAAGAGAGCTGATAAGGATTGAGGAGGAGAATTCAAGCTCGATGAGAAAAATAGATGACACTGACGACTAGATTATTATTGGCATGTTATTAGATCTTTTATACTGTTTCCCTTCTTGTTTATCACTTGCTTGTCACCATTTGCAATACTTCTTGAAAGTGTGTCAAATTCCAAAAATAAAAAAATTTAAAGTGTGACCGCTCCAAGTGGTCCGATAGCAACGTGCACTAATTCAGTTTGAGAATGTTCAAACTTTGAGTTATCCTAATGTAATTGGTATCTAAAAAGAACCTTTAGAAATGGATCCTATTTTTTTTTAAAACTATCACGTGTCAAATTTAGAAATATGGATTTCTAATGTTAAAATATCGTTGTCTCAAACATTCATTAAATTCACAGTCCTAAACTTAAGAGGTATATCAGCTCTCAGCGAAACTGGGAGATTGTTTCATTCACTTAGGAAATTCAAGCTTCTAATCAAAATTCATGAATTTTAGTTACTTTCTGCTGTTTTATTGCTAGATTAAAATAATTGTATCATTATTTGTGCTTTAACAAAATTCTTTTATATATAATAAAAATCATTTTAATAATGCCTCATAATTAATAGAAACTAAATTGATATTTGATAATTATCTAAACGATTAAAATGTAAATTATCCTTAAATTTTAATGGAACGAAACAGATCTGCAATATTCTTGAAAATGACTTCTACGTTTAATATCATTTCAGTGAAATGATTTCACATGTGTTATAGTGTTGAATTTTGGAGGTGCCTTTCAGACAAAAACATTTAGGCAGGGTACGTTGAGCTTGACAGAATCTACATAGGCGCTGTCTCAAAGCGATAGGACCATATTATTGTCTTTTCCAGAAGGCAGAATAGATTTCTTATACCTTGTAAAGTAAAAATAATTTCAACCATTCGCCCACTCTAAATTTTAATATTTCTTGACTTGTCATATTAGAATTAAATATAATTTAATATTCCAGATTGCGATCTTGTTAGCCATCCTTCATAGTTCATATAAGGACCCAAACTCGAATATATACTTCCTGTGTTGTCATTATTTAATAAGATATCATTTTCTTTTCTTTTCTTTTTTTTAAGAAGCTAATTAATTAGGAATCATTGTTGTATCTATTTTCTATAATTTAACTCGATCCATGTGATGACAAACATTCGATTTTGGTTTGGCTTTCAAGGATGGTATTGAAAGCGAAATAAATAAATAAGGAAAAAAAAAAGGATAGGCCTACGTTAGAAGTAGAATCTAATAATATTGCCGAAGATTTTTTGTGAAACAAATAGTTATAAGGCATTTTGTTGGATGGATGCTAGAAAGAGAATATATATAATATCAAATTGTTATAATGTTTTTACAACACGTCATCTCAAAATAAAAAATAAAAAATTGTGCAGTCACCAGTCTGTAGACATGCTGTGCAAATGAGCGATGCGCTGTAATTATACTGTTGAGAGCTGACATTTGTTAAAAAAGCTGTTATTTTTAATTATTATTATTATTTTATTTTAAAAACTGCTGGAAGTGTTTTTTTGGGACACGTGCCGCGCTCATTCTTCTTTGCTTTTTTCAGTTTGTCCAGAATAAAGCTATCAATCAAACTCCGAAAATTCATTCATTTTACTTTGTTTTCTGAATTCATTTTCTAAATTTTGGCAAGTGGCACCAATCAATCAATTTAATTATAGTTAAAATTTTAAAATATTATAGATGTAATGGTACTCTAAACATTCTGTTATTTAAATTTTAAAATATAAAATTTTAACTTTGTTATCTTATTAATTTACATATCAGAATTGACTAAAACATATTTATCACATTAATGATAAATTAACGCACAAAAACAAGCTTCAATGCATCCATTCCCTGTCCAAATCACAATTCATAAATCATGCCTTATATATATATAGAGCTCAAAAAACTACTATTTTTAATTATTATTATTATTTATTATTATCAAACATTGTTTTACATAAATATATATATATTTAACTTGTTCTTAATTTTCGACGCTTTTATTACTATGTTCATATGCTCCTTCTAAACAAATTTTTTGGATCCACCACTACTTTTCACTCTCTTAACCCTAATGAGGAAAAAATGCCTTTTATACCACGTACAAAAAGACTTAAAGGGCCTCTCATCCATTTTAATCAAATGAGCCAATTTAATGTGTTGTGTCCATATAAGAGAGAACCTAACTCAATAAATCTCCACTTTCCCTATTATATGGAGGGGTTCACCATTCCGACAATCAACTGACAGACTTCAAGCTTCTCCCCCGGTAAAACTTTTGTCAACATATTAAATCCATTATGATCGGTGTGAACTTTTTCAATTTCCAACAATTTATCATTTAAAATATCTTTGATCCAACGGTATCTCACGTCAATATGTTTCAACCTTGCATGGAAAGTAAGGTTCTTACCAAGATGAATGACACTTTGACTATTAAAAAATAACGCATATTTTTGCTGTTTGAAGCCAAGTTCTCCTGTAAACTTTTTCATCCATAGCAACTCCTTGCAAGCTTCAGTTGCTGCAATGAACTCTACCTTTGTGGTGGAAAGTGCAACACACTTTTGCAGCTTTGATTTCCAAACTACAGGAGCAACAAGATAGCTAGAGGTTATAATGATAGAATTAATTGTATGATTAAAATGCTAAAATAGAGAGCTTTATATATAGTGGAAGGAGATGGTCTTGCGTTACCAATAATTCGAATAGCTTTTTCTTTAGAGTAATGTTACACTACTCAAAATTTTATCTAAATTTATCGTTCAAATAATGTGATATGTTTAATTGTTACCACTACATCATCAATGCATGATTTTATAATAATATGGTTATTACAAATTATTTCGCACGTTATTTAGGTAAAAATTTTTGGTAAAATTTTGTGAATTGTAGTATTATTTTTTGTAATTAATGTTACACTATCCAAAAGAGTAATGCTAGGCTTCTCAAAATTTTTGTCCAAATCTATGACCAAATGATATGGTATGTGAGTTATTAATATCTTATAAATCATGAGATAATATAATAATTAATATAATATTGACAATTCACGTGTTATATCATCTGGTAATAAATTTTGACAAAAACTTTGAGAAACATAACATTACTTCAACTCAAAATTTTTTCCAAATCTATTACCTAAATGATGTGATAAGTTTATTTATAATTATTGTATTAACAATATATCATTCTGTAATTAATATGATTATTATAAATTATCATACCATATTATTTGGATAAAAAATTTGAAAAAACTTTTGAAAAATATAATATTATTCTTTTTTTATGCAAAATTATTGAGTGATACTACTACTGGGACCTTATTCAAGTTCTTTACTCATTTGTCCCTATAAGGTTTTGACCCAATCTTTCGTTTACTTGTCCTCATAGGGTTTTAACATTTTAACTACATAGGATATATAGTGTTTTTGAGATTTGAACTCAAGATCTTAAATATTTTTTGATATCCAAAAGATATTTAAGGTCTTGAGTTCAAATCTTAAAGACGCTACCAATCCTACAGGGACAGATGACTAAATGAGTGAAGGATTGAACTGAAGTCCTAACATATATTATAATATTCTCCACTAAAATGAGTGATACAACTAGTTTAATTATTTTGCCTAAATTTCATATCAAATAATGTATGACAAGTAATTTATAAAAATCTATAATAATGTCGTTAAGGATTCATAACAACTTTTATACGCCACATAATGTGATGGCAAGGAGTGATGCCACATCTTCTCACTCAATAATTTTTAAAATGTTTATCAAAACTTTTTTTCTATAAAAATTATGTTATATTAACATACCGGCGCAATAAATTAAAGACTACTATCACACTAGTGACAGATACACTTTCAATAATCCACAGTTAATAATCAAATCATCGCGACAAATAAATTAATGTCAAATTTCATTAATCGGTCAAAAAATGATTTCTCAAAATGTAGATACCCAATTTCTATTCTTTGATAGCATTTAATATCTTATATATTGTGTTAGCAATAGTCTAATTAATTACTTGGATACCAATATAGAATAAAAAATGGAAACTAATAATTTTTTTTATAATAATGGAAACTAATAATTATATAAATTATTTTGATTTTTCAAATTATTTCATCTTTTATTTGAAAAAACAGCTTCCTTATAGAACAAGTAAAAGGGCCTCATCTTGTGTAGCATGTAACATATTGTAAATAATATATTGATATTATTTAACTGTAAGGGTTATTTTAGACATTTTATAAAATTATGAGGGAATTTTGTATATTTAATCATATCAAACTAGAAGTGGATAATGGGAATAACCCGAGTCAATAAATGATCCCCATCTAACATTATCTAGTTGCTTCACTCGACCCAATTAACTACTCTTTCCAATCAACTTTATATTCTACTTTGGTCATCAAAAGTTGCTCATGCACATCCAAGGTCTAATAATTAAATTCAAATTTTTCTAAGGTGTGACTTCAACCTGCATATGCTGGATTTAAAAGGCCATTAATAGCATCAGCATTTTTTGACACTATATAGCAGGAAATATTTTCAAAGGCACAATAGCATGAAAATTTTTCTCTAGTCCCTACACAGATTTGTGATGATTTCTCAAAATATATCCTTATGTAAAAAAATTATTTGTCATCGCTTAAATTGTTTTGACATTTACAAGTATTTTTCTTTTTAAGTATCTACACAAATTCATAATAATTTCTCAAGATATAACAATGTGTAAAGAAACTATTTGCGAACACTAAAGTTGCTTTGACATTAATAACTGTGATAACCATAAATTTTGACCCTACAAATTATTCACTAGCCACAAATCACCATAACATACGCCATGCGTTCACATGGAAATTATATCCACATAAATTCATGCTTCAATCCATGAGGAAGTTTCCAATTGAAGTGGTACAACAATATTGCCAGCGGAAGCTCCACATTAGCTAGACCAAATGGCATTCTTGGGCAGATTCTCCTACCAGCACCAAATGTGATGTATTCAAAATTATTTCCTTTGTCGTCAACATGAGATTATAGCACATGACATCTCCTACTAGATTATATATGGCCTCGATGCAAACACAAAATATCATGAGTTTTCATCACTTCTTTGGCGAATTCTGCTGAAGAAACAAAAACACTAGAAAGTTCACCAAGTTACAGTTGCATCAGCGGGCCATATTTATTGGCCAAGTGTCTTAATTGATGATGGGGAAGATCAGAGCCAGCAAGCTGGTGCTAATTTCCTTTGATAGGTAATTTCTGAGGTCCGAGGGGTAGTTTTTTAGGGTTGCCATTGTTTTTGAATCGCTTTCTTATATCTAGCACCAAGAAGAGAAAGAGAAGAGAGCTGATAAGGATTGAGAAGGAGAATTAAAGCTTGATGAGAAAAATCGATGATACTGACGACTGGATTGTTATTGGCATGTTATTAGATCTTTTATACTGTTTCCCCTCTTGTTTATCACCTGCTTGTCACTATCTGCTGCGCTTCTTAAAAGTGTGTCAAATTCCAAAAATAAAAAAAGAAATTTAAAAGTGTGACTGTCCCTAAGGTGGCTCGATAGCAAAGCGTGCTAATTCAGTTTAAAAATGTTCAAATTTTGAGTTATCCTATCATGAATGGTATCTAAAAAGAATCTTTAGAAGTGGATCCTATTTTTCAAAATATCACCTTTCAAATTTTAAAATATAAATTTCTAATGTTAAAAGATCGTTATCTTAAACATTTATTAAATTCACAATCCTAAACCTAAGAGCTATGTCTTTAATAATCCAAAATGTTGGCCAACTCTTTCACCCATAAGTCATCATTCTGCAAGCCCAAAAAAGAAACGTTTTCTTTGTCCTTGACATTACTCACTTCGGTTATGATTATTTTGTCCACCCCTAAGTGTGGGTAGTTTTTTTTTTTTTTAATTTAATCATTATCTCTCATCATATAAAAAAAACAAAAAAAAAAAAAAAACCTCGTCTAAGATTGAAATATTATATTATATACCAAAACATAACCACCTTTTTCTGTATCTCATGGTGCGGTTACTTCACTTAAATGAATTAGAATAGGAATCGAAATAATCTGGAATTTAAATGACTTAGAATTGAAATGATGTATTGAAATTAGAATAAGTTGTTTACTTCAACAGTAAAAATCAAAATCAGAATCAGCAGTATTTTCATTGAGTTATTTGCTTTACTTTAAAATCGGAATAAATTAATTACAAATTATAAAAATGCCCTTGATTAAAATTATGGATTAATAACAATATACAAAATAGTATTTAATATATAATATCATATTTTTATCATGTAACCCGTCGTAATAAACTAAAAAAACAAGAACTTTCCTAATAATATTATTGTAAGTATATTGTGTTTTTTTTTTAAGCATACTGTGTATATATATTATATATCAAGTTGTGATTTTTTTTTTTGATAAAATGTTATCAAAATAGTTTTTTTTTTTTTAAAGAAGAGTATAAGAGACTTTTTATATTAAATTTAGGAATGAGAATAAGATTTTTAAATGAGATTAGGACAATGAGATTCTTATTTCACAACTTCAAATTAATGTGGAATCCATAATTTTATTCTCATTATTGAATAAATTTTAAATAAATAATCACTATCAATCAATTTTATTCTGTATTTTCATCTCTAAATCCATAAAGCAGACAGAATATTCTTCATCCTTAAGGTGGCTTTTGAAAAGTGTCCTCGAAACACACCATCAGTCATCAGTCATTTTCAAGGTGGCTTTTGAAAAGTGTCTCCACTGACAAAATCTCTATTAAATATTTTAAAAAATAAATACATCTCTCTCTCTCCCAGTAATTTCTCAAGAAAGTGATTGCTTATAAGCACAATTAATTATGACATAAAAAAAAAACACATAAAATTAAGGAGGCTTATCATAAGCGTCCAATCTTTTTAATAATTTTATCATTTTGTCCCAATAACTATGCTTTTGAATAAAACTGTCCTTTGAAAGAACAAAATTACTTTTGTCCAACGCCATTCATCTTTTTGATATCCATCATCTCTCCGGCTAAATCTCTGTTTTCTTTATCCGACATCTCTCCATTTGAATAAAATTGTGCTTTAGGTGTTGTCTAGGTGTTTGGTGGTTGTGTTGGTGGTATATATAGGTGTGGCTGCGTTTTGCAATGCTGGGCAGTGATATAGATAGCGGTATGGTGGACCGAGACAGTGTTGATGAGATTTCCAAATGAGTGATGATAAATGTGGAGTGGCGGGTCATGATAAATGTGGATTGGGGGATAATGATGGATGTAGAGTGGTGGGTGATGAATGGTTCATATAAGCATGATACAATATTTTTATAATAAGAAAAGTTGAAGTTTGAGTGATGTATGAGAGAAAATCAATGTAACAATCTTGACTATTTGTTATTTTTTATATTGATGTATAATTTGATTATGAAAATATTAGGAAAAAAAAAAAAGTTGGGAGAGAATTCTAACTCGAGACATAGAGTTCCTCGACATGTGTCATCATTCAATTTTATTTTTTATTAGATTAAAATTTTCATTTTAATTTACATTTGTCCCACAATTTTCATACACCAATACAATTATTTATGTACCCTTTCTTTCTAATAGAATCATCAAATCCTCAATGGGATCCACTTCTTACTAATGGTCACAGTTTTTTAAATAATATTATTAACTAGGGATTATTTGATATCAATCATTTCGAAGATATTTTGATAATATCCCTGCGTGCAATTAGAATAATTAGAACAATCACACCTAGGAATATCATATTCTACTGGTTCTATAAACAGATAACTTTAATTGAGCATTTGATGGAATCAAGAAGATAGTGTCTTGCTTGAACAATTTCCAATGGCTCTACGAGGCCTTGTACCAACAAACTCCCCGCACCGTACTTTTCACACATGCCCTAGATCAGGTGTTGCATCAAACACTTTCAAAATTTTCACTATGACCAGTAAATTTTCCCAATAGCTTATCAAATCAGCAGAAGATTTGAACCATTCATGATGGCTACTGTGGCATTACGTCATAGATATTTTTGTTGGTGTCCTTTTGACCAACCTTACCTATTCTAGTATAGATTTCTTTTATCTCACCTTGTGTCTTTTTCTATTAATATTGCATGCTCGTGGTTTCACACTTTGGCAGTTGTGTCAGATGCATGAACCAACAAAACGATTCAATTAAACCAAATTGAAAAACATATTAAGCAATTTAATCTTATAGCGATCATTGATCATCATGATGGCCATTTATCTATATAGAGTTCTGATCTCATCTCGAAAAGATGCGATGAAGATTGACCCTTCTTAAATTACAAATTTAAAACAACGTAGAGCAAAATGCAGAGCAGAGTCTAGAGTAGAGTAGTGAAGATATGTGTTTTTTGAATCACAAATGAATGAACAAGATGATGCTTTTAAAATTTGAACTAAAAAACTATAGGCAGTGTATAAATAAATACTCGGCCATTATCTAAAGATTACTTATCCTATACATGAGTGGTACAAGGATTTGGATGAGACATAACTCAGCCATGGTCCATGGACGTTTCTTAAGATTGATGAAAAATTATTATTATTATTATTATTATTAATGAAGAGTATTGTTATCTTTTCATCCGGAAAAATACAAGTAAAACTTAATTCAGTTCTTTGATACTAATCAAATAAATGTTCAATGCGTAGGTGCTACTTTATATGGGTTGCATTTCACCTCCAAATTATCTAGATAGCTTTGTCAATTTGTTTGTCTCCAACTCATTGCTAATGCACATGAGCCAATTTTCAACATCTGTCTTGCTTTTACCGCTATCAAATTTGCATGTGCATGGAGGCTTCAATTTGCTTGGGTTAAAGTCAATATCGGTGGGTAAAATATGGGATAGTCTCATACCTATGAAACAAATAATATTCAAGTCATCTTGTCACATATATAATTCAAAAAGATGTTATTAAGAAGAAAAACACACACAGGAGCACTTTATTATAAGTTGAAACCATGAAATACAACGTGACACACAAGAGAAACATATGAATATAAAACTTAAACAACAAACAAGAGAACACTTGGTATGATAACTGTAAGCATATCTACTAGTCTAAGGAGTTGCCACAATCAGCTGCAGCAACACCATGATGATTCCTCTGCTCCCGCTAACTTGCAGCATGATGATTCCTCTGTTTCTGCTAACTTGAGTAAAGCTGCTGATTAGTTTTAACAGATGTAGTGGTTAGTTAGAGTTAACTACGAGGTGTATGGCTGAGATCTTTTATGGTTAAATTCTGTTAAGATTTAAGGGCTGTGATCATGTTTTACTTGTATATATAAAGCTTTAGATCTGTAATTTGTTAAATAATAAAAAGTTTCATCATTCTCAGAATTTTTCAAGAATCTTTCATGGTATCAGAGCCCTTGACCAACGTCAAGAATGTCTTCTGATTTTCAATCATCTTCTATGAACCAGACAAATCAAGATCTCTCGTTCGCTTCCGCCATGGATTTTCAGTCATTAGCAAAAACCTTAAACTTCAATCTACCAATTAAACTTGACAAGATCAACTATGTTAATTGGAAGGCTCAAGTAACAGCTGCAATCAGAGCCTTGGAGTTAGAGGATTTCATCACTAAAGGCAAGCCAGTTCCTGATCAATTTGTTGAAGAACTTGACGACAATGGAGTGGTGAAAGCAACCCAAATCAATCCAGGTTTTCGAGCATGGAAGAGAGCAGATCAGCTTCTGCTTTGCTGGCTTCTCTCAACAATCAGTGAAGAGGTTCTAGGTCAGGTAAATCAATCTAGAACTTCTCTTGAAGCATGGTTAATTTTGGAAAGATTATATTCTCAGCAATCAGTGGTTAGAGTTTTGCAACTGAGGCATCAACTTCAAACAACTAAGAAAGATTCACTTTCGATTAGTGATTACATATTGAAACTGAAAAATATTGGTGATGCTTTAGTGACTGCTGGACAGGTTATTTCTGATCATGAAATGATACTTAATATTTTGCAAGGATTAGGTCATGAATATGATCCAGTTGTGGTGTTAGTTTCTTCACAGATCAAAACAATGAGTCTTCATGATGTTCAGTACTTGCTTTTGATGCATGAGCAACGTATTGAGCAATTGAATACATCTGCACAATTGAATATAGCTTCTGCTAATGCTAATCTTGCAACTAGTTTTGATGGTAATGGAAACAAAGGACAAAGAGGTGGTTATCAATCTTTTAGAGGAACTGGTCGTGGAAGGAATAGGGGAGGCAGAAATGGACCAGGAAGGTGGAATAATCAAAAGGTGTACTGTCAACTTTGTCAACGACCTGGTCATACTGCTCTTCAATGCTATAAGCGGTTTGATCAGAATTGGTTTGGAAGCTCATCCAATCAACAAAATCAGCAAGGTTTTTCTCCAACCAATCAGGGCAGGTCAGGTGCTCAAGCACATCTTGCTCATCATGTTGTGAATCAAGCTGGTATCGCATCTCCAGATGTGGTGAATGATCCTTCATGGTATGTGGATAGTGGTGCCACAAACCATGTTACTGCTGACCTTGCAAATTTAGCTATACATTCAGAGTACAAAGGGAAAGAGAAACTCACAGTTGGTAATGGTAACAAGTTGTCTATTTTACATACAGGAAATGCAATTATACATACTAGTAGTAGGCCTACCAAGTCATTATATCTAAACCAAATATTGCATGTTCCTAGTATTACAAAGAATTTGTTAAGTATTTCTAAACTAACAAAGGATAATGATGTGATTGCTGAGTTTGATGGAGATTGTTGTGTGTTTAAGGACAAGAGAACAGGGATGATTTTATTCAAGGGAGTGAACAAGGATGGACTTTATAATCTTGATCTTCCGGCTCCTTCTCAACATTGCAAGTCAGCCAATGGTTCATATGGTGCTTCAGCAAAGTCTTTTGGTTCGATTTCAGCTAATGCTGCTGATGTTTCTTACAGTAATTCTGTAAACAGTCTTAGTAAGTCTCAGAATTCATTAGATGGCTCATCAAACACTAAGCTTGTGAATAGAAATAAGTTTGATGCTCAGTTGGCTACCAAGACTAACTCAAGTCTTTGGCATGCCAAGCTTGGCCATCCAGCTCAGCCAGTACTTCAGAAAATTTTAAATAGTTTGCATTTCAGCACACCTGTAAGTGGTATATCATTTTGTGATTCATGTAAGATGGGAAAGCTACATAGGCTACCTTTTGTAAAACATGAGATTTCTGTAAATGAACCACTTGAGCTGATATATACAGATATTTGGGGTCCATCTCCTTTTATTGCTACAAATGGCTGCAAGTATTACATAGTGTTTGTGGATGCTTGGACAAGATTTACTTGGTTTTATCCTTTAAAGTTAAAGTCAGAGGCTCTACAAACATTTATTCATTTTAAGAAAGAAGTAGAACTGCAATTTAGCAAGAAAATAAAGGCATTACATTCAGATATGGGAGGAGAATTCATTGCATTTATCCCCTATCTCAAAGAGCAAGGCATTCGAAATAGATTTTCATGTCCTCACACACATCAACAAAATGGGGTGTCTGAACGAAAGCATAGACACATTGTGGAGACAGGGCTTACTTTGCTTGCACATGCTAAAATGCCTTTGAAATTTTGGGTAGAAGCTTTTTCAACAGCTGTTTTTCTGATCAACAATCTGCCCTCACCAGTCATTGGCATGATTTCACCATTTGAGCGGCTATTCAACAAGAAACCAAATTATGTTTTCATGAAGACATTTGGTTGTAGCTGCTTCCCTTACTTGAGGTACTACTCTCATCATAAGCTAGATTTTCACACTGCTAAATGTATTTTTATAGGTTACAGTACACTTCACAGAGGTTATAAGTGTCTCCATCCATCAGGCAAGGTTTATATTTCGAGACATGCTGAGTTTAATGAGCTTGAGTTTCCTTATGCTCACTTATTTTCTGCTCAGACTACCTCTACTCAGGCTTCACAGTCGTCTAGCTTGCCTATTTCAATGTTGCAGATAGCCTCATTTCATAAAACAAGTTCTAGTCCTCACTTGACTTCAGTTACCATACCAGCTGCAACTGCATCTGTTACTGCCAATTCTAGCTCTTCAGCTACTTCCGTAAGGTCTACAACTGATCCTTCTATTCCATTCGTAGTAGATCTTACTAATCCTAGTACCATGAAACCATCTAATATGCATTTAGTCCACCAAGCACCTGCTATAGCAGTTACATCTAGTCATCCTATGATGACACGATCTAAAACTGGCTCCTTACCACCTAAGGCATTAACCTTGCACACTGGTTTAGCTAATATAGAACCAACTTCAGTTCAAGAAGCACTAAACAGACCTGAATGGTTTCAAGCTATGAAAGATGAATACAGTGCATTAATGAAGAACAACACTTGGAGTCTTGTCCCTTTTTCACCACACATGAATGTGCTTGGCAATAAATGGGTTTTTAGGACTAAATATAACCCAGATGGCAGTATCCTCAAGCATAAAGCAAGATTGGTGGCCAAGGGGTTTCATCAAACTCCTGGTTTGGACTTCTTTGACACATATAGCCCTGTGGTAAAGGCTTCTACAATCAGGGTCATTTTCACTCTTGCAGTTTCTCAAGGATGGGACATTCAACAAGTGGATGTAAACAATGCATTTTTGAATGGAGATCTTGCAGAACAGGTGTTTATGCAGCAGCCTGAAGGATTTGAAAATACCAAACAATCTACTTTTGTTTGTAAGCTCAACAAGGCTTTGTATGGGTTGAAACAAGCTCCTAGAGCTTGGTTTCATAAACTTAGAACAGCTTTGTTACAATGGGGGTTTGTAAACTCAGCATCTGATGTATCCTTATTCTACAAACGTCAAGGATCTCATGTCATTCTTCTGCTTATCTACGTTGATGATATACTTGTCACAGGTGATGATGCTTCTCTCATTCACAGGGTTATCTCTGATCTTAACAATAGTTTTGCATTAAAAACACTTGGATCAGTCAGTTATTTCCTCGGTTTTGAAGCTTTCAGAGATTCATCTGGTTTGTATCTTACACAAACAAAATATATTCATGATCTTTTATCCAAAACTGGTATGTCATCAAGCAAACCTTGTTCTTCACCAGCAGGCACTAGCTCTAAGTTGTCCTTACATGATGGCGAACCATTCTCAGATCAGACGTTATACAGAAGTGTGATTGGTGCATTACAATATCTCACAAATACAAGACCTGACATTAGCTTCATTGTCAATAAGCTAAGTCAGTTTCTGGTTGCTCCTACCATAGTGCATTGGCAAGCTTGCAAAAGGGTCTTACGATATCTTAAAGGCACAGTAGGTTATGGTGTGTTATTCAAGCCTTCTTCTCATCTTCGTTTGCAGGCTTTTTGTGATGCAGATTGGGCAAGTTCAGTGGATGATAGGAAATCCACCAGTGGCTGTTGTGTTTTTCTAGGCGAAAATCTCATTACATGGAGCTCTAAAAAACAAACGGTGGTTGCTAGATCGAGCACTGAAGCAGAATATAGGTCTCTTTCTCAAGCCTCTACTGAACTGATCTGGCTTCAATCCTTGCTTCAAGAAATAGGCTTTCCAGTCCTTCACTGTCCTGTTCTTTGGTGTGACAATACTGGCGCTCAGGCATTAGCTAAAAATCCAGTATTTCATGCACGTACTAAGCATATAGAAGTCGATGTTCACTTTGTGCGTGATAGAATCGCTGCTGGCCAGCTTGAGGTTCGATATCTTTCTACTACTGATCAATTAGCTGATTTGTTTACCAAGCCACTACCTACTGTTCGATTTTGGGAATTATGTTCCAAACTGAACTTGGTTCAAGCCCCTCAGTTCAGTTTGCAGGGGGATGTAAGCATATCTACTAGTCTAAGGAGTTGCCACAATCAGCTGCAGCAACACCATGATGATTCCTCTGCTCCCGCTAACTTGCAGCATGATGATTCCTCTGTTTCTGCTAACTTGAGTAAAGCTGCTGATTAGTTTTAACAGATGTAGTGGTTAGTTAGAGTTAACTACGAGGTGTATGGCTGAGATCTTTTATGGTTAAATTCTGTTAAGATTTAAGGGCTGTGATCATGTTTTACTTGTATATATAAAGCTTTAGATCTGTAATTTGTTAAATAATAAAAAGTTTCATCATTCTCAGAATTTTTCAAGAATCTTTCAATAACAACTATTATATAAGCAAGATATATACGATGTCCATTTGATTAATTTCCTTACATAGGAATGGGATCTATAAGCACAGATTCGATATAAGCTTTCATCTGTTTCCCAACACGTGTATAGTTATCATCCTCGTTATAGAAAACATGGGTCGATTTTGCAAGATTGAGAATACTCTTAAGTATAGGCAGCGGCAGATGATCAGCAAGTTGGAGGCATTCTTTGTTCACGTCCTTCCATGAATTACGAACTAGTTTATACAACTGTTCGCACGCCTCTTGCTCCGATACTCCATATTCCTTCATATAACATTCAACACTCGAAGCTATGTGTTCTCTTTTTTGCTCAAACTGCGTGCACATGCATATATGTAAATATGGTATATATTAATTAGAGTAATGTTATACTTCTCAAATGTTTTGTTTAAATTTATACTTAAAATATGACATATAAATATATTATCAATACTTCATTAATTATGACATAACCTTATGATTTATATAATGTTGACAACTAACATATCGCGTTATTTAAATATGAATTTAAACTAAATATTTGAAAAACTTGATATTACTCTATTAATTAACCCAAAAAAAAAAATTAAAAATTTCCCTTTTAACACATAGGGTAAGTAATTTAACAAATTAAAATGCATAGTTTGATATATACCTTATGTGATGTGATGTCATTCATGACTCTTCCAATTAATTCTATAGCTCTTATAATTGTAGGTCTGTTCAACATCCAATCCAAGGTTTCTTCTGTAACGATGCAGTCCATGCCGACAAAAGATAGAATTAAAATGTTGTTGTAAACAGCTGTCACTAGTGACACCTGCATATACTCGTCCATGGTTGGAATTCGATTATCTTGGTACCATTTGGACTCATCAAATAGGCATGGACTAACTTTTTCAGCTGCCAGGAATATGCATTGATATATAAGATAAACAACATTGACATTCTATAAGAATTAGTAAAGTAAAACGTGATTAACATTGTGTCATACTATCTCTTTCGCATAGTGAACTCGATATGACCATCCTCTACTCGCTACTAGTTCCTCAACTTCAGCAAAAAAATCCCATAATGCCTTATAAATGATTTGCATGTAGTCCGGAAGTTGGTCCATGCTACTCACATCCCACCTGAAAATTAATTGAAATTATGTTGCATTTTGTTAAGTTTCAAATAAAAAGTTTATCGCTATCAAACCTGTCTATCGCTTCTGTAAAGAGATTTAGCTCTTCAGGTGTGCCATATGCGTCATAAATATCATCTATTGTGGATAGCAGGGGCAGTCCTTTGGCTATTATTCTTCTGGCGAGTGAATATTGGGGCTCGTGAAATAGAATCAATATCCAAAAATAACACTCAACCATTCTATCTCTTGCAAAAGGTAATTTGGTAGCCAAATCCAAATCCTTCCACCATCTGAAGTACATTAGTTAATTAATTAATGTAGGAAAAAAGAAATGGAAGTTGTGCAATTCAAAAAAGGTTTTGGATTCCGAAACCTCACCTATAAATTTCACTAAGCTCTTGCTTGTGCAGTGATTGAAGGTAATTGAAATCCAATTTTGCAAGCTTTAGTAACGCTTGGTCATGTGAAGCATCATCCTGGTAGATAGAGATGTCCCGCCTAGACTCAACCCTTAGAACACGCTGGCGTTGTGAATTCTGTAGAGCATCAATTATTTGTAACGCTAGAGGATTGCTTAAATGGGTCGCCATGGACTGAAGATGAGTGGTAGTAAAAGTAATGGCCTCGTCTAGTATGTCCTCTCCATGCACCCCAAGTTGTGCTGCTTCATATAAGCTCAACATTCCTGACACATCACTTGTCAAAACCTCCTTGAACTTGCCTTTGTCGTCTTTGAACTTGTTGAAGATATCTAATATCATCAAATTAAAGGGATTACATATATTATAAAAATATATGATATATATTCCTATGATGTCATGAAGATCACAATGGGTTGATATCAATATAAAGTACTTACCACACGAAACATAATGTCCATGTTCTCTTAAAAGTCGAAAAAAGAGAGCAACAGAGTGAAGATCAAATTGATCAGCATCTTCATCATTATGATTGTAAGTATCATAGATGTGTAGTAATACTTGTTGGATCTCTCTTTGAAAGTGATATCCCACTCCTAAGCGTTCGATTACATCAACAAGGTTAAGCTGTTGTGACAAAGATTGGTCAGTCAAAGCCAATAGCTCCCTTCTTACTTCTTCCTTGAGTGGTTGAATCTCTTGTGATTGATGGGCACGATTAATCTACATGGTTACCAAATTAAAAAAAAAAAAAAGTTAATATTATATTATAATATTGATATGATATAGAAAATTAATAAAACTGAGAAAAAAATTATTGAGACATCTTGACTTCAAAATTATTAATCATTTGACCTATTATAAACAATAAAAAGTGTTTGGTATTCTTCTTACTTGTTCTTCACAGAACAAGCTAGGCTCGAATTTTTCAAAATTTGGATGATCCCTATCTGGTAATTCATAATCTAATATACATAATGTGTATTGTCATCTAATGTACATAATTTACTACCTTTTCTTCTTCATAATTGTAGTTGAAGAAGCGATCTCCCCAAATACTTTTTGGAAAATCTGCTGTTTGATGCTTTGCTCCCTTGATATGATCATTTGGGGAAGAAACCACCTGTGAGACTGCTGCTTCGGTACTCATATTATTGATGTGGCACTAGAATAGACAAGAGACTGATTGGGTTTATATGGATTGTATAAATTCAGATGTTATCCTGTTAGTATTTATAGACTAAGAGGTGGAGCAATATATAATAGATAGCGTAATTATCAAATGCTAGTTGTATTCTTATCCATTCATCAAATTGGTTAAATCAATTTGATGTCTTCATCCAATATCGGTGAAATCAATTCATTCATTCAATTTTTATCCATTCAGTGCATTTTTATCAATTTATGAACTTAGTTAAATCAATTCATTCATTTTTATCTAATATTGAATTAAAAATTAAACAAAATAATCAATTATTTGCTAAGCATTTCTAATATTAATATCTTCTAACTTTGGACTAAACAATCTTAACGGTAAATTACATATAATGGATAGAAAAAGATAATATAAAAATAGAAATAAATAATTATATAATAAAATTCTATAATTCCCTACTTTTTGTTTAAGTTTTTAAACTTAAATAATCATATAATAATTATATCTATTAAATCTAATCTACAATTAAAATTATTTATTTTTAATTTTTTTTTTTAAATTTAAGAGATATAAACGATAGAATTAATTGATATTTGTTTACCTTTACATATAAAACTCATAAATACTGACACAACAATCACTGTTGAACCTAAACCGCTGGACGATTCAATTTTGGGGGTACTGTACGACAAAACCGTCTCCATTGACCCAAAATCACTAGCTCTATTGAAAGGACTCTATTCCTACGATGACTTTAGCAATGGTTTCAAAATTGGCGGGGATTTCACATTATTTTGACTTTCAAAATGCTTTATGGCCTCCATTCCTATGGCAGCTTTAGCGTTGGTTTCAAAATCGGCGGCGGCGTGATATTATTTTGAATTATATATATAATATTTATTATCACAACCTTCTTATATTAAAATATTAAAATAAATCAATTAAATTTATTTATTATATTTAAATTAAATAAAAAATTATTTTAAAAGAAAAAATACAATAAATGAATTTAACTGATTCGTTTTAACTTTTAAAATTTAGAGGTACCATATATATATATATATGAGTTATCAAGTCAAAGATCTCAGATATTTAAGTTTTTGGGATCCCTTTGTGGCCTTTGGATTTGTTAGTTATCATTAGATTTAAAAGTTTAAATTAACAGAAAATAGTTCAATTATAGTATTCAAGATTTGAGGTTAACGCGTGACATGTCCCCTTACGTATAATATGAATATATGACAGATGAAAGACATGTGTTAAACGCCCCCCTATCGTATAACATGTGTAACAATAATTCATAATAAATAGAGGAGAGAGAGTTTGAATAAAAAATCTACAAACTTTAATATCATGTTAATTATTATTAGATTCAAAAAGTCAACTAGTAGAAAATAACCTAACTATAATATTTAAAACTTGAAATTGATACGTGACAATAGTAATTTAGATTTGTTAATTATCACAAAATCCAAAAGTTTAAGTTGATAGAAAATGACTCAATTATAGTATTTACGACTTAAGGTTAACACGTGACACGTCTACTCATATGTAACGTGAACAGATGACAGATGAATGATACATATTAAATGCCTCCTATCGTATAACATGCATAAAAAGAATTCGAAATAAATGGAGAAGAGAGAGTTTGAACCAAAATATGTTAATTTGGGCCTCAATTAAGTATATAGTGTTATTGAAATAAGTCATTATTTACGTATTCAGAATTTCAGATATCTACTTCAATAATTAAGAGACAATGAATTCTACAATAAAGGAAGAAAATTATTCACATAAAACGCATAAAATGTGTTTAGATTCCACAACAATTAAGTCTGGTGTTGCAACGGTTCAATGAAAAGTTCAACCTCAATTTATGTCTTTTTTATTTTTTATTTTTTATTTTTTATTGTTACAAGTACATGTTTACAAATACATATTACTACTTCCAGGACCATTGATAATGATTTGAGAGAACGACTCAGATCCCAACAACAAACTCTAATTCTACTCCCGAACGATAGGGAGAGAGAGACTCATATTGATGGAAAAATTGTTCTCACAACCAAAGGGACTCAAACGATATTATACCCCTCACACATAAGGGATGCGCTGGAATTATCCATGATGGCATGGATGGTACTCGCTGCCTGCTGATCTTGCATATATGGGCAAATGACTTGCAAGTGTGTCTTATTCTATTAATATCGGAAGTTCATGGTTTCAAACATCGGCAGTTGAGTCCGTGCATGCACCAACAAAAATATTCAACTACACCAAATTGGAAAATTATTAAACACTTTAATATTCAAACTTTATCATCATAGGTAAATTTGAATATTAAATTAGCGTCATTATTATGGAAGAATAAAATTGCTTCTTTTTGATAATTGATTTTTGTCATTACCTGTACAAAAATCTTACTTTCTTTAAATAAAATAAAATAAAATAAAATCTTGCTTTTCATTTAATGTTTTTTTAATATATACCAAGCCCGTGGATCAGATCTGATATTGATATGCATCTAGTTTGGTGTACATAACATGGAAAATAAATCACTAATATTGCATATTTATCTTCATCTTATATGCAATTCTTTTTCTTATTAGGAAGTTTTCAATTGACTATCACGAGAACTAATCTTTTAGCCATTCATTGAACCAAATGTGAAGAGCATCAAACAGTTAAAGCTTAAGAACAGTTCAATTATCTATCAACCTTATCTTTTGTTCAAGTTATATTGTAGATAATATATTTTAATAAGATTTGTAGTATTAATTTGAATAATAGTACATTAATCAGAAAAAAAAAGAAAAAGAAAAAGGGAAAAAAAGAAAAACAGAATAATAGTGCAACATGGTGTACCAGCCTTGAACACTATCCAAGGATTAATACATCACCATCGCTATGGAAAAATACATTATTTTACTGGGGAATGGATATCAGTGTCCAAAACTTGCATGAATTTACTACAATAAATATTAATATATTTAAATAAATAAATATCATTAATTCTATCATATATTTTTAATCATTCTTTAATTATAAATAAAATATTATTAATATATACATAAAATATTTTAAATTTTATTAAATTATTTATTTTAATTGTTTGTATCAAATTAATAAAAATTACATAACAATACACAGTAAAAACAGTATAAATATTAAATTATTAATTTTTAAATAATTTTAAGCGTAAAAAATATATTACATATCCAAAAATAAGAAAAAAAAAAAAAACGAATATGTTCTTCATCATGTAGAGTGCACTGCACCCATTCACCGAAAGCAGCAACGATAAAATATTCTCAAATCTTATTTTTGATAGGAATATAATATTCTCAAATCTAGACATTAAATCATTAACAAATTTCAATCGATGGCTGATATTACATCAGTCATTATCTACCATTCAACACATAAACTAATATTTCAAAGTTTTGTCTATTCATTCCATACAAATTTAATTAATTTATAAAAATTTCTGAAAATAATGAGTTACTATTATGTAATTAGCTAGATTATAAACTTGGTGATCATAGTTTACAGTAGTAGCTAAATCCTACTTGATATATTCATCTGGTCAATAATTCTTTGTTACAGTATTGAAGATCCATTTTCTTGCAAAGAACCCATGGTTGCTTAGTACAACATCACTGAAGAAGAACGATAATCTTTAGAATTTATAAAACAATCCCAAAGATGTAAAAGTTCACAAAATTAATTCACTGGACACGACCAGACGATGTAACAATCAGCGATGTATGGATTGACTGCAATAGCATTGTACACACTTTTTTAATGAACATTTTTACGCACTTTTACTAAAATAGAATATACGACGATACATTATTTAATTATTTTTTCTTTCACGATACTTCATTCTTTCTTTTTGACATATGTATTATAAATGCCCTTCTGACTGATAAGTCAAAGGACTCAATCATATTCCATGTTTTTTTGGTTCATTTCACTCGAGATTTTCCAATCAAAGTAATAGAACATTATTGCTAGTTGAAGCCCTTCGTTGTATTTAATATATAGGATCTTTTTTTAATAGCCCGTGCATTAACAGTAACTTTATTTACCATTATTTAATATAATTTGATAATAAAGAGTGTTAATTTAATCTCATAATATTTCAAATTGAAATCACCTCCACTGTAATTGGTATAAAAAAAAAGAATTATTTTGATATAACTAATTAATTAATTATTTTAAAATGAAAACTCTCAAATCCAACACACCTTTATTTTACTTACCACCAACAAAAACAAATAAATCACCACCAACCAAAAACTATATATTTACAGCTACTCTCTAATTGGCTCTCCAAGTCGGTTCAACATTTCTGAAGCTGCATGCTGTCCCCTTTACAGTTATATAATGGTTCAAATCTCAAAGCGGCTCTTGGCATAGCTGCCACTATCGCATTTTGGCAATAATAAATTAAATAATGCATTCTGATTATACCTGCCCATAATTTCAACTGCCACCAATTGAATAGTACGCATTTATGCAGCCGAGTCGTTTAGTCATAGAAGTCAATAGTAGAAATTCAATTCCAGACCTCACATTCAGACAAATTTTCAACCAAAAAAAATAGAAGAACGATTTAATAATATAGGTTTGATTTTATTTATTTATTTATGTTATGTTGACATTGTTGGGATTTTTAATATTTCTTATCGTGGACTTACATATTAAATAATAATTATATTATCAATTTTAATCGGATTAAATAAGTGATCTGTTAATTAAGCTCTATAAATATCTATTGAGTATGGACTTTAGTATGTAGAAACCAATACTAATTAATTAGGGTTAATGAGAACTTAATTAGATTAGCATATAAAGAATATTATAAAGGGTTATGGTCCCCAAATCAAATTAACATACGTAATATTTTGCTATTTTTCTCTTTCTCCATTCAAAAAAAAAAACTACAGGCCATACTAAGGTAATTTGACTATGGAAGACTCAATTTTTTTTCAAGTTTACCGATATGGATTAAAATGTGCCTTCTCTACAATAATACTTAATGATTTAATATGAGTTTTTAGATTTTGGTATAGGTTTACGCCTATTAAAATTTCGTCCAACAGACATGCTTTAACGAGACCGCATATGTGAAAACACGCTCCGGTTTAACTAATAAATAGATATGTTTTTACCGGTGATTACTTTCTCCACTCTTCGTGCATTTTTTGTGTTTATTAATAATTTTCTCCTAAAGTGATGCCTGATTACTACTTAATTAGGTCATTTGAAAAAAAGTAATGGTGTGAAAATTCAGATTTATTATTGTATTGAAAATGCATTTAACTTCGAAGACAGTAGAGAATCATGATTTGGTGTATTATCTAAATGTATTGGTGCCAAATTATGTATGTTCAGTGCAATAAAACTGATTAATTTCCAACAGCCACCAAACATGATTTTCTTTGGAATATTTTTACATAACATTACACTCATGTACATGAAAATTGAAGAGCTATTTGATGTGACAATAGCATTTTTCTTTAATGGGAATAGAACATTAATTTTTACAATACTTGCTCTCTTTTGATCAAGCAGCACAGGAAGTATTTCTTTTTCTTTTTACCATTAAACCAAAGAACTAGGTCATGTTTAAACTTTCAAACTTCATTTCATTAGAAAATTTTCAATATATTAATCAAAATGGTACAACAACATTGATTGCCCATTGCTTCTATACATTGATCAAACAAAATGACATTTCTAAGCATATCTTCCTACCCCCATTGAATGGTAAGTATTCAAAATTAATTCCTTATAGTGAATAAATAATCAAAGAATCCCTTGGATTCTTAAATAAAGTTCTTATTTTCACTCCAGTAGATGGGATCTCCTGCAATCGCTTATGCAATAACAACTTTTTGCTTTGATGGGTATTTCAAATTCCTTAATCTCACATGTATCTCCAATTTTTTATGTATTAAATGTACGTGTATTAAATTTGGGCTAAAGATGTTTTCTACTCGAGATAGGGCTACAACTATAAACTACTTAAATCAATGACCAAGGATGATCAAGATCTGAGAGCTGTTACAGATGCTTAAAAATGGAGGTGGATACCATCCCACTAAAATGGTATGTACACCCCTTTTGTACACACACTCCATTAAAGATTGTTTTAAAAAATTATAAATTATAGAGCAAGTTACACTGAACTACCTAAGGTTTAATGTTTCACAAATGGAAACAACTTTTTCAAAAATTGACATTCACCTCTCCTACCATTAGTTTGATTATGTTAAGTTTAACTTTTGACTGGTAAAATATATATATTATCCTGATTATACAATAAAATTATTAAAAATCCTTGTTATAAATATTGAGAATAAAATTAATTTAATAAAAAAAATTAAAACTAAAGTATATTTTTCAACCTCTATGAGTTATTTTCACCTCTAACAAATCAACTGACTATGCAAGTTTAATTGCTATAGACAATTACCACAGATACGCAAGTCCATCATGTGTACCAATAATCCCATGACCAGCTGATGGATTAATGGCAGCAGCCCTGCACAGTGAGTTCTATAATTCAAACTGCCGGCACATTTAGGGATAAGTCTTTAAAATATGAACGAACTTGTGGACATTCACATACTCTTAAATTTTTTATTTCGAGACTCCAAGATAGACAATTAAAACTCTAACTAAGAAGTTTAAGACTTCTCACACATAACTGCTATCAGGAATCTTGCATTGGAGAAGTGTCTTCTTATGTTCACCATTCCGAAGTAGAATCTACCAAACTAGTTTTCCTGAGAAAGCAGGAATCAATTTGTGTTATTGCTTTGATAATTTATCTTGCACTGGTCTAATGACCAAAAATCAAATCCAATGGTAGTGCTTAAGATGTTCCCTAGTTTTAACCAAATATCTGTGCTTCTACCTTCTGTTGGTCATTAACTCATCATGACCAAAAATCAAATCATCAGCGGTACAGAAAAAAAACAAGCAAAATCATAACCAAAATCATATGATATTTGTCTCATGCATCAAACTACAATTCTATTAACTGATTCCAAAATGAAATCAAATACCATGCTAATTATAACAAAATGGAATAATTCTATAATTTTGTAGAGCCTCTAAAGACCCCCAGTGACTGAACATCAAGAAATAGGAACCTAATTTGTAATTTACAAAATAAAACTTTATAGCGCCTTGGATCCAGTGGACTTCCCATTATCACCATATTTTACCAGAAGGGCTAGCCTCCACAATTTGACTAGGTTTATTTGATGATCACTTGATGCATAATCATGTTGAGCATCAGATTCAGACACAATCTGGACAAGGAGCCAATTGGCGATATCTTCCCCCTTTGATGGAAGAAATAAGTTGTTCTCGCTGTGCTCTAAGAACGTTTTGTCGGGTCCAGAATTCCATTGATGTGCTCCTGCATGAAGCAGAACCATGTCTTTGCCAATTGAAAAAACTGATAAGTTGAAGTGCCAGGAGTAAAGAACCTTGACAAAAACACTGGCCTTGAAAAGTATAACTAATGGTAGGGGAGGTGAGTGTCAAATTTTGAAAAAGTCGTTTCCATATATGAAATATTAAATTTTAGATTGTTCAGTGTAATTTGCTCTATCATTAACAATTTTTTAAAACAGTCTTTAATGCGATGTGCGTACATACAATTATAGTGGGGTGGAAATATCGTTGCTCTTACTTGATGGTAATTAACCATCGTTTTAGCGTTTGAGTGATAACAACTTTAGTAGTATTTAAAAAAATTTGAAAAAAAAAGGGGGGAGGGGGTTGGGGGGTGTGGAAAGGTTGGGTAGGTTGAAAAAGAAATTAGATAAGTGGCTATTTGGGCTTTTGGGCTGGGTTTCATGAAGCAACTATTTTTCCAAATGGTTTTTAAAGGCGCCGGCTCAATAGCAAGGATATATATATATATATATATATATATGTATATATATATATTTGAACAATAACGTTGATATTTCATTACGACATTGCCACTACAAAAATGTTTTCCTTTCTTTTTTTTTTTTTTTCAGTTTTCCTCCTTATTCTTATTGCCTCATCACTTCAATTACTTCATAATGTTTCCCAAAAGATCATGAAAATTGAAAATATATATATATATATATATATATTTGTTTCAGGATTATTAGTTATGACCACTCATTTTCAACAAATCTCACCATAACTATGGAATTTGCTGAAATAAATAGTTGTAATTACTGATTTTGAAGTAAAAATTTCAATACTATCCTTACTATAAAAATGGATCTCATCTATATATATATATATATATATATATATAGGGGCAGGATCGGGGGACACAAATTTTGACATGATTTTATTGACCATTGGATGAAGAGGATTTTAATGGTTTAGATTTACTCACACCACTACATACAACTCCATTTTACACTCTACATAAATGTTTTCTCTCACTTCTCTCTTCATTGTTACACTATATCTCTCTTCTCTTTTCATTATTACACTATCTCTCTCCTCTTTCTTCATTATTACATTATCTCTCATCTCTCTCATTAATATTAAAATCCCAATATTTAAATTATTTTTTTCTCACCCAATCCAATTATATTTAAAAACCCATCAAGAAAATTAAAAAAAAAAGCAGTAATTGTTTTTTTTTTTAACTTAATAAATTTATTATTTAAATAATGATTTATTTTTTAAAACAGTTTAAACTAAGCAATTTTTAGTAAGAAAATTTTTACTACCACTAAAAAAAAATCTTATTTCAAAAACAATTTCTAACCAAAATAAGTAAAATAGATTTTATTTTTCAAAAACACAAAACACTTAACCAAAAAGTTTAATACTTGCAGTTTTTACATAAGAGACTTTGTTGGTTGGTGGGTGTCAATGGTGGCAACAACTGACAAATGTGGTTTTTGTGTTTCAAGTTTATTTGGGAAATGATTCGATGTTAGTCTCTTTCTTTTTTTTTTTTTTTTTTTTTTTGGTTAAGTGTTTTGTGTTTTTGGAACAAAATCTATTTTACTTATTTTGATTAGAAATTATTTTTGAAATAAGATTTTTTTTTTTTTTAGTGGCAGTGAAAATTTTCTTACTAAAGATTGTTTGGTTTAAACTATTTAAAAAAATAAATTATCATTTAAATAATAAATTTATCAAGTTAAAAAAAAAAAACAATTGCAGTTTTTTTTTTTTTTTTAAAATTTCTTGATGGGTTTTTAAATATAATTGGATTGGGTGAGAAAAAAATATTTTAAATATTGAGATTTTAATATTAATGGGAGAGAGGAGAGATAGTGTAATAATGAAGAGAGAGGTGAGAGAAAACATTTATATAGAGTGTAAAATGAAGTTGTATGTAGTGATGTGAATAAATCTAAACCATTAAAATCTTTCTCATCCAATGGTCAACAAATCGTGTCAAAATTTGTGTCAAAACTTGTGTCCTCCGATCCTGCCCCATATATATATATATATATATATATATATATATATAGGGTAAGGTTGTTGCCAATCAAAAGATTATTTCCCACGTCCATTTACTTCCAACACTCAATATCACAATTTGAAAATAACATTTTTACTATGTACACCCATTGAAATCCCCAATATGATTGCTCTAGAAAAAAAAAAAAAAATCCCCAATATAATCCTAACTGAATGTTCCTTGTTATTGATCATTGTTTTCTCTAAGCTCTATTATTTATTTATTGTTATTATTTTTTATCAAAGCTATTCTTTTTTTTTTTTTTCA
The DNA here is from genome assembly GCA_021234005.1 of Nephelium lappaceum. Taxonomy (NCBI): domain Eukaryota; kingdom Viridiplantae; phylum Streptophyta; class Magnoliopsida; order Sapindales; family Sapindaceae; genus Nephelium; species Nephelium lappaceum. The sequence goes on from CM037996.1 coordinate 35,716,096, forward strand.
TTGAGATTGTGAATTTTCAATATTATTATGGTAAACTAGATAGATCTATCAAACTTTTTTTTTTTTTTTTTTAATCTTGTATAAAATTGTAAAGTGTCAAAGTATTTTCATAGATAATTATGAATTACCTTAATATTTAACACTGAAATAACCTTTAAATTAGTTTTTAGATTAGCAAACAAGATTGAAAACCATCCTTCTGGGTATTGTAAATAAGGTTTAGTCGCAAAGTCATTCAACTTTTTACATTGGTATGATGGTATCCTTCTTTTTTCGCTCTAGACAAGATAATAAAATGGAGTGATATATCAAGAAGAAAATTGGATTAATTGGAAAAAGGACTTCAAGTATGCTTAAAATTAAAGTTCTACATGATAATGATCGGTGCGGCAAACAAAATAGGAAAAAGAACTTTGACATTGCAGTGGGAGAGGTGAGAGAGATTAAGAGGGGTTTAAATTAATTTTAATTTAGGTTATTTTAGTAATTAAAGATTTTCATAAATGATGGGTGTGGAGAGTAATATTTTGGATGGTAATAGAGCATATATATATATATACCAATCCGAGAACCCCAAATCGAGGATTCTGCTCAATGGAGGTGACTACTGGGCCGAGTTGGTTCAGTACTTGGGTCGAGCCAACTCGAAATTGGTGGTTGGAATCATCCTAGCAAAAGATTCGTAGACACCATTTTTTTTTTTTTTTTTTTTGTGCAAGAATAGAATAAATTAAAGGATATCGAGGAGATTGTTGAGTTTGAGGTTGGCTTGGGCACAATTGGCGTAGAGCTCGATGTTGCTAGGGCTGATAGCGATGGCTTGAGTGTAGAGATCAACTACTAGCTCCAATTGGTCGTCGATGATGGTGTCCATGGCTCTCTGTTTGAGATTGGAAGTCACTATAGTAGATGCAAGAAGGATTGGTGTGTGCTTTTGTGAGAGAGGAATACGAAGAGAAGTCTAAAAGATGAGAATTAAGAGATAAACTGTCAAACCAGAGAGAGAGCGCAATTAGAAACCATTGGACTCTTAAATTATTGATTTCATTTGGGCTTTTTAATTTCTTCCCAATTGATGCATGAGTGGGTGTAGTTGATTTTGTGATATAATTTATATGGATTTAGTTGATTTTAATTTATATGGGTTTAGTCAATTTTATGAATTTTATTTATATGGATTTAGCTTATATAGATTTATATGGATTTATGATATTTTGTGGTAATATGATTATATTTTGAATCTATGATTTTTTTTTTTAAATATTTTTATAAGTTTGATCAAATTTGACCATCATTATCGAGTATCCACTATTCGTTGGGTTATCGGTTAAATAGCGAGTAACAAATTATGAAACACTGATATATAATATATATATATATATATATATTCAAGTGTAAAACCTTAGCCGTATATTGTTGAAGTATAATTATTAATAGTTTTTTTTTATTTTTTTAAATTTTTTCTGACAAAGAGAAAACATAAACAACTACAGATGAAATTATTATTAGTTATTTTGAACAAAACAATCAACCACTGTCAACCCTTCTAAACAAATTTGGTACAAGATCAATTTCACAATCCAAACACGTTGGGGTTGCAAGCGTAACCTCGTGGTAACCATACTACTCCATACAGTGGTAGTCTGCTCTTCATCCCCAAATTGAAAAAAAAAAAAAAAAAGAAAAAAGCCCAAACACTCACGTATCCCTTATTTGAGTGGATTTCATAATTCAAACATGCTAATAGCAAACTAGTCCTCTGTTGCAGAAATCTCAAGAAACAACAAACAAACAAACTTGTAGAGAGATTCTTACATAGGTATCTGGTCAAACAACAATTTCGTGATAGTTGCTTTAAGATGTTGTGGATGTGTGAATGCATCCACACCGCCCTTGTAAATAACTTCCGCAAGACGAGCCATGTTAGCAACTCGAAGGAGGATCTCTGTTGGAACGGCCGTTGGCTTCATGAATTCTTCATTGATATCTTTCCAACAGTTTTCAATCGTTGTGCTAAACATTTCAGTTGTTTCCTTCACCGATGAACCATACTCTTTCATATAACATTCCACACTAGAGGCTACATGTGCTCTCTCTTGCTCGAACTTCATGAATATAAATATAGGTTAAAGTGCTGGTAATTAATAAACTCAAACAGAATAACACTACACACATTTTAACTTGTATATCCCAGTTGAAGTGTAGAATTGAATTGTACCAACGAGCGGATGAAACGATAATGTTATAAGTGTATTCTTGTAAGAAAAAAGAAGTGCTATAATTCAATTGTCACTTCATTTACACGAAAATTAAAAAGGACAAGTGTATAGGACGTGCAGTATTATATTAACAAATTAATATGAACAAATAAAAAATTAAAATTAAGAAGGATAAATGGGTAGGATGTGTACTATTAACAAATTAATATAAATAAATAAAAAATTAAAATTAAAAAGGATAAATGGATAGAATGTATAATATTAAGAACGAATATAAATATAAATATATATATATATATATATATATAAATCACTGTTATACCTCGTGGCCTCCTAAATCGTCTTGAAGACGGGCTAATAAATATGCAGCTTTAAGAAGTTTTGGTTCGCCTTGCAACCACTCATATGCATTTCTCCCTGCAATTTCTCCCATTCCCAAAAACGTTGATGCTGTAAATGCAAAACTTCCTGCCGAAATAAACGCATTTCTCAAGTACTCATTGAACGGAGGCACATGATTTTGATTCATCCATTCAGCTTCCACAAAATAGGCCGTAAACATCCCTTTAAGCTGATTTTTAACAGGAAAAAAAAAAAAAGTTTATTAATTGCATACATGTGTCCACAACTTCATTATTTTGATTCAATATATATTACAAATCAGCACATGGAGTAATTAAGTAGAAATTGAGTAAAGCTTACCGCCTCCTTTGTATAAGAAACCTTATAAGATCTTTCTTCCTCGTTTAAATCATTTTCTGTTTCATCGAAAATATTCAAGAGAGTGGAATAAATAATCTTCATATAATCTGGTAAATCATCAATTGCACTAATGTCCCACCTGAATGAAAAGATAGTAGTTAGAGACAAATTACATTTTTACAATATCAGAAAACTACTCATTACATATGATTGTAAAAATTATATACAACTAATAAAATTAAGTTTGGAAGTGGAAAACCTCTGTATTGCACTTGTGAAAAGTCGGAGCTCCTCAATCGTGCCATAAGCATCATATGTATCATCTATAACTGTCATCATCTGGACTATTTTACATAATATTGACCGGGCACGTGAGTAACAAGGCTCAAAATAAATTGTTACCGTCCAGAAGAATGACTCTACAATTCTGTCTCTTATATATGGCAGCTTCGACGAGAAGTCCAAATCTCTCCACCAACTAAAATTAATAGAAAAGAAAGTGTCAGTTAATTTATCGTTCTGTCTCTCCAGGATGCAAATAAATTGATATGTTAAGGCTTTTCCGTTAGCTTATATATATAATTAAAGACACTTCTTACCTTAAAAGGTAGCTTAGCTCTTGTTGGTATAAGAGTTGTACTCGATTAAAATCCAACTTTGCGAACAGAAGCAAGTTCTCATTTCTAGATTCATCGTCTTCGTAGTAACCGATATACTTGAGTGCCTCCAGTCTTGACATGCCCCTGTGCGAAGGTCTTTCCAAGGCATTGATTATTTGTTTAGCCAAATGAGTGCTTGATTTTTCAGCCAAGGACTTGAGATGAGCCTTTGAAAAAACAAGAGCCTTCTCCAGAATATCTTCTCCATGTTGTCTTAAATGTGTAGCTTCATACAAACTTAACATTCCCTTTGCATTACTCGTCAAAATTTCCTTAAACTTTCCATCGTTGTCTTTAAATTTGTTAAAACTTCCTGATTGAATGACAATACATCAGTTGTAATAATAGTCTTGTGCATGGTTATGATGTTTCCTTTGCAGCATAAAGCTTTCATGCTTGAAGAAATAAAATATAAATATTCACTGTAAACTTGTACTTCCAATAAACCTTGACCTTATGACCATGACTTTATACGTACTTAATCAATAACTAACATACAATGCATTAATTAATTTCAGTGTATATATATATATATATATATATATATAATGTTCCTCTCAATATGGACTGAAATTAATTATGTGGGTGCATGATACCTGAGCCATAGATTAAACAAAACTGCATATTGATTAAGTCAAAATAAATGAAAGTAACTGAATCTACTTATTGATAATATCTGAGCCACAGATTAAACAAAATTGTATATTGATTAAATCAAAACAAATGAAAGTAATTGAATCTAATGACTAATAATTGATAAATTGAATCTAATTTCAGTGCATATTGAGAGAAACATTATTATATATATATATATATATATATATTCCTAGTTAGTACATTAATTTGACTTTACCAAGTCATATATTCTAATCATTCAGGTTAATGAGACAAATTCATGTTCTATTTCATTTTTTTGGTTGCATGTTGATATGGAATGAAGACTTACTACAAGGCATTGTGTAACCATGTTGTTTAAAAACTCGAAAAAGGAGAGCAACGGTGTATAAATCATAATCATTATCATCAACAAGGTTAGGTTGAGATTCAAGAATACGATTTAGTTGCTCTTCAATTTGGACCTCAAAGTAATATGACACACCAAGCCGACATATCGAGTTGATCAAACTGACTTTATCTACTGAATCATTTGTAGGAGCAATCAACATTTCCTTCAGCTTATCTTTCAGTTTTTCAATCTGTCCATCATATGTTTTGTTGAATTCCTACGAAAAAGACAGCAATCAGGGCAATTCTATCGACAATCTTCAACATCAAAATGATAAAAAAAGTGAACGAAAAAAAAAGGTTCCTTTTTTCCCATTATTTGATTGATAAATTGGTTGTGATCATGTGAGCATATGCTGAATGTGCAACTCAATGAAGATGGTATTGCAACATGTGTGATACGATTCATGCTAAATAGAAGTGGGCTAAATCCTCATTAATCTTTACTACCTAACAAACTTAGATACATTGTGAATTTGTGACTAACTTAAAGTGAGACAAGATTTTAAGCTTAAAGTGTAATCGAACTAACTATAGTATACTAAGAAAGACAAAGTTAACTACATAGATAGGTTAGGCTTGCAATATCTCATCCATCTAGCTGGATTTCAGTTATTCTTTTCTTTAATAGACTATTTAATTGGCATACCAACGTTTGCGAAAAAATAAAAAAATAAATTAGGCTAACTACTAAGAATGAGATGCAACATCGGTAATATATTTTGGCTGTGTAAGTTAAAGAGGTCATACAAAGGTCACTCATTAACCTTATAGTTAGTTTAAAATTAAAATCGTACAAATTCTAAAATATAAATATATTATTAAATCATATGTTAATCTTAATTTTTATTAATATATTTATATTAATTATTAGTGTCCACAATTGACTTTAACTCATGTTTAGAAGAAATAGATTGACAAAATATTTAGTTAAACATGTTTACTAATTACGTGTATCGTAATAAGTAGAAGAACCTAACTCGCCATGCATTAGATTAGGAAAAGGATCTACTCACCAAGATCCGATTTGCAATGTTGGAAGTGAAGTTATCGGCATCCTTCCATACGGTGCATGAGAAGTTAGCCAAGGGGCGAATAACTTCTTTTATGGTTTTGTCCATTGGAATAGCCAATTAAATAAGAGGTTATCTACTCATAAAATGTATGAACAATGCGTAAACTGAGTTATCTATTTATAGATCAAGGACACGATCTCTGCAGCTCTTACAATTCTAACATATTAATTTGTTACCAGTACTATTCAATGAACTACATATCCATTCCTTTGAATGTGCAAAACATTCAAAACGAAAAACATGCTTCTTTCAAAAAATTAAAAAAAAAAACAAACAAACGTAATAATGTACTGGATGTCTGTACATCTTTGGAAATTATTGGTACTGTTCAATATATTGTGTATAAGACGCGCCCTTACAGTGTTCTCTAAACATCACCTTTTTAACTTCTTCAAAAACCTAGGTTTACCATTACACAATACTTCCTTCTACATTAATCATTTGATATTTACTTAGATAAGTTACATCTCATAGCATTTTTTTTCTTGAAATATTACAATTAATCAGGATTTGAGGATAAGGACATGATTAGAACCTACGACTTCATAATAGAAGTATGAGGGGGTATGACATTGGATTCTCATCTTGTCATCCCTTATTAATATTTCTCACATGCTAGTATTTACTAATATAAAATCTCAGACATGTTCATGGGTTACATGATTGGATTTGTACACGTTGTCTATGCTTGTCGACATAGCTGTCGAAATTTTACTATTTCACGATTTTATATATCATGATAGCTTTAAAAAAGAAAATTATAATTTGTGCTCACAAGAAAATAAATAGTGATTGAAAGTTCATTTAAACCAAACATGAAAAGTAATAAACAATAATAATTAATGCATTATTGTCTTTTACTTTGGTAATTCATGAGTCAATGTCACACTTTATCGTCAAATGTTGACAGTTGGGAACATAAAATTAAATATCAGTACACAATGAAAGTATTACACTAATAAAACACCCAAAATAAACGGACAAAAGCAAAATTGGTAATGAAATTGTGGTGACAATTCAAACACGTTTAAAGAGTTTTATATTAATAGTTTTCTTTTTTTATTATAGGATTAATGATTTCTTAATTATTGGAGTAGATAATATCCGAATATGTAAGTAACGACTTATTTATGTAAATCCCGTGTTGCAACAGTTTAGCATAAAGTTCAACCTCAACTTGTGTCTTTTTCTATTAGTATTGGAAGTTGATGGTTTAGTTGAATCTTTTTGTGGAGCATGTATTGAAACAGCTGCCAAGTATTACACTAATATAACACCCAAAATAAACGGACAAAAGCAAAATTGGTAATGAAATTGTGGTGACAATTCAAACACGTTTAAAGAGTTTTATATTAATAGTTTTCTCTTTTTATTATAGGATTAATGATTTCTTAATTATTGGAGTAGATAATATCCGAATATGTAAGTAACGACTTATTTATGTAAATCCCGTGTTGCAACAGTTTAGCATAAAGTTCAACCTCAACTTGTGTCTTTTTCTATTAGTATTGGAAGTTGATGGTTTAGTTGAATCTTTTTGTGGAGCATGTATTGAATCAGCTGCCAAGTATTCCACTAATAAAACACCCAAAATAAACGGGCAAAAGCAAAATTGGTAATGAAATTGTGGTGACAATTCAAACACGTTTAAAGAGGTTTATATTAATAGTTTTCTCTTTTTATTATAGGATTAATGATTTCTTAATTATTGGAGTAGATAATATCCGAATATGTAAGTAACGACTTATTTATGTAAATCCCGTGTTGCAACAGTTTAGCATAAAGTTCAACCTCAACTTGTGTCTTTTTCTATTAGTATTGGAAGTTGATGGTTTAGTTGAATCTTTTTGTGGAGCATGTATTGAAACAGCTGCCAAGTATTCCACTAATAAAACACCCAAAATAAACGGGCAAAAGCAAAATTGGTAATGAAATTGTGGTGACAATTCAAACACGTTTAAAGAGGTTTATATTAATAGTTTTCTCTTTTTATTATAGGATTAATGATTTCTTAATTATTGGAGTAGATAATATCCGAATATGTAAGTAACGACTTATTTATGTAAATCCCGTGTTGCAACAGTTTAGCATAAAGTTCAACCTCAACTTGTGTCTTTTTCTATTAGTATTGGAAGTTGATGGTTTCAAACTTTGGCAGCTGTTTCAATACATGCTCCACAAAATGATTCAACTAAACCAAACTGGAAAAATATTAAGCACTTTAATATTTAAACTTTATCATCATGTAGGTGAAGTTTGAATATTAATTTATCATTATTACTGTGGACGAATAAATTTGCTTCTCTTTGATAATTGATTTTTGTCATAACCTGTACAAAAATCTTGCCTTTTAAAATAAAACAAAACAAAATAAAATCTTGCTTTTCATTAAATGTTTTTTAATATAAAACGACCCTGTGGATGAATCTAATATTGATGCATCTATTTTGGTGTACATAACATAGTAAATAGTTCACTAGTAGGGCCTTCCATATTTATCTTCACCTTATATGCAATTTATTATTATTATTATTATTTTGTTATTAGCAAGTTTTCAGTTGAATATCAAGACGCCTAATCTGTTATGCCATTGATTGAGCCAAATGTGGAAAGCATCAAACACTTAAGCGTAAGAACGGTTCAATTATCTATTAACCTTATCTTTTGTTTAAGTTATATTGTATACAATATGTTTGAATAAGATTTGTAGTATTAATTTGAATAAGAGTGCAGCATGGTGCACCAGCCTTGATCATTATCAAAGGATTAATATATCATCATCGCCATGGAAAAATAAATTATTTTACTGGGGAATAAATATAAGTGTCCAACACTTCTATGAATTTGCTGCAATAACAACTTTTTTTATTTACGATGCTCACTTTTATTATTTGATGAGTAATCTTCATCATAGCACCGTTCATTGACACGGAATCAGAGCAATGCAATGTTACGACAGATTGTTCTAAAGTTGTTGCTTTCATGAGATAGAATTAAAATGGCTGCACTTCTTTCTTTGGGCTTCTGCAACAGGTAAAGGATGATAAAGAATGGGAATAATATTGAGTTCATCTTTTCTTCTTACTGATAAACCCTATTTCGTAGTCTTGTTTAAGTCCTCATATTCCAATATTCCATTAGTAAGTTTCCAAACAACAACATAGCTTGTAGAAGCTCTAGAATTTAAACAAAACCAAAGTTTAATATTAAAAATTTTGAAATAAGGACCAATATCTTTTGACTCCAGGTACACCGAACACACTTATCATGATCTAGGTTCAGACATGCAAGCTAGTTTTCAAATGATTGAAAACAAATGGAAAAAAAAAAAAATTATATATATATATATATATAAAATAAACATCAGCAAATATAAAAATAATCAACCATGTTACTGCTTTGATGCTATTGGTAGTTAAGGGAAATTAAGCATCACCACACTGCTGTACTTTCAAAAGGACATCAAGTAGATCTTCATTTTCTTCCCTCTTGCCTGACTTTGTTGTTGCCTTTCCATGTTTATGTTCATTGATGATGTTTTCGAGTATACCCATCAATTTTTTGGTGCAGCTTTACTAGTCTAGACTCGATTCCAGTGATCCATTGAAGCATTTTATGGAAGGAAACATATCTACAATATGAAACCTGACATCGATCAATTCTAAGGTTTCCTGAATTATTGATCGAAATACTTGTTGATCTTTGGATTTCATACCTAAGGCTGTCTTTAAGGTGATAGCATTTGTTACTGAGTAAATTTTGCTAGTAAGGTTAATTGGTGATTCTGATTTCGAAGCAATCCAGTGAATGAGATTAGACACCTCTTTTTTGTATTGTTTGGAAAGATTGTGCGGCATGCTTATAATCTCCAATGTACAAATTTTTCGTACTTGTCTCCAGTAATCACCATATGGTGAAAAGCCTATACTAGTGTAATTGTAAAACAGGATATCTACGGCTAGAATATAAGGCCTTGACGCAATGATAACATCATGAGTTGCATGACTTCTTTAGCAAATTCCGCTGAAGAAACAACAGACTATTTGTCTATTTTTGATCTATCTTCTTTTCCAATCTACCAGAGGAAAACAGTGCAGCTTAATGTTACCAAGATATCGGTCATACAGAAAAACAATTTCTGAAAGAAATAGGAATATTGTTGTATTTTGTTTGAACAACTGGTTGTTGGCACATGGTGTCCACTAATTTGCAGAATCTTTAGGGCCCCATTAATTTGATTTGCAGAATCTTTAGTGCCTCATTAATTTAATCTTGATTTAACATTGTGATTGAAAGCTTTTAGTAATGACAATGTATTGGCTTTCATGAAAATGATGCAAGATTCTCTCAAATTTTTAATTTTGTTTATAGCAATGGTTTGAATACTATTATCAGATTCATTTTTGTGAGCTCAAGCTTCACAGATGAATGGTTCACTCAAGAGTAGTGGTGTATTGCATTCATTTTGGTGTTGGATTTTGGTGGCATTAGTAATTGATGCTTAGGGAGCTACCAATTGGACTTTTGGTTTCTGATGCTGGTGCAGACTATAATTATATCAAATAAATTATGTTGACAGATCCTTTTAGGAGTGTTTTTTTTTTTCCTTTCCTTTCTTTTCCTTTTTCTTTGTAGTGGATTGAACTTGTGTTGTAATATGTATTGGCTTAAACTTTTATTTATATCATTGAATATTTATTTATTTGTACTTGTTTTATAAATCATTATTTATATAGTTTGAATTTATATGTGATACAATAATCCATGCTAATTACACCTACACATAATCTCAACTGCCCCCAATTGCAAAGTATGCATTTGTGGTTGAGTCGTTTAGCAATAGAAGTCAAAAAAGCCTTACATAAATATATATATATATATATATATATAAAATGGATAATCAGACTATTTATCTATTTTGATTTATTTCTTTTACTATCTACCAAAGGAAAACAGTGCAGCTTAATGTTATCAATATATATTCAGTCATATAGAAAAATAATATCAGAAGAAATTTTGTTAATGGCTTCTGAAAATTCAGATTAATAAGATGGTCAATTTTTTTTTTTTTTTTTTTTGGAAATAATAAGATGGTTAATTTTGTTATTATTGTTTTCAAAAGAAAGTAAAGAATCATGATTTGGTTATTATCTAAATGTATTGGTTCCAAAATACATATAAATCCAGTGCAACAAAAATGTCTAATTTTCAACAGTTACGAAGCTTGATTTTAGTTTGAATGAGTTTATTATATACCACATTTTCGTGTACCGCAAATGGTGCGGTACACGAAATAACTAGAGCTATTTGATGTGATAAAAGCTAATTTAAGCATGATTTTATTTTGAGTAAGCTTGTTATATATCACACAAATTGTACAGTACATGAAATAGTTTACAGCTATTTGAAGTGACTCTAGCTAATTTAAGCAAGATTTTATTTTATGTCTGCTTATTATATACCGCACAAATGGTACAGTACACAAAATAATTTAGAGCTATTTGATGTGGCAGTAATTAATTTAAGCATGATTTTATTTTGGGTCGGCTTATTATACACCACACAAATGGTGTGACACACGAAATAATTTAGAATTATTTGATGTGACAATAACTAATTTAAATATGATTTTATTTTGAGTCAGTTTAGTATATATATACCACACAAGTGGTGTCGTACAGAAAATAATTTAGAGCCATTTGATGTGACAATGGCTAATTTTCTTTCATGAGGTAGAACACTGAACTACAGTTGCTCTACAGTTGCTCTCTTTTGCTTAGGCAGCAGATGAACGATATCATTTTCCCTTTTTTACTGTTAAATCAAAGACTTCAGTAATTTTTAAAATCCTCAAGCTTCATTTCATTGAAGAGTTTCCAATCAAAGTGATACAACATCATTAATTGCCAGTGCAAGCCCTAAATTGGTCAAACAAAATGACATTCATAGGTACATCCTCCTACTACCCATCAAATGATAGGTATTCAAAATTAGTTCCTTTATCGTCAATTGGAGAATCAAGAAATCTCTCTAGATGGTTTAATAAAGCTCTTAGGTTCACTCCAGTTGATTGGATCTCTTGCAAAAGTCGAAGCAATTATGCTTTTTTTTTTTGGAATCTTCTGATGGGTATTTCATGTCATTTCCCTTAATGATCTCTTTACATAAAATGTGTATTAGATTTGGGCTAAAGATGTTTTCTACTACAAAGTGAGCTACAAACTATAAACTACTTACATATTTTCAAAATCCTGTTTCGTCCCGAGCATGACATTGATCAAAACTTATCTTTTGTTTAATAACAGTTAAGCATCTTTAGCTTAAAAACAGTTCAATTGTCTATTAACCTTATCTTTGTTTAAGTTATATTGTAGATAATATATTTTAATAAGATTTTTAGTATTAATTTTAATAAGAGTACAACATGGTGTACCAGCCTTGATCACTATCAAAGGATTAATATATCATCATCGCTATGGAAAAATTAATTATTTTACTGGGGAATGGATGTCAGTGTCCAAAACTTGCATGAATTTACTTGCAGTAACAACTTTTTTATTTACACGACACGCACATTTAATATTTGAGTAATCTTCATCATAGCACCGTTCATTGACATGGAGTCAGAGCAATGCAATGTCACGATAGATTGTTCTAAAGTTGTTGCCTTCATGAGATAGAATTAAAATGGCTACACTTGTTTTTTTGGGCTTCTGCAACAGGGTGGTGATGCTGAATTTCACTTAACTACCAATAACAACAAAGCAGTAACATGGGTGAGTATTTTTATATTTGCTACATGTTTACAATTGTTTCCTCGAAAAGGCGCTTTCTAATGGCGAATAGTTCAGAGTTCAATCCAGAGCTCCTTGTCTCTCACAAATATCCCCAGGTATTTCCTCTTCGCTTTTCAATCCGTCTATTATAAATTAAACCGACCACCTCAATTCTCAAATGCTAAAATTCAATTATATTGAATTGAAATATGTATGCCTGTCTCTTTAATATATTTGTTCTCATTTCTAGTACATAAATGAAATGGCCATGGATTGCAGACAACATACAACTACACTGAAAGGTATAAAAAAAGAAAAAAGAAAAACTCATCAACAAGCTGAATTTTGCATATTACGTATTCTTGTTGCAATATTGGTCTGGTTGATATATTTTTTATGCATATAGTTTGCAATTGTGTTGACAGAGATGCAGTGTTGGGTGTTGGAGCATGTGGACGAAATGCTATTGATAATGATGAGCTCAAATTCGTTTATCACGAAGACGGGCGGCAGTTTGTCATGGTATCATCATTTGTTCATTCTGTTTGGGATCAGTTTGATAAGTTATTGAGTTAAATAATCGGGAATTTGTGTAATAATGATTCTTACACTACATGTTTACCGATATACTTGAGTGCCTCCAGTCTTCACATGTCCCTGTGCGAAGGTGTTTCCAAGGCATTGATTATTTGTTTAGCCAAACGAGTGCTTGATTTTATGAAGATTCAAGAGGCTTTTTTGAATGCAAAACCAGAGAGAAAATTCTGGAAATTCTATTCATGATTTCATTGTTGATTGTCATACATTTTACATGACCCTTAGCTAACTTTTTATACTATCTTACAAGCTTGCCAAGTGGCAAGATTTCCATCAACTAACTAGCTAACTAATCTGTTGGAATTTATCCAATTAGAATGCAGCATTTGTTGCTTGCTTAATGGGCTGTAACAGGCCAACTGAAACCAAGCCTAAGCTGAGATGACTTCAGCCTGGTGTTGCTGTCGCGCTGAAGATTATGACTTAGTTGTGAACAGCTTCCTTCTTGTACGAGTAAAGCCATTCCTTCAGCTGAAATCACAGGTTGATTATATTTGGTCACTCGGCTTGGCAGCTGCATTCCTTGACAAAACAGAGAGACTGCAGAGTCAGCTCCAGCTGCTTCATGGGAATGCAAAAGCTGCTTGCTTGCATCACAAGCTTCCTCAACATTATGCTTAACAGATTTTTCAGCCAAGGGCTTGAGATGAGCCTTTGAAAAAACAAGAGCCTCCTCCAGAATATATTCTCCACATTGTCTTAAATGTGTAGCTTCATACAAACTTAACATTCCCTTTGCATCGCTCATCAAAATTTCCTTAAACATTCCATCATCGTCTTTAAATTTGTTAAAACATCCCGATTGAATGACAATACATCAGTTACAATAATAGTCCTGTGCATGGTTATGACGTTAAGTTGACAGCATAAAGCTTTCAGGCTTGAAAAAACAAAATATAAATATGGAACAACATGAACTTCCGATAAACCTTGACATGTTACCATGACTAGCTTATACTTAATCAAAGACCAACATAAAATGCATTGACTTAATTAATTTTAATGTGCACTAATATATATATATATAAAACCTTCTTAGTTAGTACATTTTGACTTTGCCAAGGGATATATTCTAATCATTCAGTTTAATAAGACAAATTCAAGTTTTCGGTTGCATGTTGATATGGGATGAAGACTTACTGCAAAACATGTACATTGTGTAACCATGTTTTCTAAAAACATGAAAGAGGAGAGCAATAGTGTATAGCTCATAATCATTATTATCAACGATGTTAAGTTGAGATTTAAGAACACGATTTAGTTGCTCTTCAATTTGGGCCTCAAAGTGATATGACAACCAAGCCGATATATTAAGTTGATCAAATCGACTTTGTCTATAGTGAGTCATTTGTAGGAGCAATCAATATTTCCTTCAGCTTATCTTTCAGTTCTTCAATCTGTCCACCATATGTTTTGTTGAATTCCTAAGAAAAAAGAGACAGCAATCAGGACAATTCTATTGACAATCTTCAACATCAAAATGACAAAAAATTTGAGAGAAGAAAAAAAAAAAAAAGTTTCCTTTCTTTTCCCTTCATTTGATTGAAAAATTGGTTGTGATCATGTGAGCATATGATGAATGCGCAACTTAATGAAGATGGTAATGCAACATGTGTGATACGATATATGCCAAACAGAAGTGGGCTAAATCCTAATTAATCTATGAATAGAACACGCGTTACTACCTAACAAATTTAGATATATTGTGAATTTGTGACTAAGTTAAAATGGCACAAGATTTTAAGTTTAAAATGTAATCGAACTAACTATACTAGCTAAGAAAGACGAAGTTAATTACTTAGATAGATTAGGCTCACAATATCTCATCTATCTAGGTGAATTAGGACCATTAATTCCTAAGATTTATTTTCAATGGATCTTACTACACTAATAAATCTCGTTGAAAATAATTAGTAGCGTCAAACTCTCAATTTTCATGTTCAATTCCCATAGTTATCATACATCATAAGATCATGAAAGCTTAACAAGTGTATTGTAATAAAAAAGAAGAACCTAACTCACCATGCATTAGATTAGGAAAAGGATCTACTCAGCAAGATACGATTTGCAATGTGGGAAGTAAAGTTATCGGCATCCTTCCATATATGGTGGAGGTGAAGTTAGCCAAAGGGCGAATAACTTCATGTGTGGTTTTGTCCATTGGAATTACCAACCAAACAAAAGGTTATCAACTTATAAAATGTATGAACAATGTGTAAATTGAGTTATTTATTTATAGATTAAGGACACGATCATTGCAGCTGTTACAATTCTAACATATTAATTTCTTATGAAAAAACGTCATTTTACTTCTTGAGATATCGAAAACTATCATATTTTTAAAGTGTTTTGAAAAAACCGTTTATTTCATTCTCTAAAGTTTTGAAAATTCTTAAAAAAAATCCAAACCGTCAGTCAACTGAAAGTCAAAGAAGACAAAAAAAGCAAAATGGCTCATTTGCCCCTCATTTTGGTTATAATATATTAAATTACAGTTTTACCCCTAATTAACTAAAAATATCAAAATTAAATATATATAATTAAAATTTTTTTACTTAATTAAAAAAAGAAAAATAATTAATAATTAAGAAAAATCATCACCATCAAACCAAACCATCAACCGATCATCACCATAAAAAACTCTCAGCTGCTCATGATCATCAACCACCACAAAAAATGTTACTATCATCAATAGACCACCATCAATGGTGGAAAGGCCGCCGTCGGCGAGGAAAGCATCGAACCTAGATTGTCTTGATGATCTGAGTTTTTGAACCCATAATTTAGGTGCTTGGAACCCAGATTGAAGTATTTAGGCAGCTTGGAGATGATGGTGGAGAGGCCGCTGTCGACGAGGAGAATGTCGAACCTAGATTGTCATGATGATTTATGTGGCTCGGTTGTGTCAACAATGGTAGTGGTTTGTAGTTGGCGATGACTTCAGATCCAACAGCGATGGTGTTTCAAAGTCAACAATGATTCCAAATCCAACTGCTATGTCAGTGCTGGTGGCAGCTCCAAGTCGAAACTAGAAGGTCTCATTTCTCGTACCGTTCTTTCTTTGTCTACCTCTTTCTCTTCTATTCGGTTTGTTTGGTGATTTAAGTTGGTGATGTTTGGGTTTAGATTCTAGTGATTTCAATTTGGTTTTTTTGGTGATGTCAGTTGGTGGTGTTTGAGTTTGGGTTTTAGTGATTTCAATTTAGTTTGTTTGATTATGATTTGATTTCAATTTAGGATTTTGCGAGACAAAGACAACGGATTCAAAGCTTGCTAGCAACCTAGAACTGTGATACCAGATGGTTAAATTCTAAATAGAGTTAATAGTTGACTTGCAAGTAAAAGAAATCTTATAACATGTATTATATAGTCTACCTTAATTTATTAATATTTTGTCAATCTTTAAACATAATTAACTGTAGACCAGATCGAGTAAATTTATAGGTCAAAACCCAAACAATAATAACAAATTCTACCTGAACAACGTAAGTAGTACATAACCAATAATAATTTCTGGACGAACACATCGATAAAAAAACCAGCAAGGATTCAAACATCTCTTCATCATATTAATGATTCTTAATTTAAATTTTTAAAACAATAATTATAATAATACCAATTTTCGATCTTTCTTAGGATGGTAACTCATTAATTATTAAAGCGTTTTGATACTTTTCAAGTTTGGTTTCATGAATTAATCTTTTATTTTTATATGATAAATAGAGGAGTATTGACCAGCTAATAACTATAAAATACTGCGAAGCTGATGGTTCCATAATATTAACGAAAGAAGTAAACGTACTTGCTTATGTACATATTTTATATAAACAATAATCAATAGTACAAAATGCCATATCATTTTGTTTCCTAGCTAAAGAATCTTCAGCATTATCACATCGTCAAACTGAGGATTATCCTAGTTTTCATCATTTATTTATTTTCAAATTATAGTGTTAAATTCAAATAACTCATTCGTTAAAAGTGAAGTGGCCAAGTTGTAATCTCTTTCACACAATCACGTTCATGTCACGGACCAAACCCAAATATGGAAGTAACACACATATATAGTCAAGTTATAAACTACAACATCGAGCCCCAAAAGCTAATCTAACCCCAGTGACAAGCCCAGACTCAGCCCATTTATCAGAAACCTGCAACCTAAGTAGGCCGAACCCAAGTAATAAAATGAAAGAAAGAATGTAGACTGTAAAAGCTGCCATCGATCAGTTGACAATGTTGAGAAAAACAGTGGTGCGAGGAGAACAAAGACAGAAGAGTGGTGCTTTTGATTAGAATACTGATGTACAGTCTGAAATTAAGGCTCTCAAAAACAGGAGAGACAACTCATAGAAGTGAAAAAATCATCCGGTTGCAATCTAAACCTTGAACTAGAGGCTCAAAAGGAACCACACCAAAGGGGTGGATACCACTGCACCGCACCACCAACTGCAAGTGGTCCAAGATCTTGGAAATGGAAAAAACTAAAATATCTCCAAAGGCACAAATAAATTATATTTTATTTTTTAAAAATAAAATATAAACAAATTCAACATAAAATGCCTATTAGTTTTTTTTTTTTTTTTTCCCTTTTTGATTAGTAGGCATTAACATTTACATAATTGTGTATGGAATTTATTTCATAATACTATTAAACGTCTCTCTTAATTTTACTACTAACTCCATGACTTCTTAAATTAGCATTAAATAAACACTGATTAGAATATTGACGATCATAGATCTTTTTATTTTGCACATCTCCAGCTAGTTACTAACACATTGTTTCTTCACACACCAAGGTCTATTATATCGCTTCCGAATTAAAATATAGCTACAAAAGTAACTTGCGTATGGTGGGTGGTGGATGGCTTCCGATTAAGTGTCTCAAATTGGTCATCATCTATGAGTTTGTCATCGGTTAATAGCAACATGATTCCTGGAACTTTCAGGACATATATAGATTGTAGAAACATATGATACTGATTGCCAACTAACAAAGAGTTTTTTTTTTTTATATTAGAAGTGTAAATATCATCGCTGGGGCCTCTAGATACTACCAAAAAGCTTTTTTGAAATCTTGAAGAGTTAACATTTCCATCACATCAAATTCATTATATTATATAGATGGCAGCAATGGAAAACATTTTTCGCCAATGGAAGACCTTTATTACAAATATGGACTCCAAACATTTTTCGTGAATGGAAGTCCTTTATTACACACATTGACTGCAGAAGCAAACACACATACAAGCTAGTACAGAAGCAAACACACGTTGACTGCAGAAGCAAACACACATACAAGCTTTATTACACACATTGACTGCAGAAGCAAACACACATACAAGCTAGTACAGAGAACTTAATTAAATAGGAATCTGGTCAATGAATAACTTGGTGATATCATCTTTAAGATGTTCTGGGTTTGTGTATCCATCCATGTCCTTGAAGGTAACTTCCATAAGACGAGCAATGTTAGCAACTCGAAGAAGGATCTCCATTGGGACAGCTGTTGGCTTCGTGCATTCTTCGTTGATATCCTTCCAAGCATTTTCAAAGATGATATTAAACTTTTCCGCTGTTTCCTTGATTGACAAGCCATATTCCTTCATATAACATTCCACACCACATGCTATATGTGCTCTCCTAAACTCAAACTTCAAGCAAACAAATATTGGCTAACAAAATTATTGAAACTTAACTCAAAGTGTGAGTAATGCTACATATCCTAACTTTTATATCAAAATTAACTGCATGTGAGATAATCTGAATAGTAAGATGTTCAAGTTCGAACATACTAAATCTATTTGCAATTGATAC
Organism: Nephelium lappaceum; assembly: GCA_021234005.1. NCBI lineage: Eukaryota > Viridiplantae > Streptophyta > Magnoliopsida > Sapindales > Sapindaceae > Nephelium > Nephelium lappaceum. Next base: position 35,734,944 of record CM037996.1, read on the forward strand.
ATTTGTTAGATTAATTCGATTTGCATCCAGTTGCGCTCAAAAAAATTGAAATTAAAAGTTGGGATGTATGGATTAGTTATTAAGTGTTATAATTGACATTTAAATTACAATCATACCTTGTGACCGATTAAATCATTTTTCAGACGAGCTATTACATATGCTGCGGTAAGAACTTTTGGTCCACTTTGCAACCACTCAAATACATCAATTCCTGCAATTTCTTTTTCCATGCCCAAAAATTTTGCTGCTGTATACGAAAAGCTTCCAATTGAAATAAGTGCGCATCTCAAGTACTCATGGAATGGAGGAACACTATTTTCATAGAACCATTCTGCCTCACTAAGGTAGGCTGCCACCATCTCTTTCAGCTGATTATTAAATAGCAGAAAAACAAAGTTAATTCACTAAGAAATAACGAAGTCATTATTTTGAAATTATATAAGCAAATCTTACCATTTCCTTTGTATAAGAAAATTTATAAGACCTTTCTTCCTCAGTCAAATCATTGTATATTTCTTCAAAAATATTTAACAGAGCTCCGTATATAACCTTCATGTAATCTGGCAAATCAGCAAGGGCACTAATATCCCACCTGAAGGAAAAGTTTTAGTTAATTACAACCTATACATCTGCAATTTAGAAAATGAAAGCTCAAGTTGTTTAGTTGATGAACGTGTACCATGTATACCTTTAACATAACTTTTTGTAGTCTAGGTTTTTATTTTATCCATACAAAATTAAGGTGTTTAGAACATTTACAGTTGGTTTTATCCTCTACCAAATCTCGGTTTTGAGTGAGTAAGTGCATCCATTGATTGTTATTTAAATGCACTATAAATGTAGACAATGCACTAAAACACAAAAATATAGTGAGAATTTTATTTATGTAATCAAATTAGTAATGAATAATATCTATAAAAGTTAATGATGTCAAATAAAATCAATTAAAATTAGGGAAAATAGATAACCTTTGTACTGCATCATTAAAAAGTCGGAGCTCTTCCAGAGTACCATAGGAATCATATGTATCATCTATAACTGTCATCAGATTGTTAATTTTGAATAATATAGAACGAGCACGTGAGTAACAAGGTTCAGAATACACTATAGTTATCCATAAGAAGGCCTCCATTACTCTGTCTCTTATATATGGCAGCTTTGATGGTAAGTCCAGTTCTTTCCACCAACTGCAATTCATACCATAGAAAATACATGACAATTCATTAATCATATATTGTCTCTTCAAATACACTTATGAATTTATTTATTAAAGCTTATGTATATTTGACAATTCATGACAACTCATTAATCACATATTTCATCATCATGATTAGTCCAATTTAAGGCATATGGTTATGTAAAAATTATTAAATTATAAAGTATTCAAAAAAAATTATTTCATCCGTAAAAATTGGTCTATACTCCTTTATGTTTACCTTGAAAGGTGGCATATCTCTTGTTGGTGCAACAGTTGTACCCGATTAAAATCTAGCTTTGCAAACAAGAGTAGAGTTTCATTTCCAGAGTCATCTTCTTCGTAGATAGAAATATATTTGAGTGCTTCCAGTCTTGGCATTCCTTTGTGCAAAGGTATTTCCAGGGCATTGATTATTTGTTTTGCCAAATGAGGGCTTGATTTTTCAGCCAAGGACTTGAGATGAGCCTTTGAGAAAACAAGGGCCTTATCAAGAATATCTTCTCCATGATGTCTTAAATGCGCAGCTTCATACAAACTCAGCATTCCCTTTGCATCGCTTGTCAAATTTTCCTTGAATTTGCCATCACTGTCCATAAATTTGTCAAAAGTGCCTGATGGATTCACAATTCATCAATAGTTATTATTAATGTTATGCTAGTCATTGATGTTGCTGTCATGCAGGAAAGATTTATATCAATACCAATTAAGGGAATGCAAATATTCCTCTCGGTTAACCTTGAGTTAATTACCACATAATTACTAATTGAGTACAGTTAAAATAAAAATCATAGATAAGAGTATCAATCATAACAGCTCAAACAATCAATTTAAATTGCGCAAATATATAAAATAAACGATTTTATATTAGACATAATTTCTTTGGTAAATTTTTTATTTAAGAAAAAAAAGAAAAAGGAAAAATTTTATCGATCTAATAATCTCCATGTATACTCTTCTATAAATTCACATTTTATTTTTTGCATATAGATTCATGTTCATATAGAAATAGATACTTACTACAACATTTCTTGTAGCCATGTTGTCTAAGCACTCGAAATAGAAGAGCAGTGGTGTATAGATCAAAATCATCACCATCAGAGAAGCTTGGTTGAACTTCAAAAATGTGATCAAGATGTTCTTCAATGTTAGCCTGAAAGTGAAATGACACTCCAAGTCGACATAATGAGTCGATCAAACTGATTAGCTCTATCGGTTCATTCATTTGAGCAATTAACATTTCTTTCACTTCATCTTTCAATTTTTCTATCTGCTTACCAAATGTTTCATCAAATTCCTGAAATAATGATCAAAGCAAATTAAGTTAATTTTATGGAGAATTATTCTCTGGCTCCAAAATAGAAGACAAAAGAGAGTGTGAAAGAAAAGTTTTTTTCAGTTTTAGCAAGATTAACCAAGGGAGATCTCTTCTCCACTTTTGTTTATTTATTTTATTTATAAGTGATGCACCATGCGTGACAAGTTGTGACAAGTATCGGACTATGAATACCATGGGAATGTCGGGTGGTATATGCTGTGGTACCTAATGTTTGGTGGTTACATAGGTTTGATTTTTTTTTTTTTTTTTTAATTACAAGTGAGACAAACCCTTTATTATGTGAACAGTTCTTCTCAAGTCCAGGATTTAAATTTATTTATGATTGAGCAACTGTTATATAATATTACAAAACCACTTCGATAAGGAGTCTGATATATGTAACATTAGAAAAGTGATTATAAGTGAGGAAACTTCATTTTAGTTCCTCCGGTTTCAAAAATATCAAATTTTTAAATATCTTTTGGAAACAAATATTTTAATCTCTAACTTTTATTTTTTTTGAAATAATTAATCTCTAACTTTTTTATAACTCTTCAAAAAAGTTCAAACCATTAATCAACTAATGATCAACAATGATAGAAAGTTTGGGTGGGAAGGGCAAGATGGTTTTTTTGTGTGAGAGACTAAGATCATTACACATAGATGGTGAGGATTTTAAAAAGAACAATGTTCAATTTAGTCCCTAACAAAACAATTAAATAAAACAAAACAAAATTAAAAAAGAAAAATTAAAATATTTACAAATTAAAAAATAAAAAACAATTTTATACCAATCATAAATTGCCACATCATCATTTAAAAATTAAAAAATTTATAAAATATAACTAAAAAATTTAAGAGAAATAAAAATAATAATAATAATAACATGGATCTCCACCAACATGAATCTCCAATCTAAATTCACCCAACTCTTTCTAGCAAAAAAAAAAAAAAAAAAAAAAAAAAAACAGCATCAAATCCATGAAACCAAAGAACCGAAAAAATAAAAATAAAAATAAAAACCAAAAATCGAACCTAAAACCAAAACTGTTTTGAGTTTGTGTTTTGGGTTTGAAACCTAGAACATGAAGTTAAAAGGTAGGTCTTCTTCATGTTCTAAGTCTTTTTCATGTTCTAGGTTCTATCATTAAAGAGAAATTAAAAAAAAAAAAAAAAAGAAAAGGTTAAAAAGTGGAGAAAACCTAGATCCTTCAAACAACATGGATCTCCACCAACATGGATCTCTAATCTAAATTCACTCAACACTTTCAAACAAAAACAAAAATCAAACATCAAATTCACAAAACCAAAGAACCAAAAAAAATCAAAACCAAAAAAAAGGAAAAAAGAAAAAAAAAATCAAAACCATATTCAAATACTGACCACTTTCAAAACCAAACACACTCACCTCCTTCAAATAATCATTACCTTCAAAACCAGATAGCCATCACTAGATCACAATCATTAGAGATCACTAGATCACACCAAATGATATTTAAAAAAACAAAAAAAAAAAAGATCGCACCAGATGATGAAACACTAAATCGTCATCTGGTTCGATCTAGGTCTTCAAACCCAGTTCATGGTCTTCAATCTGGATTATTGGTGGAGGTATACCTGATGGTGACTCACGTTTGATGGAGGCTAGGTCTGGTCTTGGTCTTATGGAGATGGGGTGGGTGTTATTTTATGATGGTTTGATGCTATAGGGTCAGATTCAAATGAATTTTGGATGGGTTTTTGTGGTCGTTGTTGTGATAGATAGGGAGAATTTCGATAGAGGCTGCGTTTGGATTAGATGAAGACTCTGAGGTGTTTTGTGGTGGTGGATTGTAGTGATGGTATCTGGGTTCAATAATCCAGAGTGCTACAATGAAGATCTGGTTTTAGATCTGTAAGCCTTCAAGCTGAAGATTTGGTCTAGATTTTCATTTTTTTTTTAAAATATATATATATTTATGTTTTTTCAACAATTTTATTTCAGTTTATTATTTTCAATTTTTTTCCTATTTACGATAGAAATATATCGTTAATTGAATTTGTTTTTTATTAAATTAATAATAAAAATGATTTTTTTTTTCAGTTTTTTTTCCCTTGTTCATTTCTACCATCCATCTTAAAATATGGATGGTAGAGATTTATTGTTAATTTAATTTATTTTTATTAAATTATTAATAAAAATTAATTTTGATTTCCTTAAGGGAAAAATGGTCACTTTAGTATTTAAGCTGAAGTGAGAGGTAGATGAGTCTTTTTCAAATTTCTATTTGGTTTGACCTTCAAATGACTGACGGTATAGATTTTTTGAAGTGTTTTTGAAACCTTATAGAGGAAAAGAGTTGTTTTCAAAAGATATTTAAAATCTTGATATTTTTTGAAACATCAGGGATAAAAATGAAGTTTTCCTGTTATAAGTTACATAATGTTTTCTCGAACATAACTTAGTTTAGATTAATCCTAATCTTGTCAAATTTTTAATGAATGAATAATCAATTTATGTGAACTTACCTCAAATATGTTTTTTGAAGCTTATGATTAGCATTTGAATGAAATAAAGTGAATAAATATTAAATAAATTATAGCATCCACAGGTACTACTAGCAAATAAAATAATCATTTGTCACATTATATTTCAAAAGCATAGTAAGATTACAATTCTTGAATAAAGAATCTACTTACCAAGATACGAGTGGAAATGTCATAAGTGAAGGTTTCAATATCCTTCCATATGTTGCTGGGGAAGTCTGCCAATGGACGATTACCTTGTTGGTTAATTTTTGTGTTTGAACATGCTAAGAACTTATCTGAAGGTATAAATTGTTGTGCCATTGCAGTTATCTGAAGAAGAAAAAGAAGTTATCAACTTAACTATTTTCACTTGAAACCCAAATGCTAAAATATTGGAGTGAACTACTGATGCAAATGGTATGCTTATTGGATTATATTTATATATATATACATATATATATAGGAGTGAACTACTTACCAAGACAAGTGGACTGGAGGGGTCAACTTCTCATCTATAGGTAGCTGACATGACTGATATTATTTCAAAATTCAAATCTTCTTTGTATTTCATTAGTGGAATTATCCATCATTAAAAATTTGTAACTATCTACTTCTCTCCTTGTAGGGAGTTAATTATATGAGAAGAAATTGAAGAGATGCAAGAAAGTGATCAAAAGTCTCCGTTGGGAGGATATTACTCTCTACCGTATTTTTTTAGATATTATTAATGAATTTATGTTTGGTTTAAAGAAAAAAAAATAAAACAAAACAAAAGAAAGTGATTGAAAGTCATAAAAAAAAAAAAAAAAAAGAAGGCTAGAACGAAATTATGTAACTCGCTACAAGGAGAGAAGTAGATAGATACATAATTTAGTTATAATCTTTTTCTTTTTTTTATGACTTTCGATCACTTTCTTTTGTTTTTTGTTCTTTAAAGTAAACAGAAATTTATTAACAATATCTAGAAAAATATGATAGAGACTAATATCCTCCCAATGGAGAATTTCGATTAATTTGTTGCATCTCTTCAATTTCTTTTTATATAATTTGTCTCTAAGATCTCTGCAAGGCAGGGCTGATTCCACCTTATTTAGAGATTTAAGTGAAAATATAAAATTAAGCCTTCTTCTATCTAAATTTGGATTGTCATTTAATTTAAGATTTTTGTTGATTTAACTTAATCTCATAACATATAATAAATAGTAAAGATAAGATTATTTTTCACATTTACATTTTTAATCACCAATCACATATTATAACAATATTATCAAAAAACTCAAATAAGGAGAGGAGTTGAATCCTCTTATATGTACTACTTCACTAGAATAATTTATAATAAAATATTTTTAGCAAAAAATAATAAAATATTATATTTATAATTTAATCCTATTTATATTTTAAAAAAGAATCTAAACATTATGAGCAAAAGTTTATAGTTTAATTATTATTTTAAAATTTTAAATTCTTAAATTAAATATAAATAATCGATAATGAAACAACGTATTTTAGGATATTTGTTAAATAAGAGAATATTTTTAAATTATTAATTATTATAATTATACCATAATGCGATGTGTTTCAGAATATAATTTTTACTTAGAAAAAGAAAATGAGTCCTTAATAAAATAAGCCAAAAAAATTCATTCGATACTATTTTATATAAAATTATGAAAAACATGAAAAGGTGTTTTAAAAAAAAAAGGTTAAAAACTGCTTTTCCATTTAAAACGTGCAGTCTTACAGAAATACAACTTTGTCTATTGTCATTCTGTCAAATCAGAAGACAAAAAAAATGTGAAATAAAAGTTTTTAAGTTTTAACAAGATTAGCTGAATCAGATCTCTTGTCCACTCTTATTTATTTATTTTATTTATAAGTGATGCACCATGCGTGACAAGTTGTGACAAGTATTGGACGGTGAATGCCATGGGGCTGTCGGCTGTCGGGTGGTATATGCAGTGGCACCTAATGTTTGGTTGCTACATAGGTTGGATTTTTTTTTAAATTTTTTACAAGTGAGACAAACCCTTTATCATGTGAACACTTCTTATCAAGTACAGGATTCAAAATTTATTTATGTTTGAGCAACTGTTATATAATAGGGATAAATCTAATTTTCCTCATGTAGTTTGATATAATAATAAAAAAAACCCCTACCTTAAAAAAATCGCTACAGATCCCCTTCTAGTTTATAAAAATAATAAAAAAACCTCATCTTATTTATTAAAATGGTCAAAATACCCCTTACCGTGAACTTGGACATTAAGAATCAATGTTTGACCGTTAACTAGAAAGGGTAAAACTGTCAATTCAATATAAAATATATTATATTTTTTTAAAATAATTAAAAATATAAAAATAAGAAATAAAAAAATATAAATTTATTAATAATTTTTAAAAAATTTATGACCACCGTCCATCAACATGATGGACAGTGGACATAATTAAAAAAATTAAAAAAATAAAAAATAAAAAATAAAAAATAAAAAATGAGCAGCTCTCTCCTTCTCTCTTTATCTTTTTCTCTCTCTCTGATCTCCGACGCCGATCGCCCTCCCTCATCCGCTCTTTGCCTGTCGCCATCCCCTCCGCTCTCCAGTCTCTTCCTTTTTTTCTTCTTCTCCTCCTCCTCTTCTTCTCATTCTCCTTCTTAAACCCCCATCATCTCGGTTTGAAAATCGAACCCAGACTCGAGTTTCTGGTTTGACTTCTGAACCCAGAAGCTTGCGTCTGGGTTCAATTTGGAACCCAGATGCGAGCGTCTAGGTTCTCGCATCTGGGTTCGACTTCGAACCCAGACGCTCGCATCTCGGTTCGATGCTCGCATCTAGGTTTGAAGTCGAACCCAGATGTGAGCGTCTGGGTTTGCTTTCGAACCCAGAAGCTCGCATCTGGGTTCGACTTCGAACCCAGACGCAAGCTTCTAGGGTTCGACTTCGAACCTGGAAGCTGGCGTCTGGGTTTGAAATTGAACCCAGATGCGAACATCTGGGTTTGACTTCGAACCCAGACGTGAATTTCTGGGTTCAAAATCGAACCCATATGATGTTTCTGGTGATTAAATGTTTATGTTTCTGTATTTGTCTGTTTGATGCTGCTGGTGAAGATTAGTTCCAAGAGGATTCTAGTTGCTGAGAACCCAGAAAATGGGTTTTCAGTCATCGAAAAATGAATAGGAAGTTTTTTTTTCATTTTTATTTTAGTTTTTTTTTTTATAATTTGTTTTGTCTATAATATGAGGGGCAAGATCGTCTTTGTGCATACTATCAATGTCAGGGTATACCGTTCAGTAACAGAATTAACAGAAGGGGAAAAATGAGATTATGCCAAACTATAGGGGAGTCCATAGCGATTATATCAAACTATATGGGGGAAATTAGATTTATCCCTATATAATAATACAAAACCACTTCTATAAAGAGCCCGACATGTCACATTAGAGAAGTGATTATACAATGTTACATAACGTTTTCTCGAACATAAACTTAGTTTCGAATCCTAATCTTGTCAAAATTTATATGAGTGAATAATCAATTTATGTAAATTTACCATAAATATTTTTAAAGCTTGTGATTAGCATTTGAATGAAATAAAGTGAATAAATATCAAACAGCGTCAACTGGTATTACTAGCAAATAAAATAATCATTTGTCACATTAGATTTTAGAGATAATCTCAAAAACCCCATTAGAGTTTGTAAAAATGTTCATTTTACCATTTATAGTTTTATTTTTGTCCAAAATTTCTCTTGATATTAATAAAAACACTTAAAATACCTCCTGCAGGCTTATAAAAGAACGACAATACCCCTAATAGTTACATATATCCATTATGTTGATTTAGTTGACCGTTTGACTTCAGGGACAAAATGAAAAATGCAATAAAAATTTTAATTAAAATAATATTAATTAAATGAATAATCCCAAAGAACTCATTGTAGTTTGTAAAAATATTCATTTTACCACCTATAATTTTCATTTTTGTCCAAAATCCTATCCAATGTTAATAAAAATACTCAAAATAGCCCTTAGAAGGGTGTGAAATGATGACAATGTCCTTGACGAGGTTGACACAGTTGACCTTTTGACTCTAAGGATAAAATGGGAAATGCAATAAAATCTAGGTAAGATAGAATTCTGGGTTCAGAGCCCATATGGACAACATCTGGGATGAACCCAGATGATGTTCATCTGGGTTCAATTGGAACCCAGATGTCTGGGTTTGTGGAGTCCAAATTAAATCTGGGTCGAACTCAGATGTTTGGGTTTGTGGAACCCAGATTTCATCGAATCTAGGTTCGATTCGAATTCAGATTATTCATTCCAGTGATTGATGATGTTAGATGTGTGATTGTTAACTGGTGATTGTTGATTTCTTCTTCTTCTTCTTCTTCTTCTTCTTCTTCTTCTTCTTTTTAAGACATGTTATGATTTTTTTTTTGTTGATATTTTTTAGTTTATTACTTGGGTTTCAACAGTAGGGATTCAATTTGGAGATTGGATCTCCACCTTTAGATTGGGTTTCTAGTTTGGAAACCCACAATTTTTTTTTTAAATATTATTTTATAACTATTTTATTTATTAATAAAAATAACAGGGTTAAAATTGTTCTTTTACCCTTTATATAATTTTTTTTATTAATTTATTAACGTTAGGGGGCATTTTGGATAAAAATAAAAATAGTTTGGTAAAACAGATATTTTGCAAACTACAATAATTTTTTTAGAATTATCCATTATAATTATTTTATTTATTAAATAAAAATCTCAAGGTCAAAATTGTCTTTTTATCCTTTATATAATTTTTCTGTTAATTTATTAATATTAGGGGGGATTTTTGACAGAAATGAAACTAGTATAATAAAACGGATATTTTTATAAACTGCAATAGAATTTTTGAGATTATCCCTAAATTAAAAAAAAAAAAGATGGAAAGATTACAGTTCTTGAATAAAGAATCTACTTACCAAGATACTAGTCGAAATGTCATAATAAGTGATGGTTTCAGTGTCCTTTGATATGTTACAGGGGGAGTCTACCCATGAACGATTAACTTTTTGGTTAATTTTGCTTTTTGAACATACTGAGAACTTATTGGTGAAGGAGGTATGAATTGTTGCGCCTTAGCAGTTACTTGAAAAGAAGAACAAGAAGTTATCAACTCAATTGTTTTCACTTGAAACCCAAATGCTAAAATACTGGAGTGAACTACTTATCCAAATGATATGCCTATTGGTGATATATATATATATATATATATAATATCTGAACTTAAAACCAGTGGGCAGTTGGTTGGTGGTGCCATATGCACTACCGCATCTCTCGGTTGAGTCTCAAGGTTCAAGTCGCACTCCTATTTTTATGTGAATTTTGTTTGTAGCAACTCCCACTTGTATGTGTAGATATCTTTTTCATGCTTTTGAGAGTTCGTTTTGGTTCCCACTTTAAAAGTTTACCTCAAAATATTTTAAATATAATATTTATACTTGTAAGATGTATTTTTCAAAAAAAAATAAAAATAAAACCAGTGGAAGATTCCCATTTTTATGTGAATTTTGTTTGTAGCAACTCCCACTTGTATGTGTAGATCTCTTCTTCATGCTTTTGAGAGTTTGTTTTGGTTCCCACTTTAAAAGTTTACATCAAAATATTTTAAATATAATATTTATACTTGTAAGATGTATTTTTCAAAAAAAAATAAAAATAAAACCAGTGGAAGATTCCCATTTTTATGTGAATTTTGTTTGTAGCAACTCCCACTTGTATGTGTAGATCTCTTCTTCATGCTTTTGAGAGTTTGTTTTGGTTCCCACTTTAAAAGTTTACATCAAAATGTTTTAAATATAATATTTATACTTGTAAAATGTATTTTTCTAAAAAAAAAAATTAAAACCAGTGGAAGATTCTAAAAGCATCTATTTTCTAAAGAATTCTAGATAGGGGACTGGAGGGCTCAACCACTCTTTGAAAGACTTTAATGTTGTAAATTCCACAATTATTGTCGGTAATTCCACAATTATTGTCTTCGTGTAAAGGCAGCTGACATGACTGATATTGATTCAAACTTCGGCGTTTCATTGATGGAATTATCCATCATTTATTGAAGATTTGTAATTATCTACTTCTCTACTTGCAGGGGGTTTCATAATTCGTTTGTAGCCTGAGTTTTTTTGACTTTGTATCTCTTAATTTCTTCTTATATAATTCGTCTCCAAGCCGTATTCAAGGCAGGCCCGGTTCCACCTTATTTGAAGCTTTTAAGTGAAAATATCAAATTAGTCCTTCTTCTATCTGAATTTGGATTCTCATTTAATTTGAGGTTTTTTTTTAATAAATAATTTGATTTGAGGTTTTTATTGAGTTAATTTAATCTCACAGCATATGATTTATAGTTGAGATGAAATTATTTTTCACATTTATTTTTTAATCACCAATTACATGTTTTAAAAATATTAGTTAAAAATTTTAATCAGGAGATGAGCTGAATTTATTACAATCATTTATAATCAAATATTATATTCATAATCTGATCTTATTTATATTATAAAAAAAAATCTAAGCATTATAATCTGAAGTTTATGGTTTAATTTATTAGACTTCAAAACTTTCAATTCTTAAATTAAATATGAATAATAAAAAAAAGTGTTTTCTCTTCTGTTTTTTGAAATATTAAATAAAAGAAATTTTGAATATCAATTCAAATTATAGGAGGAAAAAGGGATTAACCCTATAAATAATCGATATTGAAAAACAGATTTTAGGATATTTGTTAAATAAGAAAATATTTTTAAATTATTAATTATTAGAATTACAGTATAATGTGATGTGTTTCAAAATATAATTTTTACTTTAAAAAATTAAAAAAAAAATTGAGTCCTTAATAAAATAAGCCTAGGCAACTGAGGCCTTAGGCAATTGCCCCACTCAGTTAAGCATTTAGCCGCCCCCGCCCTCAAGGTTTATTTAAGTCTACTGAGGCATTAGGCTAGGGTTTATTGTTGAAAACTGGCCCCTCTTGAGTTATTTGTTTAATAATTCATTGCACTTTTTTTTTTTTTTTTTTTCACTGATACAGGTTCAAGTTCAAGGATTCAACAGGATTTGACTCTAAGACGTAATAGGAGAAATAACTCTCATATAGAAGAGAGCATCTCACACATAAAAGAGAACAACTCACACATTTTATTGGTGGAAGGAGGCCTCATGGGGTGCAGAATCCATGCGCTATGGCACAGAGAACAGTGTATTAAACCAATGAGACCACTATCCAGCTACCATTAGACTTCAATTTTGATGATTTGTTGGTAGATTATGTAATTTATATGCCAATATATTAACATTTGTTTTAATTTTTTTCCCTGTTTTTCTCACACCCAAGCACATGCAAACACCTTAACATCTTTTGTAGTGTGTATTGGCAATTTGGTAATTAAAATTATAAAATGTAAACATTTGGGTTGACTTGTCCATAACAGCAGAAATCGGTCTATTATTTTTAAATTTTTCAGCTTTACACTTTTTGAAATAAAAGTTTCTAAAAATCTTTATATTTTAGCATTCTTTATAAAAAAACTTTTATGTTTGGGTCTTCTTAATCTGTTTCAATTTATGATTTTATAGTCATTAATTTAATTAGAATTTCATTCAAATGATATCAATGCTTCGGTGCCTTTCTCATATCTTGTTTAAACGAATTTCACTACGTTTCCTTTCTTAATAATTATTTAGTTTTGGATATTAATATGTTTATAACTTAAATTTAATATTCAATAAAATTTGCAAAATTTGCTATTATGTTCAACAATTTTTTTTTTAAAAGAATAATATGGAACGGGTAAATAAACTATCGAAATCAATAACTAATTATGCAGTTTAAAAATATCCTATAATAACTTAATGAAATATATTCCCATAGATAAAATCGAATTTTTCCTTTTGATTTTAGGTTAAAGTGAAAAGCTCTTGTTAAACTTATTACTCTTTGAATCTCAAAAATCATCTATATATTTGAAATTACAACAAATTTTTCTACGATTTTCATTATAAATGATCAAAGATTTCATTAAAAGTCATAGTTCTCTTTATTGTGAGTTTAATCTTTACTAAGTTAATAAAATAAGAATGACATATAACACAATTTTTTAAAAAATATATAAAATATCTATTCATTTACAAACTCAAACTTAACAAGTGTAGATGTAATAGCCAAGGTGGAAATTCAAAATACAAATATTTAATAATGCAAAACTAAATATTTCTATTTATGATAGGAATAATGAAATTAATTAAATATCATGAAATAATGAAAATGAATGGTTGAACATCTTTTTGTAGGAATGGTTGAACACATCCTTTGATCTTAAGAGGTTAAGGGTTTAAATCTTACCCTTGTCGAAAGTATAGATAATTTTCTATGAATTTAATCTCCCTCTCCCACCATTAAAAAAATAAAATCATGAAATAATGAGAGGGAACTATTTTGTGGTGTTAAGCAAAATCTAGTTTGATAAATGTAACTTTAACAATAATAATAATAATTAATTGGATGAATTAATTGACTTTTTTTTTTTTTTTATTACTAATACTAGCTTAGAAGATTATTGAGACAAAATGGAATAGGATGTTAATGGTACAGTCCGGAAAATAACTTCTATACAGGAGAGATCTTCCCACACGAGGGTGGGAAGGTCTGCCCATACAATGGTGGGAGAAGATAACCACATTAGTGGCCACTCACTGGGTGTCGAACCAAGATTTCAAATATCTTAGGCTATGCTGCCAACTACTATGAATTAATTGAATTTTAATGATATATATTTTGCATGAAAAATAACAAAAACTATATTTTAGGGAAAAAAAAAATCAATTGGTTGTCCTTCGGGTGTCATGGCCCCTTGTGGGCACCCCCACAGCCCCGCACCACATGTATATTTATACTTCGCATATTGAAAAAGAATTTATTAACTACCACCACAGTGATAAAGAAAAGCACAATATATCACTTAAATTAGATGAGTTAAACTATTTTACTGGTTTGGGTAACTAATCCAATTGATTGTTGTTAAAGAATTATATTGGATAACTTTATTAAAATCAGTAAGATAGTTAATCCCGAATTAGATACAAAAGAATGTGCTTGTTAAGAGTTTTTTTTTTTTTTTTTTCCTCCCTGCTGCGTCCCCCATGAATGTTTGGGGTTGCATGACTACTGTGCTGGTTTTTTTTTTGAAAGCGGCTACTTTGGTGTTTTGTAGAAAGAGTTCATACAAAGTCATTGCTACGTTGACAAAATCAAGGATATCGTTCCCAAAAAAATAATAATAATCAAGGATATTATCAACCAATGTAGTTATTTTCTTTATTTCATTAAAGTTGTATTATCATTATTACTATTTTTATTTTTAATTTACTTTTCTTTTTAAATTCAAAACATTCTATTTTATTCTTTTCAAAGCTATTTTATTTAAATTTAAAAAATTGAAATTGTAGTGTTCTTCGTTGTAATTTTTTTTTTCTTTCAATTTTAATATTAATTATAATAGATTCGTTGATACTAATGAAAATTAAACAGTATGTATCTAATTTGAAAGTTTACTCCAATAATATCTAAATATTTATATTTTCACAATACATTATGTAACTCGAACTTTAATCACAAATATAAAAAGTAAGTGCATACACACTAAACTATGGATGGATGTGGAGTTATATGTGTTGTTAGAAAATACTTTTAATTTTATGTTTTGTTTCCTGAGCCAAAAATGTCTAAAAATTTCGTTCAATAATATTTATATAAAATCATGAAAAACATCAAAAAGTTAACGTGGTGTTTGGTATTGTTTTTGAAAATGGTTTTCCGTTTTTAAAAACGAAAAACGTTTGAAATTATATTTGACAATCGTTTTCAAAAACATGTTTTCAAAAATTTCAACATGAGAGTGGAAAATGGATTTTTTTTGTTTTCCATCATTTTCATAAACAATCCAATTGGATTGTTGAAAACAATAAAAAAAAAAAAAAGAAATTTGCTTTTAATCCTTGAGGTTTCGGAAAATATCAACTTTTTAAAGCTTTTAAAGCTCTTTTGGAAACAACTCTGTTCATCCATAACTTTTTCAAAACTCTTCAAAAAAGTCCAAACCCAGATTGTTTGGGTGGGAAAGGCAAAATGGTCATTTTATGTGAGAGGGTAAATTAATTTAAATAATTTATTATATACATAAAATTAATTTTGTAAAAAAATGAAAAAAAAAAGATAAAAAAGAGGTGGAGATCCACCAGATTGGATCTCCACCGTCCATCCATGTCCATCCACCATGGATGGACGGTAGAGATCCAATCTGGTGGATCTCCATCATCTTCAACGCATCAGGATTGTTTATCAAACCTCTTTACCAAAATCATCAACAACTCACTTCATCAACATCATCAACAACCCCACAGTCTTCAACATCATCAATAACATCACAACATTATCAATATCATCATCTCCCACAATAACATCAACAACAATATTAAGGAAAAAAAAAATCAAAACTGTTTATCAAAAAAAAAAAAAAATCAAAACAGGAGGGTTGATGACCGAACCTAGATCGATTCATCTGGATTTGATAAAGAGCCTCTTCATCTGGGTTCGATCAAACCCAGATGAAACCACTCTGGGTTTGGGTTCGATCGAACCCAGAATCAGAAAGAACCCTTATCTCATCGATCAGAGATGGAGCAGATCGGCTCCATTTCTAACGGAGAGAACCTCTATCATATCAGAGGTGCTTCATTTGAGGCAGATGAGATGATCGGCAGACGAGACTCAGAAAGAAGGAAAAGGGACGAAGTAAAAGGAGATAGAGGAGACGGAGGAGACGAAGAAGAACGAAGGAGTTGAAGGAGAGATAAAAGAGAGGGCGGAGATGACAAAGGTTTTATAGGTTTGTTCTAAATTCTTCCAGATCAAATAAAAAAATAAAAATTAACTTGTTTTAATTTTTTTTTTTAAACTTGTTTTATTTTTTAAATTAATGTTTTTAATGGTTGGATGAGGGATGGATGGAAACAATGACCATATTTTTTTTTCCTAAATTGAATTTTTTTCCTTGAAATTTGTTTTTTTTTTTAATTATTATTTAATTTAAACAAAAGACAATAATAAAACTTTTTTAAAAATATATATAATTATATATACACGTGTCAGCTTTTCATTGGTCAAATGATATGTAATATTCTGGTTTTATTAGAAACAAAATAGTCATTTTAAGTTAAGAAGGGCAATTGAGTCTTTTTTGTTTTTCTATTTAGTTTGACTATCAGTTGATTGATGGTTTGAACTTTTTGAAGAGTTTTGAAAAAATTAGGGATGAAAAGAGCTATTTTCAAAAGAGCTTTAAAAATTTGATATTTTCCGAAATCTCAAGAATTAAAATGAAGTTTTCCAAAAAAAAAAAAAAACAAAGAAAAAAAAATTGAAAAAAACATGCAAAACAATACACAAAACAAACCCAGTACATGAAACATCAAACTAACACCCATTGCAATCTTCTCAAAAATGGTTGGATGGTTAAGATTGGTAGAGCCCCATGAGGACCCTCTGGTTCTTCCTCTTCCAAAATGTCCTAGTGTATAGAATACTCAATCGAAGAATGAAAAAAACACAAACACCTAACTGGATTGTTCAACCACAAAGATGATTTAGTTGAACTAGATCAAAACTCTAGTTCAACTATAAAAAAATGGAAAAAAAAAGGACAAAATAAAAAAACGAAGCCTGTGAGGATGAGAGAGAGCATCAAAACACAAACCAAAAGAATAAGAAGACGACAAAGAAGACGAACTAGAAGACATCGAAGATGAAGACGACCATGATGATAATGACAAAAGAGACTCTAGCGGCGCATCACTGAAGGCGTGAAGCCTATGAGAGGCGATGATGGCGAGGATGGAGAGCTTGTCCAGGAAAAAGGCGATGAGGTGAGAGAGAGAGCAATGTGTGAAGAGAGAGACACCGATGGTGAGTGATGGAGACAAAGGGGTGAGGTGAGAGAAAAAGAATTTTATAATTTTTATAATTTTTCTTTTTTTTTTTAAATATATTTCGTTTTTGAAAACGGTACCAAATAACTTTTTTCATTTTTTGTTTTTCAAATGGATTTTAAAAAATGCTACCAAACTCAATATCATTTTTGAAAACGTTGTTTTCAAAACATGTTTTTTATTTTGAAAATACTTTTCGAAAACATCACTTCATAAATGCATCCAAACGCACCCTAATAATTGCTTTTCCATTGACAAGTTGAGGTGCAGTGTTATAGAAATATAGCTTGTCTATTGATAAAACTAAAATAAAATGAGAGATGAATAAAACTAACCAAAGATTAGTTAAACAAGTTGAAGCCTTGAAAGTCTGGTGACGATGATGAACAGCGAAACACTGTAAATTGGTGATCAACAAAGAAAGCTGGTCATTAAGGCGATGAACAAAGTGGGTGGCGATGAACGAAGAGAAGCTGATCAACTTTGAATAGAGGAAGAAAGGAAATGACAGAACAAAGGAAAGAGTAAGAGAGGAAATGGACGCAGCCTTCAACCATTGATTGAAAATCGGAGAAAGAGAGAGAGTGAAAGGATCCGAGCATCACTTTGCTTGTTATTTTACCATATTAGCCTTCGTTTTTTCATTTTTTTTGAATATATGGTTGGGTTCTATTCAATTCTCAAGTTTGGGGACCCAGAACCGAATCAAACAAACAAAAGTCAGATTTTTCACCCTTTAGAATCGAACATACTGAGATTTTAACCTGAACCGACCCAAACACCCCAAAATTGGGTCAGTTCAGTTTGGTGTTGCTCAGTTCCGAGTTTATGCCCACCCTTAACCGACATATTACTAACGTATCAAATGGCTTGTTATATATATATGTGTGTGTGTGTGTGTGTGTATATATATATATATAATTCTATGGTCAGTGCGTCCTAACTTTTAAATTGTTAAGACTATTAATTTCAGTCATTCATTACATTTGAATTAAATAAGAGAGAAAAATATTTTTTAGAAAGAAAATGCAATGAATCAATTCTATTTCATAACTAACTTGAGCCATACTAATCTCAGCTTCATTTTGCTAAGACTCTAGTTGAGGACTCTTTTCATCCATACTACATGACTTTATAAATTAGCATCAAACAAACACTGACCTTAAAAATTAAAATCGACAATCGCAGATCTCTAGCTAGTTACCAACACATTGTTTCTTCACAAACCAAGGTCTACTGTATAGTTTGACATCCTCCAAATTAAATTAGCTACAAAAGATTTGGCACTAGAATAAAACATTTTTCGCTAATGGAAGTCCTCTCTTACAGAGAATCTTAAATGGGAATCTGGTCAATGAATAACTTGGTGATATCATCTTTAAGATGTTGTGGGTTTGTGTATCCATCCATATCCCTATAAGTAACTTCCATAAGACGGCCAATGTTAGCAACTCGAAGAAGGATCTCCAGTGGGACAGCTGTTGGCTTCGTGCATTCTTCGTTGATCTCTTTCCAAGCATTTTCAAATATTACATTAAACTTTTCCGCTACTTCCTTCATTGACAAGCCATATTCCTTCATATAACATTCCACACCACAGGCTACATGTGCTCTCTTAAACTCAGACTTCATGCAAATAAACACCAATTAACAAAATGATCAACTCAAAATGAGTAATGTCATATATCTCAACTTTTTTATTGAAACTAATTAGTAAGTGTCTGTGAGAAATCTATTATATATATTAAAGTAATATAATTCATACCTTATGACCGATTAAGTCGTTTTTAAGACGGGCTATAAGATATGCTGCAGTAAGAATTTTTGGTCGACTTTGCAACCACTCAAATGCATCAATTCCTGCAATTTCTTTTTCCATGCCCAAAAATTTTGCTGTTGTATACGAAAAGCTTCCAATAGAAATAAGTGCAGATCTCAAATACTCATTGAACGGAGGAACCTTATTTTGATAAAACCATTCTGCCTCAGCGAGGTAGGCTGCCACCATCTCTTTCAGCTTATTATTAATTAGCACAAAAACAAAGTTAATTCATTAAGAAAAAGCGAACTCATTATTTTGATGTAATATAATCAAATCTTACCGTTTCCTTTGTGTAAGAAAGTTTATACGATCTTTCTTCCTCAGTCAAATCATTGCATATTTCATCAAAAATATTCAACAGAGCACTGTAAATAACCTTCATATAATCTGGCAAATCAGCAAGGGCACTAATGTCCCACCTGAAAGAAAGGTTTTAGTTAATTACAACCTATACATTTGCAATTTAAAAATGAAATTAAGCTCAAGTAGTGTAGTTGATGAACGTGTACTATGCATAGCTTTCAAGTAAATTTTTGTAGTCTAGTTTTTTATTATATCCATACAAAATTAATGTGATGAGAACATTAACATTTCATTTTATACTCTATCAAATCTCAGTTTTGAGTTATTAAGTGCATCCATTGATTGTTATTTAAATGCACTATAAATGTTGAAATGCACTAAAACACAAAAATTTAGTGATAATTTTATTTATGCAATCAAATTAGTAATGAATAATAACTATGACAGTTAATGAAGTCAAATAAAATCAACTAAAATTAAGGGAAACGGATAACCTTTGCATTGCATCGCTAAAAAGTCGGAGCTCCTCAAGAGTACCATAGGAATCATATGTATCGTCTATAACTGTCATCAAATTATTAATTTTAAACAATATAGATCGAGCACGTGAATAACAGGGTTCAGAATACACTATAGTTATCCATAAGAAGCTCTCCATTACTCTGTCTCTTATATATGGTAGCTTTGATGGTAAGTCCAGTTCTTTCCACCAACTGCAATTCATACCACAGAAAACACATGACAATTCATTAATCACATATTGTCTCTCCAAAATGCACTTATGAATTTATTTATTAAACATACACACACATATATATATTTATATATGACAATTCATTAATCACATATTGTATCGTCATGATTAGTCCAAATAAAGGCATATAGTTATGTAAAAATCATTAAATTATAAATTATCCAAAAAATATATATATACTACATCCATAAAAGTTGATCTATGCTCCTTTACGTTTACCTTGAAAGTTGGCATATCTCTTGTTGGTGCAACAGTTGTACCCGATTAAAATCTAGCTTTGCAAACAAGAGTAGAGTTTCATTTCTAGATTCATCTTCTTCGTAGATAGAAATATATTTGAGTGCTTCCAGTCTTGGCATTCCCTTATGCAAAGGTATTTCTAGGGCATTGATTATTTGTTTTGCCAAATGAGGGCTTGATTTTTCAGCCAAGGACTTGAGATGAGCCTTTGAGAAAACAAGGGCCTCCTCAAGAATGTCTTCTCCATGATGTCTTAAATGCGCAGCTTCATACAAACTCAGCATTCCCTTTGCATCGCTTGTCAAATTTTCCTTGAATTTACGATCACTGTCCATAAATTTGTTAAATGTGCCTGATGGATTCACAGTTCATCATTAGTTATTTTTCGCATTTAGATTTCATGTTCACTTAGATATAGATACTTACTACAACACATCTTGTAGCCATGTTGTCTGAGAACTCGAAATAGCAGAGCAGTGGTGTATAAATCATACTCATTATCATCAGAGAAGGTTGATTGAACTTCAAAAATGTGATCAAGATGTTCTTCAATGTTAGCCTGAAAGTGATATGACACTCCAAGTCGACACAATGAGTTGATTAAACTAACTTTCTCCATCGGATCATTCCTCGGAGCAGTTAACATTTCCTTCACTTTATCTTTCAACATTTCTACCTGCTTACCATATGCTTCATCAAATTTCTGCAATAATGAAATCACAGCAAATTAAGTTAATTTTATGGAGAATTTTTGTTTGGCTTCAAATCAGAAGACAAAGAGGGTGTGAAAGAAAAGTAGTTTTTTCAGCTTTTGCTAGATTGGATAAGGCAGATCTCTTCTCCACTTTTATTTATTTATTTTATTTGTAAGTGATGCTCCATACGTGACAAGTTGTGACAAGTATCGGACTAAGAATGACATGGAGCTGTCGGGTGGCATATGCAGTGGTACCAAATGTATGGTGGTTACATATGTAATATGTTGGATATTTTTACAAGTGAAACAAACCCTTTATTTCGCCCAAAAAAAAAAAAAAAAAACCTTTATTACGTGAACAGCTCTTTTTAAGTCCAGGATTCGAAATCCTCAAATTTTTTTATGTCTGAGCAACTGTTATATAACGTTACATAACCACTTCGATAACATTAGAATTAGGAGTCCTGTATTTAACATTATAGAAGTGATAATGTAATAAGTACATAATATTTGCTTGACATAAATTTTGTTTAGAGTCCTGATCTTGTTAAAACTTATATAAGTGAATAATCAATTTATGTTAGCACTTACCTAAACATATTTTTGTGGCTTGCGATTGTTATTTGAATTAAATAAAATGAATAAGTACTCAATAAATCATAACACTCACTGGTGCTATTAACAAATAAAGTAATCATTTATCAAATTAGATCTTAAAACCACAGCAAGATTAAAGTTTTTGAATAAAGGATCTACTTACCAAGATACGAGTGAAAATGTCGGAAGTGAAGGTTTGGATGTCCTTCCACACGTTAGAGGGGAAGTCCGCCATTGGACGATTAACTAGTTGGTTAGTTTTGGTTTCTGAACATACTAATGACATATTGGTGAAGGAAGGTATAAACTGTTGTGGCATCGCAATAATTTGAAGGAGAACAAGAAGCCACCAACGTAATTGTTTGAACCAAATGCTAAAATGGATTGAACTACTTATAGTTATACAAATTATGGTATGCTTATTGGATTATATATATATATATATATAAAACAAAATAATGTTAGAACCAGTGGAGAAGAAGCAGATGGTGGACTGGAGGGGTCCGCTTCTCTTTAAAGTCTTTAATGCTCACGAGTGACGACATAAGTGAAAGCCACATTTTTTTTTCTTTTAAAAACGTGAAAGCCATAAAATATGATAAAATAATAAAAAATGAAATTAATTAAGAAAGTACTTGGATTTAACTCATCAAAAAGCAGAAATGATTCACGAGTTTAATCATACCTTGGTATTTTATGTGCATAATTTTGATTAACAGATCAAAAGTGGTTCAATAAGTCCCTGGGTGGATAGTTGCGTTGGCAGCCACTCCCCTTATGACCAACAATGGTCACGGGTTCGACACCCATGCCACTTTTATGTGTGGCTTATTTCATTTTTTCTCATCTTTATATATGGGTTACCCCCCATCTATATATAGCTTGCTTTTTTTATCGTGCCACCAGTGTCATATACCCTTTGGTTTCAATTATATTCTAGGCCGGTTTTAGTAATTTTTTTTTTTAAAAAAAAACAAAAGTGGTTTAATCATGCAGCCAAAAATAGAAAACAAATAATTTAAAGTTGTCTGATTATCCATTTTCACTCCAACTTGGATTACTATCACACTATTCTGTTATGATAAAATTTAATATTTTATTATCAAGATAAGGTTTGATTAATTGCTTTTTTTTTTACCCATTTATAATCATGATGGTGAAAATATATAATAATGGAGTATTGATGTTTATTAAAATGTTTGACACATATAACCTTTTTCATGTTTTAAACATTTCAACCTGTTTGATACACATGGTAGATTGAATTAAATTAAATATAATTAAATTAAATTGAATATTATACAATTCATAATTTGATGTGTCATTGGATTATCAAGATAAGGTTGAACTTTTTTTTTTTTTTTAATTTATAATCATAATTGGTTGAGAGAAGAACATCTAAGAGTGGCGGCTAGGGTTGTGTAGGATTGAGAGAAGAACTAGTGGAGAGACAGTTAGGATTGTTTATGTTTGGTATATATATGAAGAAAATATTTTAAATCTGTTTTGGGTCAGGTTGATTTTTCTGACCCAAAACCAAACTAAAATCGAATAAATTCAGTTTTTGATATGCAAGGCTCCGATCGGATTGGATCGGGACGGTTCGATCCCTTTTTTTTATATTTACAATTAATTATCTATTTTACTTGCCTTAAATTAGTCCATTAGATAGTTGTCTTTTTCATTTTAAAATTATTGTAATTAATATGAGGATTTGAGGAAGTTATATATTGAGCATATAATCTCATAGTGTAGGTGACAGAAACATTACATTGAGCCAATCTCTTATAGTCCAACAAATCTCAATTAACGACATAAACACGCTTACTACTCAAACAATTTATATCTCTTTTTCAAATTAAAATTTATTTTAGGGGAGATAAAAAAAAAAAAAAACATACTATTGGTACCCTTAAACAAAATTATTGTTTAATAAGATTGATATTTTTTTTTAACCATTTCTAAATAAAATAATGTTTAAAATTAGTTTCAAGTTTATTGAAGTGAATTAACATATTTCAAATTATTTCAAAACAACTGCATAAACATATCAATTTATAATTTTAATAAACTAAATGAAAGGAAATACTTTTCTCGGACGTAAAAAATATTGTATATTGTTCCAAAAAAGAAAAAAAAAAAAAGGAAAAACTTCATTTTAGTCCCTAAGGTTTTGTGAAATATTAAAATTTTAAGCATCTATTGGAAACAGCTCTTTTAATCCCTAACTTTTCCAAAACTCTTCAAAATAGTCCAAACCGTTAGTCAACTACTGGTCAAACTAAACAGATAAATTAAAAAGACTCAATTACCCCTCACAACTTAAAATGACTATTTTACCCCTAATAAAACCAGAATATTACATATTATCTGACCAATTAAAAGCTAACATGTGTACACAATAATAATATGATTTTTTTAAAAAAAATTGATTATTTTCTTTTATTTAAATTAAACAATAATTAAAAACATCAATTTAGAAAAAAAAAATAAACAATAAAAATAAAACCAATTTTTATTTCTTCCCTTGATCTGGATCTAGATCAAGTCTCATTTACTCCCTCTCTTTTCCCCCTCCTCCTTCTTCTTCATTCTTCTCCTTCGCTTTCATCTCCTCCACCTCTGTCTCTTTTGGCCACCATCTCCTCCGCCTTACCTCATCTCCGTCGAAAATGGAGCCGATCTGGGTTCAATCGAACCCAGATAAGTCAGATCGTACCCAGATGAAGACTCTTCTAGGTTCGATCAAACCCAGAAGAGTCTCTCATCTGGGTTCGGTTGAACCCAGAAAACCGAACCCAGATGAGAGACTCATCTGGGTTCATCTGGGTTCGGTCGAACCCAGAAACTGTTTATCAATGCAAGTGTTTTGTTTTGTTGTTTTCTTGATAAACAGTTTTATATTTTTTTTCTTAATGTTGTTGTTGATGATGTTGAAAACTATGGGATTGTTGATAATATTGATGAAATGGCTTGTTGATGATGTTAGTAAAAGGGTTTGATGAACAATCAAACCATGAGTTTGAATCAGATTTTTTTTTTTCAGTTTTTTAAATTTTTTTTAGAACTAATTTTTTATTTTTTAAATTATTTTAAATTTTTTATAGGTTTAAAATCTTAACCATACACGTGTCACAATCTTAACTTTTTATATGAAAAGACTATCTTACCTTTTTCATCCAAGCTTTCTGTGACCGTTGACCGTTAATTGACTAACGGTTTAGACTATTTTGAAGAGTTATGGAAAAGTTAGAGATTAAAAGAGCTGTTTCTAATAAATGCTTAAAATTTTGATATTTCGCGAAACCTTAGGAACTCAAATGAAGTTTCCCAAAAAAAAAAAAAAAGGAAGAAAACAAGCAAACAAAAAGAAAAAATATTATACTTTCAAAAAAAAAAAAAGAAAAAAAAAAATATTATATATTAATAAAGTGTGGATATTCTACGGAGTCCAGTTTCTTGTTTGGTGTGCCATTGCAGGATAGATATCGTTGGGATTAAAGTAAGCCCACTCCAAGTTGTTCAATCATGCAGCTGAGAAATCAACTGTGGTTCAATAATGCAGCTAAAAATAGAAAACAAATAATTTAAAATCATCTAATCATCCCTTTTCACCCCAAGTTGGATTAATGTCACACTTCTATTATGTTATGACAAAATCTAACATTTCATTATCGAGATCAGGTTTGATTGTTTTTTCTTCCATTTATAATCATGATAACGATAATATATAATAACGGCTTGTCAAAGTTTATTAAATTGTTTGATATGGATAACTTTTTTTTTCACGTTTTAAACATTCCGATCCATTTATATTCATGTTAAATTGAATTGAATTAAACATGAATAAATTGAATTGAATATTATATTACAATTCTTAATTTGGTGTGTCATTAGATTAGATTAAATGAAAAATAATTATTAAATAAAATTACTTTTAATAAATTTTAAATAAAATATATTAAATTATATATTGATTAAACTTAATCCGATAATAAATAATGTAATAATAAATTTTAACATTAGATATAAATTATTTTAATAAAAAATATATTTTTTTATTAATTACTCATACATTATAGGTACTTGATACCATATATATTGTTAGACACTCTTAATCAAAATCTTTGAGGTGTGGTCTCGAACTGAAGCTCCTAAAAGTGAAAGAATAAACCCACATGACGTGGAAAAATTGTCCCTTACATCAAGAGGTTGGTGAGCACTCAAACTTGGTATACTAAAGAGAAGGGATGCTAAGTGAGGGTTCCACTTAGATAATCCCTTAGCTCATTAAAATATAATTATTTTAAATTAATTTAATAGTTATAAATAAAATAACTGAAGTTCTTTTGCTTAAGAAAATAATTGAGTTTTATTTATAATAATAAAAAAAAAAAAACCATGTAGCACAGTAATGAAGTGATTGACAATACATGTCTGTTTAGACCAATGTTCCAAAACTCGCTACTCGCTATTCGACCGACGAGGTAGCGATCAGCGAGTACTTGGCAACTCGGAGAGTACTCGGCAAGTACTCGGTTTGACCATTGGTCAATGGTCAAACCGTTGACCAATGGTCAAACCTATAAAAAATAAAATTTAAAAATTTTTTATAGGATCAAAATACAATCATATGATTATAAAACACCATCAAACCTATCTCATGCAATCTTCAAAGTTACTTTAACACAATCACATAATTACAAATACTAAATACCTTAAAAATTTCGACAGCATAACTACTATTTTTTCAACAATTTCACCTGTAATCCACAAAAATGACATAATCAACTCCAAAATCCAAATTTCTTAGACAACTATAGCTTATATAATCAATCAATCATCATCCTTAAACAAATATATGTGAAAAAATAGCGTTAAAAGCAAAAGAAAAAAAAAAACAACTTATGTAAAACGAAGAAGATGACAGAGACGACGACCGGGTGATGTTGGCTGCAACTGCGATGGATGGAGCGACGAACGACAGCAACCCACGAGGCAGACACCGGCAGTAGCACATGAACTGACCAAAGGGCAGAGAAAACGAGCAGAAGTGCAGAACAAACGAGGAAGAAAAGAAATGAAGACAACAGGGGAAGGAGAGGAGCAAGAAAGGTTTATAGGTGACGCCAAAACGGCGTCGTTTTGGGCACACCAAACAACGCCGTTTTGGCGAAGAAAAAATTAAAAAAAAAAAAAAAAGAGTTGAATTGGCCTAGTTATCCGAGTTGGGCTGAGTTAAGGTCGAGTTGAACTGAGGTGGGTCGAGTTGAGGCTGCGTTGAACAGAGTTGGGCCGAGTTGAGATCGAGTTGGATCGAATTTTTACTAGATCAGAGTTGAAACCCCGATCCCGGGGTTCTTGGATCGAGAATCGGTCGAGTGGCGATTTCTCGGCGAGAAATCGACCAACTCGGCCGAGTTTTTATTCAATGGTTTAGACGCGTTCTACTGTTTATTTGGTATGGATTCAAAATAATTTTCTTTTAATTATCAGCTTCAAGGAGCACAACTGGCTTCTATCAAACAAAAAAAAAGAAAAAGCACCGAGGGCTTCAATACTAGTTCCAGGCCAACAATTCTCTTGTACTCTTGTCTCCTTTGTTTTTCTCATGGAGCTTGAATTCTTCTTCTCCTCAATCTTTGTCACCGCTCTTCTCTTTGTCTTCATGGTTCTGAAACTAAACACTGCCAAAACTCCAAATCGACCCCCAGGACCTTGGAAATTACCAATTATTGGAAATCTGCACCAGCTTGTTGGTTCTCTTCCTCATCATCGATTACGGGACTTGGCCAAGATTCATGGGCCTTAATGCACCTACAACTTGGAGAGCTTTCCACCGTTGTTGTTTCTTCAGCGGAATTCGCGGAAGAAGTCATGAAAACTCATGACCTTATCTTTGCTTCAAGATTTCAAATTCTAGCCATGGACGTCCTATTTTATAATTCTACTAGCACAGCCTTTTCAGCGTATGGTGATTACTGGAGACAAGTGAAGAAGATTTGTACGATGGAATTATTAAGCGGGAAAAGAGTAGAATCTTTCAGGTCAATAAGAGCAGAAGAGGTGTCAAATCTCATTGATTGGATTGCTTCGAAAGTAGGGTCTCCAATCAACTTTACTACAACAGTTCACTCGGTTACAAATGGTATCATTGTGAGGGCAGCCTTTGGTTTGAAATCCGAAGATCATTTTGTGATTCGATCGCTTATGCAAGAAACTTTACAATCATTGTCAGGATTTAATATAGTAGATTTGTTTCCTTCCATTGGTATTCTTCAATGGATTACAGGAATCGGATCTAGACTTGAGAAGTTGCATCAAGAAATTGATAAAGTTCTTGGAAACATCATCAGTGAACATAAAGCGGCCAAGGCAATTACAACAGGAGCTGGCAAAAGTGAACAAAATAAAGATCTGGTTGATGTTCTTCTGGAAATTCAAGAGGATGGAAATGCTGGATTTCGCTTAAGTACTGACAACATCAAAGCAGTTATCTGGGTGAGTATTTTTATCTCTCGCACATGTTTTCTTTTTCATTTTGTTGATGTATTGTAATGAAAAGTTTTAAATATTTTAGTTGGATCATTCTTATTAATTTAAATTTTTGAGTATGATAATAATTAATATGATATTAAAATTTGAAAGCCTCTTATTTAAACTCTTTTTTCCCTTTTTATTTGTAATCTTTTTATATATATTATACGATGAGAGACATGTATCCATTATTTATCATCTATCTATATTATATATGAAAAGATATACTAACATATCATAATTTTAAATATTAAATATTTTTCTTTATCAATTCAAGTTTTTAAATTCGATAATAACCAACACATTTTATCATCAATTTCGTAAAATTTTAGCCTTGTATATTAACATGAGAATGTGTATATAAAAGTAAATGTTGGTTTATCTTAAAAAAAAAAAGGGGGTTGTAGATGTTTGGTCCTTATTTTAATATTTTTTTTCCAGGATATTTTTCTTGGTGGCACCGACACAACTTCTACAACTTTAAATTGGGCTATGGCTGAATTGGTAAGAAATCCAAGATTGATGAAAAGGACACAAGATGAAGTTAGAGAAGTTTTCAATAGAATAGGGAAGGTAGACGAAACGGGCATTAGCGAGATGAAACTCTTGAAGGCGGTTGTAAAGGAGACCTTGAGATTACATCCTCCTGGTGTTTTGTTAGTTCCAAGAGAATGTAGAGAGAGATGTGAGATGAAGGGATTTGAAATACCTGTCAAAACCAAAGTCATGGTTAATGTGTGGGCTATTGGGAGAGATCCAGAATATTGGAGAGAACCTGAGAGTTTTGTTCCAGAGAGATTCCTTGATTCACCTCTTAACTATCGAGGGACTAATTTTACATACATTCCATTTGGTTCTGGCAGGAGGATGTGTCCTGGAATATCATATGCCATGGCCAGTATTGAGCTTCCACTTGCTATGTTGTTATACCATTTTGATTGGAAGCTTCCTGATGGAATCAAACATCAGGATTTAGACATGACCGAGAGATTTGGTATATCGGTTGAGAGAAAAGATGAATTACACATAATTCCCGTTCTTTATCGTCCTTCACGTGTTTTACATAAACCCTGAGTCATAAAACCAATGTTGAATTGTTATGATTTATCTGAATAAAAGTGTGTTTTATATATGGTCAATATATCTGAATTGTTAAGATTTTCTGATATCATTGTTAAGTTTACGATCAAGTAATTGCTTTTCTGGCTAGTGGAAAAATCTTATCGTTAATAAATATATGCATCATTTGTTGAAAAAGTAATTTTAGAAAGGGAAAATCTCAAAAAAATAACCTGACGTTTAAAACAATATCCATTTTGTAACTTATTGTTTCATATTTGTCTGAAATATAATTTCATATTAATATAAATATCTAAAATTCCCCCTAGATGAGTACGAAATGACCCTAATACCTCTAATGGTTACAGAATTCGTTATGTTGTTATGATTGATCGTTTGACTCCAGAGACAAAAAGGGAAAAGTAATGGAAAATTAATTAAAATAATATTAATTAAAATAAAAAATTTAAAATAATAATATTAAATATAAAAATAAAAATAAATAATTTAAAATAATAATATTAAATATAAAAATAAAAATAAATTTATAAAAAATAATAAAATATTTTTATTTAAATATAAAAATAAATGAATAAATAAATAAATATAATGTTATTTTTTCTCTCAATTGCCTCCTTCTCCTCTTTTCCTCTTCTCTTTTTCTATCTCTGGCAAGATTTTCAGATGGGTTCAATGACGGCAACTAATGAGTTCGATGACGACAATGATAATGGATTTACCGAGGTTAGGTGTTGGTTCGTGATCTTCAACCGGTCTCCACCATTGGAGACCAAGGTGGTTTCCAATGGGTCTCTAATCTCCACCATTGGAGACCCATTGGAGACCACTTGGGTCACCGATGAGCCTGTGTGCGTTCATCTGGGTTACCCATTGGAGACTCTAAATTCAAAAACGAACCTAGATTCGAATATCTGTCTCTCAGTCCCAACCCAATCGAACCCACCACTTGATGACGAATGCAGGGCGATAACAATGAACCATCAGTTGATAAAGATGATGAACCCACCTTTCGAACCCAGATGGCCGAACCTCATTTTTATTTTTTATTTATTTTTTTAATTTTTTGCTTTATCTTCTTGGGTTTTTTTTTTTTTTTTTTGGTGGATGATATTGTTAATGTTTGTCGATCTGATAGTCGATTTGTGGTTTGGATGGTTACAGGGAGTATGGTTTTTGGGAGTTCTTGATGGCTCTTGGTGTTGATGGTGTTTTGGTTCAGGGGTCTGGTTGGTTATAGGGGTCTACTTTAGTTCAAGGGATAGTCGGCGTTAATGGTGTTTTGGATGGTTTTATGGTGTTTGTGGGTGATGGATAATGTTTGATAGTGGTTTGCTATTGATGATTGTGTGTGATGAATGATGTTCGATGGTGTTTCAGATGGTGTTTCTGGTGGAGATCCAATCTAGATCTCCACTTATTTTTTATTTTTATTTTTATTTTTTATTTTTTAATTTGTTATGTAGATAAATTTTTATTAGTTTTTTTTATTTAAAATATTATTTATTATTTATTTTTTAATTTGGTGTGTGTTGATCTCCACCATCCATCTCTTAGATGAATGGGCGATGGAGATCGATTTTCATTAATTTATAATTTTTTATTTTAAAATATTATTATATAATTATTATATTTTAAATAAATATTTTAGGGGTAAAAGAGTTTTTTTTTTTTTTATATATTTTTAAACTTTTCTGTAAATAAAGTAACATAAGTTGAATTTTGGATAAAAATGAAACATTGATAGGAAAATAAATATTTTTTTTTCATAGGTCAAGTGCTTTTTTTGGGGTTTTCCCTTTTAGAAATCGTGAAAATTTTCAACAGAAGTTGAGGTGATTCAATAGCTAATTAGGCTTTTATGACCTACATGTTAAGATTGTGAGTTTGATCAAGTTTTATCGTCTTCTCCAAATCCAAAATTTATTCTTCAAAGATTTGAATTTTTCTAGGTTCTTAATAATACATGAACATGATTATGATAAGCATGAACTTATTATTAACCATATTTAAAATTAACATAGGTTGAACAATTAGTGAGAGTACTTATATATGTTAGAAAACTTTTTTGACTAATCGAAAGAAAGAAATCTGTGTTTGATCGTAGTATATTTCATTTAATAATTATACATCAAAACTGACTTGTTTTTCTTATCAATCATAAAGATCTGACCAGTTTCATATTTAGTTTAATCAATTGTATCAAAAGTAAATTCACAACCTCTATCTGTTAAAATGTTATAGATTCGTATCCTATTCATTATTGTACTAAAAATTGTGTCAGTGTTCAATTGATTAGTCTTAACTATTATGTTCTAATGATTTTAACTTAAAGATGTTTACATTATAATTTCAGAAAAGAGAAAATGCAAAGAAAAACATTTTACAAAGTGAGTTAGTAGCTTTAATGGGAGGGACGAAGCATTGTGTGGGTTAGGGCAGGCCTACGGAGCATTGTGTTGGCTAAGGTTAGACTACCCTAGCCCACAAAAAAAAATTGCGTGGGTTAGGAGCATTGTGTTGGCTAGGATGGCTCTAGCCCACCCTAGCCCACGTTGGGAAAAAAAAATTGTGTGGGTTAAGATAGGCTTACGGAGCATTGTATTGGCTACGATAAACTTAAGCCTGCTCTTAACCTATATTGAGAAAAAAATTTAATATTTATTTTAATATATATATTTATATATATTCATTTATTAATTCTTTTGACATCAAAATAGATACATAGTTATTCCAAATCTATTGCATGTATTTTCTTGTTTATATTTATATTTCTTTATTTTATATACTATATGTGTTACTTAAAATGAAAAATGAAAACGTGATTTCAATGTATTCTGTTAGAAGCTGAAACTAACTTCTGTATAAGGTTAAGTGGTGCTGAATCGAATTGGGCGCCATGTGAAGCCTGAGACTACGAGAAGTGAAGAAACTTGAAAACAAAGAGAGCAAATGTAATAAAAACTTAGTTTCATCAAGTCAAGCTCTGACTTAGTGGTAATTTCGTAATAAATCTCAATTCATCGAGTCAACCTCTAAAAATCATTTGGACAAAACTGTTGCCTGATGTGACCCATCCTAAAAGCCCAATAGCCATTCCATATTTCCTTTTCAATCCACGCCCATCTTTTGAGCCCATTTTTTTTTTTTTTTTTTTTATCATTAATTGAAATCTAATACTAACCTAATAATAAAGATCAGAGGACAAAAGCACATCAGATGACAGGTTCGATCATCATCTCGAGTCATTACATATAGTAATTTTCTCATTTATTTGTGACTAGGGCTGTTCTGATTCTAGTAGTAGATTTTTAAACCACTTACTAAGTAGACTCATTCAGTATATTCTGGTAGTCAAGATATATATATTAAAATAAAAATAATAATAATAGTACTGTGTCATTTTCTATGTATCATCACAATAATAATGTATAAATTTAAAAGCTATTTTCAATGGTTTCATCAAATATTTCGATTGTCACATTCAAACAACTAGACGATTTTAAATAGTTTGATGATTAATGTGATCCTTATATTTATGGCATGCATCAGTACTCAGTCCACTATTAAATAAATGTTTTCCATCTCTTTTAACTAAGCTCTCTCGTTTTCCCATCTCACACATCGAAAACCTCAATACTAAAGATTAAATAGTAAATCTTTAGGTACAAGAAATCCTCACTCCTGAACAAATCAGGAAATAATCTTAGGCATATCACCGTGTTACTTATTCAAAATTTAACCGTCTATTTTTTATAGCAGAGGAAATAATAATCGTGTAAGTGTGGTAATCAACCTCACAAGCAAACTTAAAATTAATAGTAATACAAAAGCATTAAATAATCTGATTATCAATTTTAAAGTCCAATTTCTGGTGTTACATCAGTGTTACATTAATTCAACTCCCCAATATAAAATTTGGGTTCATCTGCCCTGTTTGTAAAACTTCTTGTGTTTGAATTTGAACTTTCTAGGGTGACAATAAAATCTAAAAATTGTAGCGAATCAATTCAAGTTATCTAGAGTTTGTCATTCTGTACCACTTGTAATATTAGTACCATATCATGTTATCATAGATTGATTGTTTGACTTGTATTATTAAAGTGTGATAAGTTCTTTTCAAGTTCGGTGTCAATGAGCTATCAATGATTAATACCTAACAATGATTAATACCAAGATTGCTATTGTATAGTATTAGAAAATGCGAATAGGTAAAGTGTAGAATGAAAAGAAAGAATTGGTCATAACATACTAAAATTTATAATTTAGACAGTAAGCTTTAAAGGAGTTTATCATTAGCTTGATTAAGCGAATTCATCTCTATAGATATCCTTCAGAATTTTCTGTTGGTTTCTAGAAGGACTTTCTTTTATTTTTTTTGGAATGAAACATGAATTCATTAACCTGCAATGGGAAAAATACATGGAAAGCTAACATCCTCCCTATACAAATCTCCGTGAGTAGACCTATGAGCCACACTATTCCCTTGATCGGAAATAGTCTGGTATTTACAATGGCCAACAAATTCACATAGATCAACTACATTCTCACGAATAAAACTAGCTACCCCATTAAATTGGAACCTGGAAACTATATCGGCAACCACATTCCTAGCATCTAGTTCAGCTACTACAATTGATAGCCCCGTTTTCTAAGCCATCAACAAACCTTCTCTTAAAGCAATCCGCTCTCCAAGTTCAGCAGAGAAGTAATCTGGTATAATTTTGGAAATGGCAGCTTTGATCTCTCCTGAGTCGTCCCTAATTACCGCTCCAACACCATAACCCCTCTTGGACAGCAGCATCTGTGTTGAGTTTGAGGCATCCCTGAGGTGGTGGGTTCCTGAAATGACTTATTTCAAGTTTTCTCTCTCAGATATGGATTTGACGAGATCTCCTCTCTTAATTGAAAAATTAAGAATTAGTTAAATTTGCTAATTTTATTTCTATTTGACAATGCACATATGTGGTCAATTCTTTATTATTCAATAGTTGATCTATTTTACAGTGGGTTACAAAATACACTTTTAACCTATAAATTAACCATGACCCAATACAAAAGCTTATTCAACCGTTACTGGTTTCATGAGATGCAAAAAAAAACAAATTTACACAATCTATTTATTTTGGCTTAGACAGCTGATGGAGGGTGATAAGGACTGGGAACCAAATGCAGGTCTTCTTTTCTTCTGACAGATAAACCGAAGGACTCGGTCATGTTAAATCCTCATGCTTCATTTCATTTGGAAGTTTCCAGTTGAAATGATACAATAACATTGCCAGTGTAAACTCAATATTAGCCACACCAAACAATATTCCTGGGCAGATTCTTCTTCCAGCGCTAAATGGGATGTATTCAAAACTAGCCCCCTTATAGTCAACAGGAGAATCAAGAAACCTCTCTGGAATAAAGCTATTGGATTCACTCCAATGATTTGGATCTGTTCCAATAGCCCACACATTAATAATGACTCTAGTTTTGATGGGTATTTCAGAACCTTTAGTCTCACATCTCTGTCTACATTCTCTAGACACCAAAGAACCAGGAGGATGCAATCTCATTGTCTCTTTTATGATAGCCTTCAAAAATTTCATTTCATTGATGCCAGTTTCATCAACCCTCCCCATCCTATTAAAGACTTCTCTGACCTCACTTTGTGCTTTCTTCATTAGTCTTGGACTTTTTATTAGTTCTGCCATTGCCCAATCTATGATTGAGGCTGATGTGTCAGTGGCGAAAAATATTCTGGAAAAAACTATGTGATTACTAATTAATTAAACAAAATCGTATCAAATATGAACCAAAAATATTCTGGAAAAAACTATGTGATTCTAATTAATTAAAAAAAATCGTATCAAATATGGACCAATATTCAAGGTAATGTTTCATAACTCGCTACTCATTATTCGAACAATGACCTAACGAGTAGCGAGCTAGTACTCAACTACTCAACGAGTACTTGGTTTCATAGTCAGTCAACAGTTAACTAGTTGATCAACGATCAAACTTGTTGACCAAAGATCAAACCTATAAAAACAATATAAAAAAAATTATCGGATTAAAATACAATCATATGAATACAAAATATCGTACAATCTCAAAAGTAATTTCATCACAGCACCCACCGAATTGACTTAGATCAACTATATGTCGAGTTGACTGAGTACTTGGTAAGTAAACTTGTTTCATAAAACTTGTGTAGGCCAAGTACTATTGAGTTGGCCGAGTTGGGCACAAGTACCTACCAAAGGTGAGTAGAACCCTCAATTTGGGAGTTTTTGGATTGGCAGAACCCCGATCATCGAGTATTTAGTGAGTAATTGGACCTACTCGTTGAGTTTTACAATACAGATTCAAGGTAAAATTACTCACCACCACTACAGCTTTGATGTTGTCGGTAGTTAAGTGAACTTCAGCAGCATTATCCTCTTGAGCTTTCAGAAGAACATCAACCAGATCTTTATTTTCCTCTCTTGCACCGATCTCTAATGTTGACTTACGCCATTTATGTGTGATTGATGATGTTTTCAAATAGTCTATCCATTTCCTCATGCAACCTAATAATCGAGGCTTCACTCCTAGTGATCTATAGAAGCAGTCCTTCAATGGAAGGAAACATATCTACAATACCAAATTCGCCTGCCAATTCGAAAGTTTCTTCAGACAACTGACGTTAATACTACATGATCATTGTGTTGCGTGCCAAATGCTGTCTTAAAAATAATAACATATAATAATGAGTGAATTCTCTTAGTCAAATTAATTGGTGACTGAGTCTTTGAGGCAATCCAATTAATGAGATTCGTTACCTCTTCTTCTCTAGTTGATCGAAAAGACTGTACTTGTTTCATGCTAAGAGGCTCCAAGGTACAGATTTTTTCGTAACTGTCTCCAATAATCACCATACAGAGAGAAAAGTATGTCGACATATGGAGACATACTGTCATCTCACGTATCGCCTGTGCGTTTCATTATCCTAACAGATATAGTCGTGATAAAGTTTTACTGGACTACAGTTTCATGGTAGCAACTACTATTAGTCATAGGCAAACTTGTTACATTAACTTCTTATGCAAAACTTATCTTGACAATTTTATAGATGAAATTTAAGGGATGTGATCCATGTTGAATAAGAGTTAAAAATAGTTTAAGCATGATATGTATGATTAGGATGATATGATAGATTACGTATATGGAAAGACTCTGATTCAAGCATAAGAGGATTGGAGTAAAGTTAATGTTATAAGCAAATAATTCAAATTTTCATTATTGATTACTTTTTCTTTTTTTTCTTTTTACACAGCTTGCTAATAGGTTATATTTATATTGGTTTCCAGCTACAGTGTCCTACAAACATCAACAATGTATATTGGGTTGCCATTGAAGTTAACTTGGCGAAGCAGTATGATTAACATATATAATTCAAAGTCGGATATGATAGTCGTCGATCATCTTATTACTTGGACAACAAGCCTTTCAAAGATGTTACATTCCTTGTTGGTTCAGACATTGTCCAAACACTTATTCTGATACTATCTCATTTCAAATATAGCGACTAGGAAGTTAATGTTCCACAATAAGATGGAGGGTACAAATAAATCCTATTTCCCAACGTTTTGGCTATAACAATTATTGATAATATTATAATTGTGATATTCTATTTTTATTGTATGTTATTACATAAATCGGATTATGAGATTTTCACACTTAAATACGTGGAATGTCTATGGGGCGAACAACTATTTGAATTTAGGGCAAAAGATAGCTCATGGCTTAGAGAACAAATCACTACAAAAATTTTTAAAATTGTAAATTTGTATCTCTAAAACCTATATCTACAAAAGATACTATTGATGTTGATAAAAAAAAAAAAAATAATGATATATCAAATATAGAGCAAACAAATGAAATGTGCAATATGGTTTCAATTTGTAGTGTAGTTTTGTTTGTTTATGGAATTTTATTTTGATATATGAAAGCAAAAATGAATATTTAGAACGTTTAAAATAGGTATGTTGTGTTTATTGAAATGTTATATATATAAACAAAACTATGTCAATGGCCCCAATAATAAATTAAAGATGAAAAAAGTGAGTGATATATACAACGTAGACATATGGGATCAAGATTGATCTTTATTAGCACTTTGGGGTGTTAGTGGGGTGGTAAAAACTAGATCCCCTTCCCGTAGTGGGTTTAAAGAGAGTGCACCCCACCTTTTTTAATAAAATGTGGGATTTTCTTCCATGTATGTGAGTTATCTTTCCATCTAGGTGTGGGTGGTTTTCAGCCATATGGAAGTTGTTTATCCTGGTCATGTCACCCGTGTGTTATCAGCTTGATCTCGATTATCTCTCGGCATAGTCTCAGTAACTCAAAAAAAAAAAAAAAAAAGAATTGATCTTTAGTAATCCTCAAAATCTAACTTTTAATTTTAGTAATAAAATATTATATATTTTATTAATTTATAATTTAAAATATTTTATATATTTAAAATAGTTGAAAATAATTTTTTCTTCAATCCTTATCATACACCAACACATGATTGGAATACAACAAATCCAATCCTATCATACACCAAATATGAGATTTAATCATAATTTAATTCAATCCAATATGGTATACCGAATTCATCCTTAAGGTAAGAGATGTATTATTGGCATCTTGCAAGAATATGCTTGACATTTTTATAACAACGATGAGATTAAATGCCACTTTTATATACAGATTTACACCATTGGATTCTTGTGATATGAAGTTCTTTCTCTTTAAGTTTGATACTTTTTCAATTTGTTTTAAATAAACTAATCAATGATGTATAACCAGTAATTTAACATCTTACAAATTTGATATAAATGATTAATGTTATATCATTGTTGCCGATTAAAATTAAATTGTATAGGATGGTCTATCACAAAATTCAACCACAATCAAGAATGGTACAATCTTTGATTATTAAACATGAGAATTCACGGAAAAAAAAAAGGTTATTAATCATGTGGTCCAAATTTTATTATGTTTAATTACTGTCATATCTACATCATTATACTGATATTTAACTTTCTATCACCGATGTTCTTCTTCTAATTAGTGAGATGAAGTATGACATCATTGCCTGGTCGTCATTTAGATGAAGACTATAACCATGTACATTTAAAGTGTCATGATACTTTTCATGTTTAATTTAAATGAGTCGAAGAGAAATGAAACTGTTAAATCAAACATAACTTCAAAGTTAAAACTCCATTAACGTAGAGAACTTTAGCTTCTTCGATTAATAATAAAAAATATCATTACAAAGTTTGTTAATATCTAAAAAAATAAATAAATACAATGTTCGTTTTACACTCATTCCAAAAGAAGCTCCGCTAGCTTTGCATGCGTGGTCGCAAGTAGATACAATTTACGGTGTAACAAATTCTCTTGTGAGAGACGTACCAGAACAGTACGTTGGAGTGCATGATGTTGGCATGTGAATACATGATTTTGGCATGCTGGACATTGCAGTACCTGCACGTCACTGATAATATTATCAGTTATGAAACACTACAACTTGGAGTGCTTTTTTAACTATTTAAGATTGAGAATATTATAAGGTCTACAACATGAAAAGCTAGTAACAAGCCAATAATACTCTACTACTTCATATCCTCTAATTTTCTAATGGAGCTTGAATTCTCCACCTTTTCAATTTTTCTCACCTCTCTTCTCTTTGTCTTCGCGATTCTAAAACTAGGAAAGAGAAGAAAAGACAGTGACAGACCTACAAATCTACCCCCAGGGCCACGGAAATTACCTATCATTGGAAATTTGCACCAACTTGTTCACTCTCTTCCTCATCACCGATTGACAGAATTGGCCAAAAAATATGGGCCCTTGATGCACTTGCAAATTGGAGAAATTTCTACTGTAGTTGTTTCTTCACCGGAATTCGCCAAAGAAATGCTGAAAACTCATGATCTCATATTTGCCTCAAGGCCCTATAATTTCGCGGTAGATATTTTGTGTAAATCTAGTGATATATTCTTTTCTCCATATGGTGAATATTGGAGACAGTTAAGGAAAATTTGCATGTTGGAGCTTTTAAGCATGAAACGTGTACAATCATTTCGATCAATACGAGAAGAGGAGGTGTCTAGTCTCATTAATTGGATTACTTCAAGAGAAGGGTCACCAATTAATTTGACCAAAAAAATTTACTCATTAACAAATGATATTATTTTCAGGACCGCGTTTGGCATAAAACGCGAAAAACACGAAAAGCGTGAAGAATATGCATCAATTGTCCTAGAAAGTTTAGGAGTGGTGAGCGGATTTTGTATTGTAGATATGTTTCCTTCGATTGGAGGCCTGCTTCAAAGGGTTACTGGAGTCAAGTCTAAATTAAAGAAGTTGCAAGACGAAAGGGAAAGAATACTTGACAACCACATCGAGCAACATAATTCTCGCAAGAGAGGAGAAAATGAAGATCTAGTTGATGTCTTGATGAGAGTTAAAGAGGATGTTGATGCTGAAGTTCGCTTAACTAACGACAACATCAAATTTGTATTAATTGTGAGTACTTTTACCTTGAATATTTTAAATGTTTTCATTTTCATTGGCTTCTATTGATCCTTGTATACTATGTTTTGATTTAACGCTCCAAAGCGGCTTGCCTGATGGCAGAGCCTATCATGTGCTTTCCGGATAATGAAAGCAGTGCATGGTTCGAGCACCCATGGCCTTCAAGTTGGTCAATTTCTCTTGGGCTCCTCATGTGAGCTGATTTTCTGTTTGGTCCCTCCAACTGAAACGTAGTCTTCCCACTCATTGTAGATAGATATCTAGACTGCTCTGAAATGTCTGTTCCTTAGGTGGTCTTGGTTGATAAGTCTATACCTACATTGTATATAATATATATATATATGGTTTAACTAACTAAAATCATAATAATTTTTTAGGATCTTTTTCTTGCTGGCACTGATACTTCAGCCTCAACCTTGGATTGGGCAATGGTTGAACTAATGAGATGTCCAAGAGTAATGAAACTTGCACAGAGTGAAGTCAGAGAAGTCTTTAATAGAATTGGGAGGGTTGATGAAACTAGCATTAACGAAATGAAATATTTGAAGGCGGTGATAAAAGAGACCTTGAGATTACATCCCCCCGCTCCCTTTTCACCTAGAGAATGTGGAGAGAGATGTGAGATTAAAGGGTTTGAAATACCCAAGAAAACTAGAGTCTTTATTAATATATGGGCTATTGGAAGAGATCCAAATTATTGGAGTGAACCTGATAGCTTTATTCCAGAGAGGTTTCTTGATTCTCTAGTTGACTTCAAGGGAACTAATTTTGAATACATCCCATTTGGCGCTGGAAGAAGGATCTGCCCAGCAATATCATATGGTGTGGCTAATCTTGAGCTTCCACTCGCAATGTTGTTGTACCACTTTAATTGGAAACTACCTAATGAAATGAAGCATGAGGATTTAAACATGACCGAGTCCTTTGGTTTAACTGTTAGAAGAAAAGAAGACCTGCACCTTGGTTCCCATTCCCTATCATCCTCAAGCTGTCTAAGCTAAAATAAATACGTTGTATCAATGTTTTTTTTTTTTTTTTTTTTTGAAATAAAATAGGTTGTATCAATTATTACTGTAACTCATGAAACCTGTAACTTTGGAATAGGTTTGTGTGTTGGGTTATAGTTGAGATTAATAGATTAAAATTGTGTTTTTTGACCAATATTACAATTGAAAATTAAAGAACCCATCATATATGCATCACCAAATAGAACTATAATTACCAACTATTACTAATGGTTAACTTTTCAATCAAGAGAGAAGATCTCGTTAAAATCATGAGAGAAAAACTTGAACTAAGTCTTTCGGGGAACCAACAGAAAATTCTAAAAGTATGATCTACCATTTGCTGCTGAAACAAGAGTACCTAGAGGTTTTGATGATCTATCTCATAATTTGCAATAATTATATTAAGTCAACTATGTTAGTGCATAGATCTTGGCATCATATGGCTTTGATGCAGCAAACTCATGGTTTAAACTTTGTTTTCAACAGGTCACTAATAGGTGTTAATTGTTTTATATAAATTGATTTCCTCTGCCCATCAAGATTGATGGATGGTGGAGGTTCATATATTAATTTTTGATTGTTTTTAAATTTTTTTATTTAACTTTTTAGATTTTTTTAGTTTTATTACGGTGCAAAAAGGTAATTAATTAATTGGTTAATTTTTTCTTTTATTTTTTAATATTTCAATATAATGAAGATATTTTCATCTTTCATATTTTTGTCACAAAACCATCTAACTTTTGGATGGAAATCACTTTTGATTGACGGCAGCATGGGATTTTTTAACTAATATTTTAAAAATTTATAGTAAATTGAGATTATTTTCTATGTAAAAGGATGATTAGAATTTTTCCTAATTAAAACTGGGACATCTGCTGTACCTGCCAATGTAACACTGTTAGCGAGTCCGCTTTAATATGATACTCTTAGATGCAATTAACATCTAGCAGATGCTTAAGTTGCTAGTTAGAGTACTGCTTGCAAATTTACAGGTGTATTTGGATCTGCAAGCGCAATCAACATCACAGCCTTTTTTTATTTGGATCTACGGGATTGTAATTTATATAATAATAAAAAAGAGATACTGACAACAGATGGGAATGGCTAACAAGCAACAGCTGCTTCCAGTACAACCATTGCGCAACAGCTACTGCCAGGTAAGAAAGAAGTTGAGTCCCAATAGAAATCCAGTACAACCATTGCCTAGCCTCAGCCTATTACCTCCCAAGTAAGAAAATATGCTTGAAACTGTATGTTTGTTTTTTTTTTTTTTAAATTAAAAAAAAACCTACACACGTTTTATTTTTAAAACAAATATGTAAATTGAATTCTTAATCTTTTAAAATTAAAAGAAATATTCAACTGACTTTTAACACTAATTTCTTTATTGATCAAATATATCCATTTCCTTTCAATTACAGTTTTATTCACTAAAAAGAAAATAATCATAACGAGTCGAAATTACTGTACGAGTCATTTTTCTTTCTTACAGTTGCACCAAAAGATTCAGTCATGTCTAGCTCTTTGTTCTTTATCCCATTCGGGAGTTGCCAACTGAAATGGTAGAGTAGATGTGCAAGCAGAAGCTCAATATTAGCTATACCGAAAGATAGGCCGGGACACATCCTCCTTCCTATGCCAAACGGGATAAGTTCATGATTAGCTCCTTTATAATCAATTGAACTACAAAGAAATCTCTCTCGATAGAAACTCTCAGCTTCATTCTAGTAATTAGAATCCCTTCCAATTGCCCATGCTTTGACAATAATTCTAGATCCCATAGGTATGTCATATCCGTTGATCTTACAGCTCTCTTTACATTCTCTTGGGAGAATGGTGACTAACTTTAAGTATTTCAACTCTTGAAGGCCTGCTTCACCGGTGTTTCCATTTTTGTCAAAAATGTGCCTCACCTCTACTTGTGCCTTTTCCATGACTTTTGAATTTTTCAACATTTTTGAGATTGCCCATTCTATTATTGAGGAAGACGTCTCAGTTCCAACAATAACAATGTCCTAAAACAGTTTTATGATTTGTCATAAGCAAATGCATAACAAAAAGAAGAGGAATATGGTAATTGTTATGCAATCGAGACATAAATAATAAAGTATAAAGAAAAAAATAATAATACAGAGAATTATAATGGTCCAACAATAATATAATTTTCAATAGATAACAGTAATTATTTATATCAAATTCTAATTAATCCCGAAAATACGCTTACAAAAGAATATATATAAATATGAGTCGTATAATCAATAGTAATATAAGAATTATAAAGGATTCTTAAAAGATTCTCAATTGACATAAATGAATCTCAGGTTGATCTTTTGAGTAAAATGAAATTTTAAAGACTACGTACGAGTTAACTTGCTTACCGGGACAACTGCTTTGATGTTATCAGTTGTTAAGGGAACTTCAAGGTCCCTATCATCCAGAAGATTCAAAAGAACATGTACAAGGTCCTCTTCTTCACCCCCACCAGTCTTTCCTGTAGCCTTGCTTGCTCTATGCTCATTTATAAAGTTTTCAAGAATCTTATCTGCTTCTCTACGGTGCTTCTCTAGTTCAGACCTCAATCCACTGAGCACATCAAGCAATTTAATGGAAGGGAAAACATCAGCAAGAGTGAAACCTGCTGCCAGCTCTACTAATTTCTGTGTAACTAGTATGAATGCTGCTTGATCCTTGCATCTCCCACCAAAAGCAGCCCTTGCGGTGATGTCATTTGTTAAGGAAAACAACATCTTGGTAAAGTTGATCGGCGATCCAATATTCGAAGATATGGATCTAATGAGATTCGACATCTCTTCTTCCCTGATTGATCGAAATGATTGCACACGTTTTGCACTTAGCAGCTCTAATGTACAAATTTTTCGCAACTGTCTCCAATAGTCTCCATATGGAGCAAATGCAATACACATCTGAAGAATTATAGAGTTTTGCAATAAGGAGTTGGGGCCTATCAGCAAACTTGATGTCCTGGGTTTTCATAACTTCCTTGGCTGTTTCAGGTGAAGATATGACAATATGAGGTACTTCTGCAGGTTTAAGGTGCATCACAGGACCAAATTTCTTGGCTAAGTCTTCTCAGGCAATGATGGGGTAGAGAGCCAACAAGTAGTTGCATATTTCCTATCAGAGGTAGCTTCCATGGTCCTGGGGGCAGATTTGAAGTTGAATTCCTGCTTTTGGATGTCTTTTGAAATTTCTGTATCATGAAGACAAAAAGCAGGAGAGTTAAAAGGATTGGGAAGGAAGGGTACTCCATGCTGCAAATGGAAAGGAATACTGAGGGTTCCATAGAGTTCTATAAGCTGAAGTTAAAATGTACATGTGGTGAAGCCTTGAAGGGTGCTACTTCTTGTTGTCATTTAGCTAACTTTTGGTTTTGTCTTCTAGTAACCATGCTATCGATTGGAATCTGTTGTCATC
The DNA here is from genome assembly GCA_021234005.1 of Nephelium lappaceum. NCBI lineage: Eukaryota > Viridiplantae > Streptophyta > Magnoliopsida > Sapindales > Sapindaceae > Nephelium > Nephelium lappaceum. The sequence goes on from CM037996.1 coordinate 35,779,022, forward strand.
TATCATTAAATGTTACAATTTTGATCATAACAATTCTCTATGTAAATGTAAAACTGTTTTCCATGATTTTGTGAAAATTTATAACTTATCGTGTCCTTGACAATTAGAGGCTCAAACAAATGCCGTTTGAGGTTTAAACGCTCTGGGAAATGTACGTCAACTACTGCGACGAGCACTAGTAGGTGAAATATCTAACGAAGAAGAAGGTTGCCAATCTTTTGATGAATTTGTATGAAACTTGGAATTACTTTTAGCATTAGATTACCACCCCTCTCTTCATTGGAATATGAACCAGAAAGTGGTTGTGATAGACACCATATTTGTAGTAAAAATGTTTCAAGTACAGTGTTCATATGTATAAAAAATATATATATATATATATACACACGGATTTTTAGTGACACGTGTAGTTAAAGCTCTATAGAATTTTATAGTTCGAAAATTTATTTTTATCACCGTGGAAAAATTTTATTCTTTTAATAAGCCTAGAACTTTTCACATCCTGATAAATAAATATGATGAAACTTAAATCTCAATCATGGATATAAGAAGAAAATGTATTAATTACTTGAGGTATACGTGGTTATATTCTAAATAGAGTTAATAGTTGACTTGCAAGTAAAAGAAATTTTGTAACATATATTATATAGTCTAGCCAACGAACTACCATAATTAATTAACATTTGTCAATCTTTAAACATAACTGTAGATCAAAACGAGTAAATTTATACGTCAAAACCCAAACAATAATAAAAAATTCTTCCTGAAAAACTTAAGTACCACATAACCAATAACAATTACTAAACGGACACATCGATAAAAAACAGCAAGGATTCAAGCATTTCTTCATCATATTAATGATTCTTAATTTAAATTTTTAAAATAATAATTATAATAACACCAATCTTCGGTCTTTGTTAGGATGGTAACTCATTAATTGTTAAAGCGTTTTGATACTTTTCAAGTTTGGTTTCATGAATAATAGCATCTTTTATTTTTATGTGATATGTAGAGGGGTATTGACCGACTAATAACTATAAAATAATGCGAAGCTGATGGCTCCATAATATTAACGAAAGAAGTAAACATACTTACTCATGTACATATTTTATATAGACAATAATCAATGGCACAAAATGCCATGTCTCCTAGCTAAAGAATCTTCAGCATCATCATCAAACTGAGGATTATTCTACTTTTCATCATTTATTTATTTTCAAATTATAGTATTAAATTCAAACAACTCGTACGATAAAAGTGAAGTGGCTTAGTTGTAAGCTCTTTCATACAATCACATTCATGTCACGGACCAAATCCAAATATGAAAAATATACACATATATATAGTCAAGTTGTATAGTATAACATCCAGCCCAAAAGCTAAGCTAAGCTAACCCCAATGACAAGCCCAGAATCAGCCCATTTATCAGAAACCTGTAACCTAAGTAAACCCAACCCAAGTAATAAAAAGAACGAAAGAAAGAAAGAATGTAGGCTGCAAAAGCTGCCATCAGTTGAGAAAATTGAGAAAAACAGTGGTGCGAGGAGAACAAAGACAGAAGCGAGGATTCCTTTGAAAACGAAAAAAAAAAAAAAAAACCAGAAGCGAGGAGTCAAGATGGGTCCAACCACAATTCAAGTGATTGGTGATTTTTTTTTTTTTTTGACATATTACAAATGCATTACAAGTATAAATATTATTGTTAGGTGTTCTTGATTAGAATACTGAAGCACAATCCAAAATTAAAGCTCTCAGAAACGGGAGAGACATGAAGTTAAAATATTGCCCACAAGTCAGGTGAGCATGCTGCAAGTTAAACCTTAGACTAGAAGCATAAGAGGAATCACAATGGCACTGCACCACCAACTGCAAGTGATCCATAATCTTGGAAATGGAAAAAAACTAAAATATCTCCAAAGGCATAAATAAATTACAGTTTATTTTTTAAAAATAAAATATAAACAAATTCAACATAAAATGCCTATTAGTTTTTTTTTTTTATCAGTAAGCATTAACATTTTCATAATTGTGTATGGAATTTATTTCATAATACTATTAAACGCCTCTCTTAATTTTACTACTAATTCCATGACTTCTTGAATTAGCATTAAATAAACACTGATTAGAATATTGACCATCATAGATCTTTTTATTTTGCACATCTCCAGCTAGTTCCTAACACATTGTTTATTCACACACCGAGGTCTATTATATCGCTTCCAAAATAAAATAGCTACAAAAGTAACTAGCGTATGGTGGATAGTGGATGGCTTCCGACTAAGTGTCTCAAATTGGTCATTATCTATGAGTTTTGCATCGGTTAATAGCAACATGATTCCTAGAACTTCTCAGGATATATATAGATTGTAGAAACATATGATACTGGTTGCCAACTAATAAAGAGTTTCTTTTTTTTTTTTTGGTTTTTTTAGTATAAGTATAAATATCACTATCGGGATCTTTAGATACTACCAAAGAGTTTTTTTGAAATCTTGAAGAGTTAACATTTCCATCACACCAAATTCATTATATTATAGATATGGTAGCAATAGAAAACATTCTTCATGAATGGAAGACCTTTATTACAAACATGTACTCCAAACATTTTTTGCGAATGAAGTCCTTTATTACACATGTTGCCCATAGAAGCAAACACACATACAAGCTAGTACCAGTATTGCAAAGATCGCTAATCGCTAATCAACTAATGAGATAGCAGTTAGTGATTTATCGGTTACTCGGCAAGTATTTGAGAATTAATCGATGAGTACTAGTTTTAGAGAGAAATTTATTATCTTTTAAAACCTAAAGATGTAAATTGATTTTTTTTAAATATAAGAGAGCCAAAATTCAAATATTGATATAATTTTATCAAACTCGAGGGTTGTTAGTGTAATTGGACCTAATCTATATATATATACGCACACACGCAAACCCTCACCCTCACCCTCCCCTCTCACACATAGTCGCCGAACACACTCTTTTCTCTCTTTCTTCTTCTTCTTCTTCTTCTTCTTCACACATAGCCGCCGCACAGCGTTTTTTCTCTTCTTCTTCTTCTTCTTCCGATCAACCTTCTTCTTCTTCTTTTGATCTCATGTGTGTTGGTGACGGCGACCTCATCCATCAGATTTGGAGGCGACAACCAGTTGCGTGACGATGAACGACAGAGATGACAACCCCGACTCTGACTTCATCCACCCATGTAGCGACCACAACCAAATCTCTCTCTCTCTGATCTCTCTCGCTTTTGATGGACGATTCCCTCGACTACAATGTCACCTCCGCTTGCTCGGTTTTGTAGCATAAATGTTGGTCTTTGATTTTACAATCAAATTTTGTTTATTACTTGCATCTTGATGGCTTCAATTTTAGGTGGGTTTTATTTATTTATTTTTTTTCTGGTTGATTTTATGTTGAGTTGGCCGGGTTGGACTGATTGCTCACCTCCAGCTATTAGAACCGTCGATTTGAGGGTTAGTCGGACTGGTTGGGTGTCGGTCAGCGAATATCCCGTGATTTTTCACCGATAACCGGCGATTTTTACAATAATGGCTAGTACAGAGAACTTAATTAAATAGGAATCTGGTCAATGAATAACTTAATGATATCATCTTTAAGATGTTCTGGGTTTGTGCATCCAGCCATGTCCTTGTAGGTAACTTCCATAAGACGAGCAATGTTAGCAACTCGAAGAAGGATCTCCACTGGGACAGCTGTTGGCTTCGTGCATTCTTCATTGATATCTTTCCAAGCATTTTCAAAGATGATATTAAACTTTTCCGCTGTTTCCTTGATTGGCAAGCCATATTCCTTCATATAACATTCCATACCACATGCTATGCATGCTCTCCTAAATTCAGAACTCAAGCAAACAAATATTGGTTAACAAAATTATTGAAACTCAATTCAAAGTGAGTAATGCTACATGTCCAAATTTTTATATCGAAATTAACTGCATGTGAGATAATCTGAATAATAAGATATTCATGTTCTAACAAACTAAATCTATTTACGTAATTGATATATTTGTTAGATTAATTCGATTTGCACTCAGTTGAGCTCGGAAAAATTGAAATTAGAAGTTGGGATGTATGGATTAGTTATTAAGTGTTATAATTGACATTTAAATTACAATCATAATTTGTGACCGATTAAATCATTTGTCAGACGAGCTCTTACATATGCTGCGATAAGAACTTTTGGTCCACTTTGCAACCACTTAAATGCATCAATTCCTGCAATTTCTTTTTCCATGCCCGAAAATTTTGCTGCTGTATACGAAAAGTTTCCAATTGAAATAAGTGCACATCTCAAGTACTCATGGAATGGAGGAACATTATTTTGATAGAACCATCTGCCTCACTAAGGTAGGCTACCACCATCTCTTTCAGCTGATTATTAATTAGCAGAAAAACAAAGTTTATTTAAGCAAATCTTAACATTTCCTTTGTATAAGAAAATTTATAAGACCTTTCTTCCTGAGTCAAATCATTGTATATTTCTTCAAAAATATTTAACAGAGCACTGTAAATAACCTTCATGTAATCTGGTAAATCAGCAAGGGCACTGATGTCCCACCTGAAAGAAAAGTTTTAGTTAATGACAACCTATATATTTGCAATTTAAAAAGTGAAAGCTCAAGTTGTCTAGTTGATGAACGTGTACTATGTATAGCTTTAACGTAAATTTTGGTAGTCCAGTTTTTTATTATATCCATACAAAACTAAGGTGATGAGAACATTTACATTTCATTTTATCCTCTATCAAATCTCAATTTTGAATAATTAAGTGCATCCATTGATTGTTATTTAAATGCATTATAAATGTAGAAAATGCAATCAAACACAAAAAGTTAGTGAGAATTTTATTTATGCAATCAAATAAGTAATGAATAGTATCTATAAAGTTAATGAAGTCAAATAAAATCAATTAAAATTAGGGAAAATAGATAACCTTTGTACTACATCATTAAAAAGTCGGAGCTCCTTCAGAGTACCATCAAAATCATATGTATCATCTATAACTGTCATTAGATTGTTAATTTTGAATAGTATAGATCGAGCACATGAGTAATAAGATTCAGAATGCACTATAGTTATCCATAAGAAGGTCTCCATCTCTTATACATGGTAGCTTTGATGGCAAGTCCAGTTCTATCCACAAACTGCAATTCATACCATAGAAAATACATGACAATTCATTAATTACATATTGTCTTTCCAAAATACACTTACGAATTTATTTATTAAAGCTTATATATATTTGACAATTCATGATAATTCATTAATCAAATATTGCATCATCATGATTAGTCCAAATAAAGGCATATAGTTGTGTAAAAATCATTAACTTATAAATTATCCAGAAAAAAAAAAAAATTTCATCCATACAAGTTGGTCTATACTCCTTTACGTTTACCTTGAAAGGTGGCATATCTCTTGTTGGTGCAATAGTTGTACCCGATTAAAATCTAGCTTTGCAAACAAGAGTGGAGTTTCATTTCTAGATTCATCTTCTTCGTAGATAGAAATATATTTGAGTGCTTCCAGTCTTGGCATTCCTTTATGCAAAGGTATTTCTAGGGCATTGATTATTTGGTTTGCCAAATGAGGGCTTGATTTTTCAGCCAAGGACTTGAGATGAGCCTTTGAGAAAACAAGGGCCTCCTGAAGAATATCTTCTCCATGATGTCTTAAAGACGCAGCTTCATACAAACTCAGCATTCCCTTTGTATCGCTTGTCAAATTTTCCTTGAATTTGCCATCCCTGTCTATAAATTTGTTAAAAGTGCCTGATGGATTCACAATTCATCACTAGTTATTATTAATGTTATGCTAGTTATGGACGTTGCTTTCATGCAGGAAAGATAGAAATGCCAGTACCAATGGAATGCAAATATTCCTCTCGGTTACCCTTGAGTTAATTACCATATAATTACTAATTGAGTACAGTTGAAATAAAAATCATAGATAAGAGTATGGGTCATAACAGCTTAAACAATCAATTTAAATCGTGCAAATATATAATATACACGATTTTATATTAGATATAATTATCTGGTAAATTTTTGGTTTAAGAAACAAAAGAAAAAGAAAAAATTTTATCAATCTAGTAATCTCCATGTATACTCTTCTATAAATTTACATTTTATTTTTTGCATTTAGATTCATGTTCATAAAGAAATAGATACTTACGACAACATTTCTTGTAGCCATGTTGTCTAAGCACTCGAAATAGAAGAGCAGTAGTGTATAGATCGTAATCATCACCATCAGAGAAGCTTGGTTGAACTTCAAAAATGTGATCAAGATGTTCTTCAATGTTAGCCTGAAAGTGATATGACACTCCAAGTCAACATAAGGAGTCTATCAAACTGATTTTCTCTATCGGTTCATTCATTGGAGCAATAAACATTTCTTTCACTTCATCTTTCAATCTTTCTGTCTGCTTACCAAATGTTTCATCAATTTCCTGAAATAATGATCAAAGCAAACTAAGTTAATTTTATGGAGAATTATTCTCTGGCTCCAAATAAGAAGACAAATTAAGTTAATTAAGTTGTGACAAGTATCGGACTATGAATGCCATGGGGCTGTCGGGTGGTATAAGCAGTGGCACCTAATGTTTGGTGGTTACATAGGTTTGATTTATTTGTTTATTTATTTTTATTGCAAGTAAGACAAACCCTTTACTATGTGAACGGTTCTTCTCAAGTCCAGGATTCAAAATTTATTTATTTTTAAGCAACTGTTTTATAATATTACAAAATCACTTCGATAAGAAGTCTGGCATATATAACATTAGAAAAGTGATTATAAGTTACATAACATTTTCTCGAACATAAACTTAGTTTAGATTAATCATGATCACGTCAAAATGTATATGAGTGAATAATCAATTTATGTGAACTTACCTCAAACATATTGTTCGAAGCTTATGATTAGCATTTGAATAAAATAAAGTGAATAAATATCAAATAAATTATAGCATCCACGGGTACTACTAGCAAATAAAATAATCATTTGTCATATTAGATTTCAAAAGCATAGTAAGATTACAATTCTTGAATAAAGAATCTACTTACCAAGATACGAGTGGAAATGTCATAAGTGAAGGTTTCAGTATCCTTCCATATGTTGCAGAGGAAGTCTACCAGTGGACGATTACCTTGTTGGTTAATTTTTGTGTTTGAACATACTAAGAACTTATTGGTGAAGGAAGGTATAAATTGTTATGTCATTGCAGTTATTTGAAGAACAAGAAGTTATTAACTTAACTGTTTTCACTTGAAACCCAAATGCTAAAATATTGGAGTGAAATACTTATGCATATTAGTGGTGGGCATGAAAACATAGAACTACCCCAAACGACCCGAACCGAACCAACCCGACCAAACCGTGGGTGTTCGGATTGATTTCTATGTTCATTTTTAGGGTGTTTGGACCCTCTACTCAGAAAACACTATGTTTCATGGATTGGGTCGAGTCTAAAGGTCTAGAATTGACTCGATATATGAACAGGGGTACATGCATAATTTTGCATGCCCTTATATAAACTCCCAAACCCTAAGGGGGGTGGATTCAACTTTAAAGTTTATTGGAATTTAAAGGATTTTAAAAATCTGGGTGTATTCAATCTAAACTTTTTAGAAATCCATTAAAATTTGAGTGTATTTAATTCATGTTTATAAGGATTCCAATGAAATTTTGACGTATTCAATTCAAATTTTTAAGAAATCCAAATAAGTCTAGGTACATTAAAAAAATCAATGATTTTGTAGGAATTGGATTTTCATGGATTGTGATGGATTTTTTAAACCCTAGGTATAAATAAAAAACCTCATATGAAATCTTGCTCTACCCTCAAAGATTTCCTAGGTTTTTCATACGTTATGTTTTTTTAACTCTTAGAATAGGTGGTGGAGAATTGAAGGTATGTTATGTATTTTTCTCTTCCATAATCAATCGGTATTTTCTACTATATTCAATTGATGCATTTTCGATTCTGCTTCATGATTCAGGTTTGATTTGCTCTAGTATGAAGAATTATAGGGGTTGGGTATACATACTAGTGTAAAGTAAAAATCAGGTGTAGCCATAGAAAATATATTAAAGAATTTGTACGATGCTTCTGGTGTAGCCATAGAAAAAATCAGTTATATATATTTATTAAAGAATTGTGATTCGATGAGAGACTGCTCGTCTCAAATACATAGCCAAGATTAATTTCTTCTTTTACGTTTCACAGAGTAGGGTGCATTATACAAACGGTTTGTTTGTCAAAGATTTATTTATTGTGTTCTCTATTGAGAGAAATCAAAGATAATATTATATTAAAGAAACAAGGTATAATTAAACAAACTAGAAATTCTAGGTCTGTGGATAACTTGTTCAAGAATTAAAAGAAGAGAGTTAAGTTAGAATCATATGGCATGCCTGCATTTTCGAAAAAAAGAAGACTGGAAAATGGCTTATTATGCCAAACAACTAGAAGGAGATTGTTGGTTTTGTTGGGAAAATTCACATTCCAAAACCTCTTCTTAACAAAAACATTGCTTTCTCCTGTAAGAATATAAAAAATGACAGAGAAATAAAATAGAAAATAATAACAATCACCATAATATAAGAATATTTATGGAAAACTCCAAAACAGGAGAAAAAACCATAACCCTCAGAAAAAAATTCATTATGTGAAAAATTGTTATAATCACATAGACTATTCTCTCACATTTCACAACCCCAACATATCCACACTCTCCAAAGTGTATGTTAATTAACACTTTTCTATATTCTAAAACAAAAAGAATAAGAAATGAATTTAAATAGAGTTAAAAACAATGCTTAAAATGTTTTTGACTGAGACAATTTAAAACCAAAACCTTGAGCTCTTTTTATAGCCTTTAAAACCTATTCTCTCTTGATTTGTTTTAGATGTGGGATTGACTCCACTTTTATTTTTGCCTTTTGTTTTCGATGTGAGATCGGCTCCACTTTTATTTTTACCAATTTCATAATAGGTTTTCTTCTAGTTAATCTGAAATGCAGTTATGTTAGCATCCTAGATAGATAGAGATAAAAGAGGGTGCAACTCTTGCTTTTGTTTTGTTTTGTTTGTTTTTCTTTTTTGGTTGCTATTTGTCTTGTGTAAGGGAGGTTTGTTTTCATGTATAAATATTGATTTCATAGTTTAAGTAGGAACGAAGTAGGAATGCAATTAGAAGAGTGGGGTTATTTTTATGTATAAATATTGATTTTATAGTTTATTTTCATGTATAAACAACTAGACACTTCTAGCAGAATACAACCCTATTATGTGAACCAAGTAGGGACGTGATTAGAAGAGTGGGATTCTAAAAATGCTTTTAATATCATTTTATTTTTTGATTTTATTATGTTTATGTCATAATTGAAATTGCATTAAAAATCAGTGAGGTCTTTAAGTTATGGTGGATGATTATTATCAATTAGCTGTCAACTATTTTTTGATTTTTTTTGTTTTAATTGAATTTTGGGATTTCCATGTGTTATTAGTATATTTATAAATGGAAGAAACACAACAAGAAAATGAGAAAGGGAAGGCAAAGTTGGAGGAAATTATAACAGTTGGACTGTGGTACAAAGCAATTTGTTATTATAATTTATGGTTGAAGTCATCAATCGTGGATGGTGTGATGCTAATGGATTGCTAAGCAAGCAAACAGTGGAAACATCGATACTTTCTATTCTCAATGAAAAACTTAATTGTAATAAAACCTATAATAATTATGCAAAGTCGATTGAAATGGTTTAAGACACGATATCAAACATATATTGAACTTATGCGTCATAGCTCTAGCTTTGGATGAGACTCAATCATGAAGAGATTCACTATTACCGAAGAAGTATGAGAAGACTATTTTAAGGTAAGGTTTTTGAATTTTTGTTTATATATATAGTTTAATAACTACCTAACTTTTTAGGTTTTGTATATTAACTTTTTATTTTCGCTTTTCTTTATAGTTTCATCCAAAAGAACGACAATTTTGCACAAAAAATTATGTAGATTATGATGATCTGAGGGTTGTAATTAAGAATGCAATTGTTTTAGGGAGATACGCAGTTGGATTGGGTGATGATACTGATGCAAGAATACTTGGAATTCAAGATAGACATACCAATATTGAAGATTATATGTATGATGAGAATAATAATGCATTTGTGCAAAATCAACATGAATCATCACACCAAGCTTCACCACTTGAATGATCTATTTCACCCAAATACTATCAGGGAATGAGTTCAGACATTCCTTTAAAGAGCACCAGTCAGAAAAAAATAGGAATAGAATTGATTATGAAGGATTTAGCTCATTTGAGAATAACCAAAGCGAAGTTATAGAAAATATATCTCTTGTCATTAATTCAATTGCCACTAATTTTCAAAGAGTGCACAGCCTAATGGAGAAGAGGGAGAGTGATAGGGTGAAAAGGGAAATAGGGAAAAAAAAAAAAAAACTTAATATATGGGATGCTATAAAGGAGATTCTAAACTTAGATCATTCTACCCATTATAAGGTGTTTGCACTGCTTAATACTAAAACAAAAAAAGGATGCGTTTTTGAAAATATCACCTAAAGAGAGTGCAACTTGGATATTATATATATTCCTGAATGAGTGTGGTTATATGAACATCATATAGTTTAGTTAATAATATTTTGGTGTAGGTTTAAATTTGAATTGTTTTCAATTACTAGTTGGACTTGTTTTTATTATGACTTGTTTATCATTTTTTGGTTGGAACTAGTTCATACTTATTACAGTTTGTTTAATTTGTTTTGTTGATTAATTATGATAATGAAAAGCTAATAATTTGAGACTAGTTTGGACTTATTATATATATTTATATACATATAGTTTTTTTTTTTTTTTTTTTTTTTGTAGATGGTTTTGTATATAAAATAGATCATCATAGCATAACTAATAAAATAGAGGAGATGGAAGTCGAGGAAGAAGAAAATGAGGGAGAAGAAGTGGAAGATATGGAGGAAGAAGATGATGAAGTAGAAATGGATGAAGAATTTTATGAAGCCATTAAATATTCATTAATAGCAATTCAAGCAGTAGTCCATGTGCTACATAAGTTTATGATTCTCATACATACTTATCGTATTCAACGTCTATTAACTCGACGACCAATAACTACAACTGGATACAATTATATACACAGAGTATTGAAAGAGGATCCTCAAGATTTTCGATACTTGTATCAAATGTATCCAGATGTGTTTTGCAAGTTATGCAACATTTTAAGACAAAACAACACTTTTAGAAGATACAAGATATATTTGTGTAGAAGAAATATTTGGCACATTTTTACTAATTGTTGGCCAAAATAATAGATATTGCCAAACTCGTGATACATTTAGCTGATCACATTTCACTACTAGCAAGCACTTCAACAAAATTTTGAAGGTATTGAATACGGCTGCACCAGAGTTGATGGCCAAACCTGAATCCATCGTGCCATCTTAGATAAAAGAAAGAACAAGATTTTATCCTTACTTCAAGGTGAACATTCCGTTATTTATATATATTTATTTAATTATTAGTTATAATAATATTATTATTCTTATACTTATTATTATAATTTATGAATATGTAAACTTTGATTTTTATTTTAGGATCGTGTTGGAGTTATTGATGGCACACATATACTAGCAATGGTAACTGAATGCGATGCTAGCAGCTATTGCAATCGTCATGAAACAATATCACAAAATGTATTAGCAGCTTGTAACTTCAATTTGGAATTCATATATGTGTTTAGTGGGTAGGAGGGGTCAGCTCATGATTCACAAGTGCTGAACAATGCTCTATCAAGGAGCAATAGGTTTAAAGTACCACATGGTAATAATTTATTATTCATTTTAATTATAAATTTTTTTGAAAGATTAATTATAATTTTTTTTGTTATGAAATTAATTTGACATTAGATTATACATTACATGTTAATTATTTATGCATCAAATCAGACAAATATTTCTTAGTGGATTGCAAATTTTCAAATCAATGTCAATTCTTAGTTCCAATTAGAGGTGTTCGATATCATCTCCAAGATTTTGCTGGTCACGGTCGCAACCCTGAAAATGAAGTTAAGTTATTCAAGCATCATCATTCTTCCCTAAGAAATGTTATTGAAAGGATATTAGGTGTATTTAAATCAAGATTCACAATTTTCAAGTCTGCACCTCCATTCCCATATAGGACACAACCAGATCTAGTGTTAGCTTGTGCAAGACTACACAATTTTCTTAGTAAGGAATATCGGTCTGATGAATTTCCTATTGAATTGGATAATGAATCTTCTTCATCTTCATCACCACCAACTAATGAAGAGAAATTTGAAGCAATTTTTGAAACGCAAGAGCAACAATGAGAAAGTGCAAATCGATGGAGAGCTAGTATAGCTACAAATATGTGGAGAGATGCTAGGGTGCAGAATGACAACAATGACAATTATGAAGAATAGTTTCTTTGGACTTCCATAATGCACATCATTTCATAGTTGTTATATTTTTCAATTTATGAATTTTGTTTTTTAAAAAAAACTATAAGTTTGAGATTCTTGAAACTAAAAATTTATTTTTTTAAAATTCAACAACTGACCTCGATAATTAGATATAAAAACATATATAGTTTTTATAACATCAAAATTTTCATTAGTGTGGTTTATATAAATAAAATAATCATATAAGCGGCAAAAGTTGTGCCAAGTTTGATAATATGATATTCATCATATGAAGTGTTTTTTTTTTTAAAGATAAATCATTAACAATTCCATTTAAATATATCCAATTCCATTTAAATCAATGTAAAAAATCTAACAAACTCTAAATATAATTCCAACAAAATCTGATGAAATTCATTAAATAATCCAACAAACTCTTAAATAGAATTTTAACAAAATCTAATGAAATCCATAGAGTCTATATAATCCATCAAAATCTATCATTAAAAAACACTTCAACAAACTCTAATGAAATCTAGATTAAATAAGCCTTCCTAAATGTGACAAACCAACCTTTCTTTCTCTTCTTCGCCCAACCTTTCTTCTCTTCTTCCTCTCATCTCTCATCCCTCAAACTCTCACTGTAAACTCTGCGTAATCTCTATGTCGTCATCGTGATAAACTAGCCCTTCTTTCATTTCTTTGCGCAACCCTTCTCTCTTATTCCTCTCATGTCTTATCTCTTAGACTCTCACCGCAATCTTTGCATAATCTTTGTGTCGTCGTCGTAATCTTGTCATTGCTGTGAATAGGGGTACATGACCTCGCCATCACCATGAAGCTCTCCTCGTTGTCACCCACCTTGGTTTTTCGGTAAGCATCTCAGGTCTCAACTCTCAAGCTCTCATTTTTTTCCCTTTCATTTCTCTTCTTGCACTTTGGTTTCTCATTTCTTCATTTTGGTTTCACATTTCAATTTCACCAATCACTCATTAATCTCCTTTAAAGCAGTAGTACTTTGATCTTCTACAGCCCCACATCGAAAAAGCTTAAAAAAACTAATAAATTTTGGGCCCGAAGAAAGGCCTTAAATTAGGCCTAGAATCGAAGAACCGAACCAAAGGTGTTTGGTTCGGTTTAATTCCTCTCCCTTCTTGGACCATGTTTAGGTCCAAAAGCGGCGACCTGAACATTTACCATGTTCGGCTCGGTTCCAACAGGAACCAAACCAAACATGGTCATGCCCACCCCTAATGTAAATTGTATGCTTGTTGGATTATATATATATATATATATAGGGGCAGGATCGAATGACACAAATTTTGACACAATTTGTTGACCATTGAATAAAGAGGATTTTAATGGTTTAGATTTATTTACACAATTACATACAACTTCATTTTACACTCTACATAAATGTTTTCTCTCACCTCTCTCTTCATTATTACACTATCTCTCCTCTCTCCCATTAATATTAAAATCCCAATATTTAAATTATTTTTTTCTCACTTAATCCAATTATATTTAAAAACCCATCAAGAAAATTAAAAAAAAAAAAAGAAGCTACAATTGTTTTTTTTTTTTTAACTTGATAAATTTATTATTTAAATGATAATTTATTTTTTAAAATAGTTTAAACCAAACAATCTTTAGTAAGAAAAACATTTTGGTTAAGTGTTTTGTGTTTTTGAAAAATAAAATCTATTTTACTTATTTTGGTTAGAAATTGTTTTTGAAATAAGATTTTTTTTTTAGTGGTAGTAAAAATTTTCTTACTAAAAATTGCTTGATTTAAATTATTTTAAAAAATAAATCATCATTTAAATAATAAATTTATCAAGTTAAAAAAAAAAAAACAATTGCTGCTTTTTTTTTTTTTAATTTTCTTGATGAGTTTTTAAATATAATTGGATTGGGTGAGAAAAAAATAATTTAAATATTGGAATTTTAATATTAATGGGAGAGATGAGAGATAGTGTAATAATGAAGAGATAAGAGAGAGCTAATGTAATAATGAAGAGAGTGGAGAGAGAAAATATTTATGTAGAGTGTAAAATGAAGTTGTATGTAGTGGTGTGAGTAAATCTAAACCATTAAAATTCTCTTTATCTAATAGTCAATAAATTCATGTCAAAATTTATGTCAAAATTTGTGTTCCTCGATCCTACCCTATATATATATATATTGGAGTGAACTACTTACCAAGATTGTGGACTGGAGGGGTCAACTTTTCTTTGAAAGACTTTAATGCTAGTAATTCTATTGTCATCATCTATGGGTAGCTAACATGACTGATATTGGTTCAAAATTCAAATCTCTTTGTATTTCATTGCTGGAATTATCCATCATTGAAAATTTGTGAACTTCTACTTCTCTACTTGTAGGGTGTTACATAATTTTGTTTGTAGCCTGATGTTTTTTTTTTTTTTTCTTTTGTGACTTTCGATCAATATTTTTTGTTTTTTCCTTTAAACTAAATAGAAATTCAATAACAATATCTAGAAAAGATACGATATAGACTAATATCCTCCCAATGGAGACTTTCGACCACTTTCTTACATCTCTTCAATTTTTTCTTATATAATTTGTCTCTAAGATCTCTTCAAGGCAGGGCTAGTTCCACCTTCTTTGGAGATTTAGGTGAAAATATAAAATTAGGCCTTCTTCTATCTAAATTTGTATTCTCATTTAATTTAAGGTTTTTGTTGATTTAATTTAATCTCATAACATATCATACATAGTTGAGATAAGATTATTTTTCACATTTACAATTTCAAACATCAATCACATATTGTAAAAATATCAGTAAAAAACTCAAATCAGGAGAGGAGTTGAATCCTCTTATATGCACTATTTCACTAGAATAATTTATAATAAAATATTATATTTATAATTTAATCATATTTATATTATAAAAAAGAATCTAAATGTTATGAACTGAAGTTTATGGTTTAATTTATTATTTTAAAATTTTAATTTCTTAAATTAAATATAAATAACCAATAATGAAACAACATATTTTAGGATATTTATTAAATAAGAGAATATTTTTGAATTATTAATTGTTATAATTATACCATAATGCGATGTGTTACAGAATATAATTTTTACTTAGGAAAAGAAATGAGTCCTTAATAAAATAAGCCTAAAAAATTCATTCGATAATATTTTACATAAAATTATGAAAAACATGAAAAGGTGCTTCAAAAGAAAAAAGGGGAAAAAGGTTAAAAACGGCTTTTCCATTTAACACGTGCAGTCTTGTAGAAATACAACTTTGTCTATTGTCATTCTATCAAATCAGAAGACAAAAAACGTCTGAAACAAATGAGTTTTTTTTTGTTTTTCCTCAGTTTTAACAAGATTAGCTAAGGCTGATCTCTGCTCGACTTTTATATATTTAATTTATTTATAAGCGATGCACCATGCGTGACAAGTTGTGACAAGTACCGGATTATAAAGCACCCTTTGACAAGTAGGATTGAAATGAATTAGAATAGGTTAGATATTATTAAATTAAAAAAAATCATTCTCTCATATTTGATAAAACTTGATATTAGATTAAAATTATACTATATCATATTTAGTGTAGATTAATATTAGATTGAAATAAAATTAATTTTAATTTTTGATTATATAAAATTAATTTTATAAAAAATTTGAAAAAAAAAATAAAAAACCACAATTTTTCATCTCATCATCAACCCAATTCATAACATCTTCCACAATTCGATATTATCAAACATAGTTAATCAATATTATCAATCCAATTCATCAACATCATCACCTCCTACTTCAACAACAATATCAAAACATCCAAACATAACCAAAAAAACCATGAGAATATGAGTTCTGATCAAAACCAAATGATTCTGGGTTCGACGTCAAACCTAGAACCAAGAACTCAAAACTAGATCCTACCTCAAAAGAAAACAAAGAAAAAAAAAAGTAGAGAGATTATTGCTACTGTTGGTTCATCTAAATGGAGGAGGAAATGAGAGACACGAAGAGTAGTTTGTGGAGGTAGTGGGCGGCGTAGTGGAGATGAAAGAGAGACAAAGTTTGTGACTTCATGGAGAGAGGGAGGATGAAATGGAAAAAAAAAAAAAAAAAAAAAAACAAGAAGGAACCCCATGAACTTGGGATTTTGGAAAGTCATGGGTGAGCTTGGGATTCTATTTCCTAAGTTGAATGGGAATGGAGGTGTGTCCAAGAATGAAAAAGTCATTCCTATCACTAGCTCCAAACGTGGAATATGGAAGAATGAAAAAAAAAAAAAATTTCAATCTTATCTCAAATCTTACGTATCAAACATACCCTAAATGTCATGGGGCTATTGGGTGGTATGTGCAGTGGTACCTAATGTTTGGTGGTTACATAGGTTGGCTACTTTTTTTTATTTTTTTTATTATTTATTTATTTTTTATTTACAAGTGAGACCAACCCTTTATTATGTGAACAGCTCTTCTCCAGTCCAGGATTCAAAATTTATTTACGTTTTGAGCAACTGTTATATAATATTACAAAACCATTTCGATAAGGAGTATGGCATATGTAACATTAGAGAAGTGATTATAAGTTACATATCATTTTCTTGAACATAAACTTAGTTTAGAATCCTGATCTTATCAAAATTTATACGAGTGAAAAATCAATTATGTGAACTTACGGCAAATATGTTTAAAGCTTATGATTAGCATTTGAATGAAATTAAATGAATGAATATTAAATAAATTATAGCATCCACAGGTATTACTAGCTAATAAAATAATCATTTATCACATTATATTTTAAAACAACAGTAAGATTACGATTCTTGAATAAATTAAGAATCTACTTATCAACATACGAATGAAAATGTCATAATTGATGGTTTCAGTATCCTTCCATATATTGCAGGGGAAGTCTGCCAGTGGACGATTATCTTGTTTGTTAATTTTTGTGTTTGAACATATTAAGAACTTATTGGTGAAGGAAGGTATAAATTGTTGCGCCATTGCAGTTATTTGACGAAGAACAAGAAGTTATCAACTTAACTGTTTCACTTGAAACCCAAATGCTAAAATATTGAGGTGAACTATTAATGCAAATGGTATGCTTATTGGATTATGTACATAATTGGAGTGAAATACTTAACGAGACAGTGGAGTGAACTACTTCCCTAGATTGTGGACTGGAGGGGTCAACTTCTCTTTGAAAGACTTTAATGCTAGTAATGCTATTGTCCTCATCTATAGGTAGCTGACATGACTGATATTGGTTAAAAATTCAAATCTTCTTTGTATTTCATTGGTGGAATTATCCGTCATTGAAAATTTATAATTATCTACTTCTCTCCTTGGAGGGAGTTGCATAATTTCGTTGTAGCCTGTTGTTTTTTCTTTCTTTGTTTTTCTTTTCTTTTCTTTTCTTTTCTTTTCTATGACTTCCGATCACTTTCTTTTGTTTTTCTCTTTAAACTAAACAGAAATTCACTAACAATATCTAAAAAAATAAGATAGAGACTAATATCCTCCCAATGGAGACTTTCAATCACTTTCTTGCATCTCTTCAATTTCTTCTTATATAATTTGTCTCTAAGATCTCTTCAAGGCAGGGCCGATTCCTCCTTATTTGTAGATTTAGGTGAAAATATAAAACTAGGCCTTCTTCTATCTGAATTTGGATTCTCATTTAATTTGAGGGTTTTTTTTTTTAAAAATAATTTAATTTGAAGTTTTTATTGAGTTAACTCAATCTCATAATATATAATTGACGGTTGAGATGAGATTATTTACATTTAGTTTTTTAATCATCAATCATTTTAAAAATATTAGTTAAAAACTCAAACTAGGAGATGAACTGAATTTATTACAATAATTTGTAATCAAATAGGATAAAAATCATTTTAATCCCTAAATTTTGAAAAATGAGCAAATTTTTAACTATGTTTCGAAAAATGACTAAATCAACCTTAACGTTTTGAAAATGTGTCAAATTAGTCTTTTGTGTCAGTCAACTAATGGTCAAACCTAACGGTCAACATGATGGTTAAGGATAATTTTTTCATTTTCAATCACAATTAAAGATCTTGACATATGTACAAACCAGATAATTTAAAAAAAAAATAGAAAATAAACAATTACAAAAAGTTTAAAACTAATAAAAATAAAAGAATAAACAATTAACAAAAATTAAAATATAATAATAATTTTTTTTTTTTTTTTTAAAACACCATTTCCAGTGATGAACACCAGAATCTAGTGTTGGTTCATCACCAAAATCTGTGATATCCATGTGATGAGCTAGTTCATCACCGATTCTTGAATTATTTAATTTTTTATTTTTTATTTGGTCAATTGGGTTAACTTTAATCATTAAGGGTAATTTCATCTTTTTGCCGTTTTAACACTACTCACTATCAAATGTAATGGAATATTGCTAACGACAGGAAGGTAAATTACAATAACACCAAAAGTCTTGTTTTGCTTGAATTAGAGTTTGAATTAGATAGCTAAATTATAATTTGCTCATTATTATTATTATTATTATTAACAACATGGTTTTGTGTAGAACGGAAAACTTGTAAATATTGATGCTGAATTTGGTTTAGATTGTTTCTAATGAAACTGATTTTAAATGAGATTATAGTTGTAATTGGCCACTCAGGTGTCTCAGTGTACATATGAGTTTACTTTTATTATATTAAAAATCGATATGAATTTAATTTCCGAAATAAAATTATCTAAGTTTTTCTCATATATTTATCTTGAATTTGTTGTTTTTCTTCTATCACATCAGCAAAAGTTTTGTAACAAAACGTACACCCCCATTTCAACCCAATTTTAGAATACCGTAAAATCTCGTTAAAAGAAAAAAGAATGCACTAAAATCTTATAATCAAGAAAAATTAACTAGTTTTACAATACTCAAAATGCATATTAAGAGTGCCTTTCATGTGCAGGAAGAGAAAGAAGAGTAAGAGAGAAGATAAATATGTGATTTCTTTTTGCTTTTGTTTTTGTTTTTTGTTTTTTTTTTTGTTTTTGAATAGATATAAAGGCACGTATGTTAGATTTTCACCTTACAAATACCAGTCCATCAATCAACCAAAGCACCAACTAAATCCAATCCATTGCTCACCCAAGTCAAACTATCTAATTTATGAAAGAAGAGGTAAGTGACCAAAAACACCCAATGATGATGTGGAATGAGAGAGACGGAAGCTCATGAATGAGAGACTGAGACTGAGACCTTCAACTTGAGCTTCACCACAAAGAGAGGAAGGACAGACCGAGGGCGGCTTCAGGTGAAAGACAAAGAATGTCAGGAAAAAAACATGGAAAAAAGGACTACATAATGCAAGATGGAAATGCACACCGAGACCTTCAACTTGAGATTCACCACAAAGAGAGTAAGGACAGACCGAGGGCGGCTTCAGTTGAAAGAGAAAGAATGTCAGGAAAAAAAACATGGAAAAAAGGACTACATAATGCAAGATGGAAATGCACGCCATGTATGATATTTGGAAATTTTATAGCAACAATTTCACACTAAATAGATATATTGTATTTGTTAAAAAGCATATCACCTCACATATTTATTTTTGGTTTGATAAATTGCATCTTGTACATAATAAATAGTAACATAGAATCCTGTTATGGTTGTGAAAATTTTTATCTAGGATGGATGTAAATAATATCTATGCTTACCGATATACGGGAGACAATAGAAGTGAATAGAGTATAACCAAAATCTTTCCATACGCTAGGATGAAAATCTGCCAATGGATGAAATATTTCTTGGTCCGATTTAATTTTGCTAAACATGTAACATGTTTGAGATTTAAAGCGAGTAGAGATGTTAACAAGTCAAATGGGTATGGAGGCTGCTATTCCCATACCCAAACCCATTTTTCATCCTGTTTCTCATACCCACCCAAACCCTCCTTTGGGGGAATTGAGTATGGAAGTGTTTGGGGATGGTTTCCCCCATACCCACACCAGTTACCTGATTTCCTCCATTCTCGGTTGACCATATTTGACCAAAAAAATTTTAAAAAATAATAAAATTCATACATTCAAATACATATAAATAAAAACATAATTCACTAAGTAATTTTATCAACTCCTTAAATCCACAAAAAACTTGAAAAGGAAAATAATCCCATTATTCATCACAACCCAGTTTTACCTGAGTTACAACTCATGATTAAAAAAAAAATGACACACATGAGTTGCAACTCATGATTTAAAAGAAGAAAAAATTACATACACAAGTTACATATCATGATTAAAAATGAAAAACAGACACATGAGTTACGACTCATAAAAAAAAAAAAAAAAAATATATATATATATATATATATACACACACACAAGTTACAATTTATGATTGAAAAAAACAAACCACCAAGCCCCCACCTCCTTCCCTCCCTATGTATACACATAGTTACAATTCATGATTCAAAAAAAAAAAAAAAAACAAATCTATATGCAGAGAGTCACACTTCATGATTAAAAAAAGGCAAACCCTTCAATCCCACCCCCCTTATATATACACAGAGTTACAATTCATGATTAAAAGAACAAACCTATATACATAGAGTTACAGTTCATGATTGAAAAGATAACAAACCTATATGCACAGATTTACAGTTTATGATTAAAAAAAACAAACCCTTACCCCCACAATCGCCCCCTTTCTCCCCCCCCCCCCCCCCCCCCCTCGATTACAATTCACACACGAGTTACAATTCATGATGATAAAAAAAAAACAAAACAAAACAAACAAACAAACAAATAAACAAACCCATCACGCTCCTATCATTCATTACAACCCAATTTTACCTGAGTTACAACTCATGATAAGATTAAAAAAAAAGGACATACACAAGTCACAACTCATGATTTAAAAGAAGCAAAAAATACACACACAAATTACAACTCATGATTAAAAAGAAAAAACATATACACACACGAGTTACAATTCATGATTAAAAAAAACAAACCATGCCACCCCTCCCCTCTCCCCCAACCGCACGAGTTACAACTCATGATTAAAATAAATATATATACACACACGAGTTACAATTCATGATTAAAAAAAACAAACCCATGACCCTCCCATCATTCACTACAACCCAATTTTACATGAGTTACAACTCAAATTTTTTTTTTTTTTTTAAAAAAGGGTACACATGAGTTACAACTCATGATTTAAAAGAACAAAAAAATATACACACAAGTTACAACTCATAATTAAAAAAGAAAAAAACATGAGTTACGACTCATGATAAAATAAATAAATAAATAAATATATATATATATATACATATACACACACTAGTCACAATTCATGATTATGGCTTTCCCATATCCATACCGATTTACAAATGGGTTTTAAATTTACCCCCAAATCCATATCCATAACAAAAAAAAAACCACTCAAAAAGTTACCGCTTACACCTAAGTGGATATGGGTATCTATTTCGAAAAAAAAAAAAATGATATAGGTATCCAGGTATTAGTGTACTCGGGTACATTCTAATATCCCTAGGGAAAACTTCATTTTAATCCTTGAGTTTCGAAAAATATCAAATTTTTAAACATCTTTTGAAAGCAGCTCTTTTAGTCCCTAATTTTTCTACAACTCTTCAAAATAGTCCAAATTATCAGTCAACTAACGGTCAAAAGAGACGAAAAAAGAAAAATGACTCATTTGCCCCTAAGTTTAGTTATAATGTCTAAATTACGGTTGTACCCCTAGTTAAATAAAAATATTAAAAATAAATAAATTAATAAATAATCCAAAGTTTTTTATTTAGTTAGATAATAATAATAATAAAAAAAATAATTACCATCGCTCACTCATTTTCCCTTACTGTAATTTTTTCTCTCTTTTCTTCTTCTTCTGTCATTCATCATCATCATCATCATCATCTTCTTCTTCTTCTATCATTTTTTCTCTCTTTTCTCTTCTTCTTCTGTCATTTTTTCTCTCTTTTCTTCTTCTTCTGTCCTTTTTCATCTCCTTCATTCTCTCCTCTCTTCTTCTTCTTCTTCTTCTGTCATTTTTTCTCTCTTTTCTTCTTCTTCTATCCTTCTTCATCATCATCTTCTTCTTCTGTCATTTTTCTCTTTTGCTTCTTCTTCTGTCCTTCTTCATCATCATCTTCTTCTTCTTTTGTCATTTTTTCTCTCTTTTCTCTTCTTCTTCTTTTGTCATTTTTTCTCTCTTTCCATCTTCTTCTGTCCTTCTTATTCTTCTTCTTCTTCTTCTTCTCCCAAAACCAGCTATCCCTTTCCTCTCTTTCTTTTTCTTCTTCTTCTTCTTCTTCTCCCAGAACCAACGATCCCTTTCCTCTCTTTTAATCAGTTTTAGGTTCGATGGAACTAAGAACCAGATCTGGTTTTGGGTTCGATTGAACCCAAACCACTGGCTTTGGGTTCGATGCCAAAACCAAATCGAACCCAGAACCAGCGATCCATTTCATCTCTTTCAATCAGTTTTGGGTTCGATGGAACCCAGAACCAGATCTGATTTTGGGTGCGATCCTAGAACCAGATCGAACCGAGAACCAGCGATGGTTCTGGGTTCCATTGAACCCAGAACCATCGTTGGCTCTAGGTTCGAACCCGAAACCATCGCTGATTCTGGGTTCGATAGAACCCAGAACTAGAGATTGGTTCTGGATTCGATCCCGAACCAATGTATCTAGTTCTGGGTTCGACCTAGAACCAGTGTGGTTCTGGGTTGATCGAACCCAAAACCAAAGACTGGTTCTGGATTCGATTAACCTAGAGCTAAGGCCCTAACCCAGAACCCAAAACCAATGTAGTTTTGGGGATGATGTTTGTTGTTGGCGTTTGTGATTAGTTTTTAGGGTTGATGTTGGAGTTTGACAGCTGTGGTTGGTGTTTGGGGCTGATATTTGTGGTTTGATGAATTTGTTGAGTGTTTATTTATTTTTTTGTTTTCATTTTTTTGGTTTAAATTGCTTTGAAGATTTGGATTTACACATTTGTTCTAGTTTGTGGTTTGATGAATTTGTTGAGTGTTTTGTTTTTGTTTTAGTTTTTTGGTAAATTGTTTTGAGGGTTTGAATTTACACATTCTAGGTTCAAACCATGTGTTTGAATCTACGTTTTTCAAAAAAAAAATTTCAGATTTTTTTTTTCAGTTTTTCAAATTTTTTCATAATTAATTTCTGATTTTTTAAATTATTTTAATTTTTTTATAGGTTTGAAATCTCAGTCATCCACGTGTCACAATCTTAGTCTTTTATATGAAAAAACAATCTTACCCTTTCCATCCAAGCTTTCTGTCATTGTTGACCGTCAGTTGATTGACAGTTTGAACTATTTTGAAAAGTTTTGAAAAAATTAGGGACTAAAAAATCTGTTTTTAAAATATGTTTAAAATCTTGATATTTTCCAAAACCTCAAGGACTAAAATAAAGTTTCCCCATATCCCTAAAAGCGAAGTCCACTTAATGAACGTATTTTTGGAAAAGGCAAAATGATGACCCGTAATAACTTAGGGGGACAATTGGATAATGAAAGAATAATGTAAAAAGTTTGTCGATGAAAGTGCTTGTTGTGCGTGCCATCTGAGTTAATCGAAGGAACAAAAGTTTATTAAAGTTATCAAATAGCCAAAGTGAATGATCTATTTATAGTTAGTTTATGAACAAATAAGTATATAATATTTCATTTTTTAATTACAAGTTGCAGCCCATAGGTATAATTTCTACTCTTCTCCTGCCACTGACATTGATTTAAATTTTGACATTTTTTTTCTTTTTTTATTTTGTCTAAATTGTAAACAATTTGAAATTGTTAATGCAGTGTTTGGAGTTGTAGAAATTGAATATTGGGCTCTGTGTGAAAATTGATTATGTAGGAGATGAGAATAGATAAAGGAGGATGAGTGGGAAAGATTGAAAGTGTAGTTTGTGACTTTGTGCTTTAAAATTTTTATTTTTCGTAATATGTATCCACATTAGTTGGTTTCAATCTAAAGGCCATAAAGGAATCCCAAAAAACTTAAATATCCGGGATCTTTTACTTGATTACTCACATATATATATATATATATATATATATATAACCATCTTAGAATTCAAAACAATGTCAAACCATCGCCCAGTTTTGAAACCAACGCTAAAGCTGCTGTAGGAATAGAGACCTTTCCATAAAACTAATGATATTGGATCAAAAGAGACGATTTTGTCATACAGACACCCCCAAAATTGAATTAGCTGGTGGTTTAGGGTCAACAGTGATGGTGCTGTCACTATTTAAGGGTAAACAAATAATTGATTATTTTGTTTAATTTTTAATTCAATATTAGATAAAAAGGAATGGATTGAATGAAGACATTGACATTGATTTAACCACGTTGATGAATGGATAAGATGACACCTAGCATTTGATAAATACTCATATACTGCCCCACCTCATAGTCTATAAATACTAACATGATGGCATCTGAATTTATACAATCCATACAAACACAATCAGTCTCTTGTCTATTCTAGTACCGAAGCAGCAGTCTAACAGGTGCTTTCTTCCCCAAATGATCATATCAAGGGAGCAAAGCGTCAAACAGCAGATTTTCCCACAAATATTTGGGGAGATCGCTTCCTCAACTACAATTATGAAGAAGAAAAGGTAGTAAATTATGTACATTAGATGACAATAAACAAGATGAATACTAGATTATGAATTATCATATAGGGATCATCCGAATTTAGAAAAGTTCGAACCTAGCTCCTTCTGCAAAGAACAAGTGGATAAATACAAAACACTTTTTGTTGTTTATAATAGGTCAAATGGTTAATAATTTTGAAGTCTAGATTGTTGTCAACATTCGAACATATGTTGGAGATAAGAATTTATATTAGGTGTCTCAATAATTTTTCTCAGTTTTATTAATTTTCTATATCATATCATATTATAATATAATATTAACATTTTTTTTTTTTAATTTGGTAACTATGTAGATTAATCGTGCCCATCAATTACAAGAGATTCAACAACTCAAGGAAGAAGTAAGAAGGGAGCTATTGGCTTTGGTTGACCAATCTTTATCACAACAGCTTAACCTTGTTGATGTAATCGAACGCTTAGGAGTGGGATATAACTTTCAAAGAGAGATCCAACAAGTATTACAACACATCTATGATACTTACTATCATAATGATGAAGATGCTGATCAATTTGATCTTCACACTGTTGCTCTCTTTTTTCGACGTTTAAGAGAACATGGACATTATGTTTCGTGCGGTAAGTACTTTATATTGACATCAACCCATTGTGATCTTCATGACATCATAGGAATATATATCATATATTTTTTATAATATATGTAATCCCTTTAATTTGATGATATTAGATATCTTCAACAAGTTCAAAGACAACAAAGGCAATTTCAAGGCGGTTTTGACAAGTGATGTGTCAGGAATGTTGAGCTTATATGAAGCAGCACAACTTGGGGTGCATGTAGAGGACATACTAGACGAGGCGATTACTTTTACTACCACTCATCTTCAGTCCATGGCGACCCATTTAAGCAATCCTCTAGCATCACAAATAATTCATGCTCTGCAGAATTCACAACGCCAGCGTGTTCTAAGGGTTGAGTCTAGGCGTGACATCTCTATCTACCAGGATGATGCTTCACATAACCAAGCATTACTAAAGCTTGCAAAATTGGATTTCAATTACCTTCAATCACTGCACAAGCAAGAGCTTAGTGAAATTTATAGGTGGGGTTTCGGAATCCAAAACCTTTTTTGAATTGTACAACTTCCATTTCTTTTTTCCTATATTAACTAATCAACCAATGTACTTCAGATGGTGGAAGGATTTGGATTTGGCTACCAACTTACCCTTTGCAAGAGATAGAATGGTTGAGTGTTATTTTTGGATAATGATTCTGTTTCACGAGCCCCAATATTCACTTGCTAGAAGAATAATAGCCAAAGGACTGCCTCTGCTATCCACTATAGATGATATTTATGACGTATATGGCACACCTGAAGAGCTAAATCTCTTTACAGAAGCGATAGACAGGTTTGATAGAGATAAACTTTTATTTGAAACTTAACAACATGCAACATAATTTCAATTAATTTTCAGGTGGGATGTGAGTAGCATGGACCAACTTCCGGACTACATGCAAATCATTTAAGATGAACAACATTGATATTCTATAAGAATTAGTAAAGCAAAACGTGATTAACATTGTGTCATACTATCTCTTTCGCATAGTGAACTCGATATGACCATCCTCTACTCGCTACTAGTTCCTCGACTTCAGCAAAAAAATCCCATAAGGCATTATGGGATTTTTTTGCTGAAGTCGAGGAACTAGTAGCGAGTAGAGGATGGTCATATCGAGTTCACTATGCGAAAGAGATAGTATGACACAATGTTAATCACGTTTTGCTTTACTAATTCTTATAGAATATCAATGTTGTTCATCTTATATATTAATGCATATTCATGGCAGCTGAAAAAGTTAGTCTATGCCTATTTTGATGAGTCCAAATGGTGCAAAGATAATCGAATTCCAACCATGGACGAGTACATGCAGGTGCCACTAGTAACAGCTGTTTACAACAACGTTCTAATTCTATCTTTTGTCGGCATGGACTGCATCGTTACAGAAGAAACCTTGGATTGGATGTTGAACAGACCTACAATTATAAGAGCTATAGAATTAATTGGAAGAGTCATGAATGACATCACATCACATAAGGTATATATCAAACTATGCATTTTAATTTGTTAACTTACTTACCCTCTGTGTTAAAAGGGAAATTTTTAATTTCTTTTTTGGGTTAATTAATAGAGTAATATCAAAATTTTCAAATATTTAATTTAAATTCATATCTAAGTAATGTGACATGTTAGTTGTCAATATTATGTAAATCATAAGGTTATGTCATAATTAATGAAGTATTGATAATATATTTATATGTCATTTCATTTAAGTATAAATTTAAACAAAATATTTGAGAAGTCTAACATTACTCTAATTAATATATACTATACTTACATGTATGCATGTGCATGCAGTTCGAGCAAAAAAGAGAACACATAGCTTCAAGTGTTGAATGTTATATGAAGGAATATGGAATATCAGAGCAAGAGGCATACGAACGGTTGTATAAGCTAGTTCATAATTCATGGAAGGATGTGAACAAAGAATGCCTCCAACTTGCTGATCATCTGCCGCCGCTTATACTTAAGAGTATTCTCAATCTTGCAAAATCGAGCCATGTTTTCTATAACAAGGATGATAACTATACACGTGTTGGGAAACAAATGAAAGCTTATATCGAATCTGTGCTTATAGATCCCATTCCTATGTAAGGAAATTAATCAAATGGACATTGCATATATCTTGCTTATATAATACTTGTTATCATATGAAGTGTTCTCTTGTTTGTTGCTTAAGTTTTATTATCATGTGTATCTCGCGTGTCGCGCTGTATTTTATGGTTTCAACTTATAATAAAGTGCTCTTATGTGTGTTTTTCATCTTAATAATTTCTTTTTGAATTACATATGTGACAAGATGATATCCCACATTTTACCCACCAATATTGACTTTAACCAATGAAATTGAATCCTCCATGCACATGCAAAATTGACGGCGGTGAAAGCAAAATAAATTTTGAAAATGAGAAAATCTTCGATAAGATGCTTCATTGATATATTATACTGATATTAATATAACTTTGTAATAATAATATAATACATAATATTTTTTTTATAAAAAATTAATATTAGTATAACATTCCAATAACAACGTGATATGTAATATAGTTTTTTAAATGAATTTTTTTTTTATAAATGAATAACGACACCAATATTAATTTCTATTAAAAAAAATATATATCACATGTCATATTGTTATTGAAAAATCACATCAACACTAATATAATATGTCAACTAAATATCGCATGAAAAATTTTCTTATTAAAAATTTGCTCATGTGAATTAGTAATGACTTTTGCATGCTTGTCATTAAAGGGTGGCTCTATTGCCACTCAAATTTCTTCTCCCTACACTCATAATTTTACCAAATACTTTTATTATAAAAATAGATTAAATAAAATTATAAAATAATATAAATAAATCATGTATATTCTTTACACTCAACCTAATAGATATACTTTTCAAAAAAAGAAAAAAAAAATCCTAATAGATGTACTCTCAAGGGGGGAAAAACTTAATTCAACACAAACACTAATTTATTTCTCTCATATAATCCAAAATCTTTTTAAATTAAATTTAATCTAAAAATGGTTATCAAGCTTTTTATGAACTTTAAATTATCATTATGTTGGTTAAATTTTATCTAAAAAATATTGCCCTAATTAATGTTTTCTTTTTCTCTCTAATTCATTTTCTCTCTCTAAAACCATTAAAGATCAATAAACTTGCATATTAGCCTAGCACACAAATCAATAAATATTGCCCTAAACCCTAAAACCATTAAAGATCACTAAACTTGCATATTAGTCAAGCACACAAATGAATAAATATCTAATGAATGCAAATTGACGGTATGAAGTCTGGTATCTCAGTAGTTTTTTTTTTTTTTTTTTTTTTTTTTTTTGCCTTTCTTCCCCAAATAAGGTTAGAACTTGTTCGTTTGCAAACAAGTAAATGATGCTTTTAGCTATTAATGGATCTAACAATTGATAAGTGACGAACTGATTAAAAATCACTTAATTCTAAGGTTGGAAACAGATGATCTATTAAACAAATTGAAAAAATATAACCATAAAATCATTAAATTTACGTAAGGTTGGAAGATCATGTTGGCCCATCTAAAGATAGGATCTCTCGGTCTCTATATATTGTGATAAACTTGTAAGTAAATCACATGAATTCCGATTTAATAATTCTGCTTAGACCGACATGAATCTTTTCCCGATGCAATTGGAAGCAGAGGAAAACATCCGTGCAGATCTTGTGCCGGATTCCTAAAGAGATCAAACAAAACATTAAAAGCTAAGGCAAAGACATGTTGAAATTATATTTGCATGATTGTACACTTTTGCACTTAGCAGCTCTAAGGTGCACATTCTTTTTTTTTTAATTTGCCCTCAGTAGTCTCCATACGGTGAAAATGCAATGTGTCTATGATTATGAATTGGGATTCTTGCAGCAAGGAGATGGAGCCTTTTGAGCAAAATTGATGTCATGGTTTTCTGTAATTTCTTTGGCAGTTTCTGGTGAAGAATTGACAATAGGAGATACTTCACCAAGTTGAAGGGCATCAACGGACCTTAACTTGAACTATTTTAATTGTTTTATATATATATATATATATATGCACGCGCGCATGTTGAATATAAATTGCTTTAGAGCTTAATTAGAAATATTATTTAGTGTTCATGACAATGGTCGTAGTAATACCTCATTATAGTTCTATACCTAGCTTGAAAAGTATCAATACCTTTAAAAACTCATAAGTTATCGTCATTTGCTAGATTAAAAACAGGGGAGTTCCTCACTCTTTTTTTTTTTTTTGAAAAGGGGGAGAACCTTTCCTAGGACTTAATTAATATAAGCTTATTGCACAATAGTCTTGACAAAAGAATTTTTATAAAAAAAAATATATATCATATGTCGTATTATTATTGAAAGGTCTCACCAAAATCAGCATAATATATCAATTAAGTGTGCTAGCTTAATTGAAACGCAAAGCACTTGGACCAAAACCGACACAACAGGTAGGAATGAGTTTTCGAACAGTGCTGGTGCTAGCCCGATGCTCTTCTATCTTCAACTTTCTTCTCAACGCCTCAGTTGCATACTCATCCAAGATGTCCTCCACATCATAAGCCAAGTCCTGGAGCTTATCCAGCCAAATCTTCACAGCTCCATCCGTCAGCTGCTTCTGCTCTGCATCGGCGAGCACTGCATCGATCAACTCAAACGTTTCCTTCAGCTTATTGAGCTTGGAACCTACACCCTCCCGAGTTGCAAAGTCAAGCAGTTGGGGAGGACGTCAGTTTTTCGAACAACGCCTGAAGGGCAGCAGAAAGAACGAGCTCTGCCATAGTAATGGTTTTTAGTAACAATTAGCGTGTTGAAACAAAGGAAATCAAAGGAATGACAATGAGAGCAAGCAATGGAGAGACTGGTTTTTTGTTGGATCTGACTGAACTTTGGTAACAATTACTGGTGTTTTGTCTGTGGAATCAAAATGAATGCATGAACCTTATTAAGAAAAGGAGAAATAATAGTATTTCACAATTTACAATGTACAAAATTCAAGCCTATTTATAGGCTGAGAGGTATAATACAAAAAGAGTAACTAGAATAATATATTACAATAATGGTAATAAACTTGTCTCAATAATGATGATTGATATATTAACAAACCTAAAAGAAATTAATGTTTCAGCTACTTTTTCCACGCCGTCAGTGGACTCCACCATTAGAATGAATAGTCGTTTTCTTGTAATTTTCAATGATCTATAATGAAGTTAAAAGCTAGCTTTAATTATTTGATATGTGCATGTGATGCCTGTATTGACTTGGTTATGGGCATTTTACGTGGTTAGGTTGATAGTGGAGACAAGAAAAGAAAAAAGGGCACGAGTGGGTTTCAAGTAGGGAAGAAAAAGGTGAAAATCAGTTGACACCTTGACCAAAGCTAAGGCTGCCCAGGCTGATGGACACTCGATAATGAGGTTCTTATTGAATGCTTAGGTTCATGTCGATAACTTACTTGCTGTTTTTGTGGAAATAGGTTTGAGCTAGATATGCATTACTTAATGAGAGTAATGGCTTGTAATGTTAATGGGAAAGTTTATGTTTACTTGCTGGTTTTTTCGATTCGTTGGAAAAAAGTTGTGTTATGTGGGCAATTTTTATTATGTGGCAATATAGTGTTGTTATGCATATGTTATCTTTTGGTCCATGGTGGGTGTTGTCTTCACTTGTATGTATAAAAAATGTGATGATATGCATTGGCATTTGAGCAGTTGGCTCTACCAATGGTGAGATTACGCTCTGGGACCTTGGGATGCGAGACAGGCTGGTTTCAAAAACCGTTCAGCTTTTGGGATATGCCAGCTTCATTGCCTTTTCAGG
Organism: Nephelium lappaceum; assembly: GCA_021234005.1. NCBI lineage: Eukaryota > Viridiplantae > Streptophyta > Magnoliopsida > Sapindales > Sapindaceae > Nephelium > Nephelium lappaceum. Next base: position 35,810,616 of record CM037996.1, read on the forward strand.
TTTTTAACTGCTGCTTAATACCCTGTATTTGTTGTTTGAGAATCTCCTTTTAGAGTTTTAAAATTGAGAAAGTTTTTTGCTGGCTTCCATTGTCAAAGATGCACCAATCTCTATCAGCTGCGTTGCATGGAGTCCGAATGGAAATTTTATGGGTATGTCCTCTGAGATTAACTTTCTTTTCTAAGGCGCCCAAGTTGTATCTTAATTATTATTTTTCTTGTTGTAGGGGCTGCATTTACAAACAACTGATTCAATTGTACACTTATGCTGGCTCGAATGAACTACGTCAGCGTTACAGGTAAGTTGATATTTTGTTCTTTTCATAGCTGCACAAAGCTGTTATAGTAGCTTAATCTGCTTCTCTTTGGCATTTCAGATCGATGCCCATGTTGGTGGTGTGAATGATTTGGCTTTTGCTCATCCAAATAAACAGTTATGTGTGATTACCTGTTGAGATGACCAGCTGATTAAGGTTTGCGAATAGAATTTCCTTTTAGAGAAGTTGTGAACTTGTGATTAAGTGACCACTTCCACTTCTATGATTATCTAATAAAAGAAGTGAAACAGGTTTGGGAATTAAAATGGACGGAAACTATTTACTTTCGATGGCCATGAGGCACCAGTTTATTCCATCTGCCCTTATCACAAGAGAACATTTCAGGTATGCTAGAAGATGGCGAAAGGCTGTTAATAGGTTTTATGTGTGTCATGATACTGTTTATTGAACAAGAGGCAACTTGTTAATGAAAATTTTTCCTTTGAATGGTCAACTTGTTATGATTATTTCTATCCTTAAGGATGGAGGAATTAGCGAGGAATCTTTTATTCTGTAACTGGGTTGTGTTAGATGTTAGATTGTCACCTTCTTCCATTCTCTTTTTTAAACTTTGGAATGCTATTTTCTTCATGTCCATCCCACCACATATGACCATGCAGTTGTATTAACGATGCTAGCACCTGTTGAGTGCCTTGATGTTAGATTGTATTACTAGAAACTGCTATAGGATGTTGTTCTATTGCTGTCATGTATTGATAATATTAAATTCCTTGAGCTATTCTATAAAAGTCATACTTCAGTGGGGTTAAGTATTCAACTCATGTATTTGCAGTTCATTTTCTTGACTGCTATTGATGGTAAAATAAAGGCCTGGTTGTATGACAATGTGGGTTCCAAAGTTGACTACGATGCCTCTGGCCACTGGTGTACTACTATGCTTTACAGTGCTGATGAAAGCTGATAAGATTTGTTAACTTTAAAATCTCATGCTTCATTATTTGATAGTAGTATATTTTATTTTTCATGTTGTTTAACTTTCGTTATATTGATGCTATAATGCTGCTTATAGTTTCTCTGTTGATGCCTTCACATTCATTTTCTTCTTCAATTGTTTTCTTGTGGAACGAGTAAAGATGGGGACTCTTTCTTGGTTGAATGGAATGAAAGTGAAGGAACATAAAGAGGACATATGCTGGGTTTACAAAGAAATCTGCATGTGTTGTGCAATTTGACACCACCCAAAATCGCCTTCTGGTTATTGGTGAAGACAGTCAAATAATTCAAATTAAGTTTTGGGATATGGACAGTGTCGATATTCTAACCAGCACAGAAGCAGAAGGTGGACTACCGGTGAGTTACAGTGTGATTTGGTAACTTTACTGCTAAGAACTCAACTTTATATTTACACTTACATGATGACTTAAATCTCATCAGAGTCTACCCTGATTGAGGTTCAGTAAAGAAGAAAGTTTGCTGGCTGTTACTACTGTAGACAATGGATTTAAGATCCTTGCTAATGCTGCCAGCGTCAGATCTTTAAAAGCAATTGAAAACCCACCTTTTGAAGCACTAAAAACTCCTATTGAATCTTCCACAATCAAGGTTAAAGAAATTTCATTAGCTTGTTTAAGTAGTTTCTTTGACAATGTTCACATCCTGTCATCTATTGTGTTCTTGCTACCATTTCATTCAGTTTGTGATATTTGAGAACGGACTGCTTATGTCTCAAACCAAAATATTAAATACAATCATTTTTAATTTATAATCTGCAAACATAGATGTAATCTATTAACAAAATACAAATATAAGTGATTTCGTGTTGTTTTTTATTGATTGAAGGTAGAGAGGAGATCTTGGCAGTAGCAAAAGCCCAGAGTACAAGAACGGTCCCGACTTTCAAGATTTACAGGAATGGAGCTAAGTTGAAGGTGAAGGAGATTGTAAATATAAAAAGATTTCATGTTGTTTTTGTTGTCCTTTTTGTTATCTATTGCTTGATCATTTGAATCGTTTAGACATTAAGTTCTGATTTTATCTTTAACTATTCTGTGTAAAGTGTCGATATGGAGGAAGCTATAGGAGGACGCTACCAAGGTCTCCAAGCCGGTATCATTTTTAGTTTTTACTCTTCGAGATTATGGCTTTGTGCAAGAAAAGATAATCTGAGGTTTCAGAAAGTGGGCAAAGAGAGCATTGAAGTGTGTCTACCTTGACTTCACCAAAAAAAATAATAATAATAAAGATGAAAAACATTTCATTTTGTTCATATACAAGTAAAGTGTGTCCTTTAACAATAGGTATTTGGGTTTTTGTTTTGGATATTTTAAATAATCATTTTAAAGCTTAAGAATCCAATAAGTTATTATGTATATAGAAGTTTTTAGATATTATGGATGTTAATTATGTGGATAGTTATATATCTTCTCTTTTTTATGAATTATGTAAATAAGATTTTTTTTATTATGTTTATTTATTTAATTATCCTCTTTAAATACAAAATATTGATGTAATTTTTATAATATTTGAAATTTTATTAATATATAGGATAAAAATATATTGAATCTTTATTTATGTCTCATAATTAAACTAAACGTAGTAGTTATAGTTATAGTTAAACTTAAAATTACTATTTATGATATTATTATGTAAAAGAATATTATTAATTCAATAATTAAATTTAAATATATATTCAATATAAATTATAAATAATAATATTTAATAATAATTGGTTTTAACTTTGAAACTTATTTCTATTTCTATTAACTATATATAAAAATGGGAAGAGGGCTGTGAATAGTGACAAATTCCACTCCTGATTTTGTTTGAAATTGAAGTTACATTTTTACCCTTCATAGAATATAAAAGAATTTTAAAAAAACAACAATCTCTCCTGTGAAGCTGAAGAACAACAACAAACCAAACACAACCACAATCTCTCTTGCTTCACCGTGAATGAAGAATAACAACAACCACTAACACCTAATCTACGTCATCATATCTCCATCCGAAGAATTGTCGGCTGCCAAACACCTTAAAAACCCTTAGTTACCGCCCTTAATATCTAAACACCACAACACAAACACCAAAAAAACCAAAAATAACTCACAAATAAACACCAAAAAACTAGAACACGAAAAGAGAGAGAGAGAGAGAGGGGGAGTTGTCGGCGAACACCAGAAAAACCAAAGAAGAAAAAAGAAGAAAGAGAGAGAGGGTTGTGGTGAGCACCAGTAAAAGAAGGAAAAGAAAAGAAGAAGAAAAAGAGAGAGAGATGAAAGAAGAAGAAGAAGAAAACGCATAAAAAGAGTTGCCGGCCAACACGAGAAGAAGAAGGTAAGAGACGGAGATGAAGGAAAAGAAAGAAAAAAAAATGATGAAATAAGAGAGAGAAGATTTTCTGGGGTTAGGTAGAGAAAATTAAATGACATTTAATTAGTTGTCTGAGGGAAAGATGAAAGAAAATAGGAAAAAAAAAAAAGGAAAAAGAAATAGAGAGAGAGGGGGGGGGTTTAGTTAGAGCATTTAATGCTCTGATGTGTTTAAAAGAATGATACCTGCACAAAGTTCCCTTGAGTTTATGTATAATTATACAGAAGGATCTAAGAATGATATTAACAACACAAACATTCCTTAGATGTGTTGACCACTTTTTGACTAATTCTTTCAACGGTTATAGAGAATTGACCACAACAATACCCTTATGGGAGACGATGTAAGATCTGACTTTTTGACTAACATTCATTCAACGGTTATAGAGAATTGACCACATATACTTATGGGAGACAACATAAGATCTGACTAGATGGAGAATTCATAATGTATTTTTTTTTTTACTTTTTAAATTGTTTATATATATATATATATATACACGATCTGACTTGATGAGATAATTCATAAAGATTTTTTTTTTTTTACCTTTTTAAATTAATATAATGTTATCGCTGGTAGTTTATATTTCATAATAGAAGAAATTTAAAAAAATAATAATAAAAAAAAAACAGTTTGATAACTCTTTAAATAAACATTAACAATTTAAAATTTTTACTCATGTATTGTAATACTTGAACTGTTTGGTTTTATATCACCACTGAAAAGTAATGGTAAAATATCATGGCTATTTAAAATAGTTGATGGCTAATAATTTGGTATTTGTAACTAAGATTTCATTAGACAATTTCTTTTTTTTTTTTTCCATTTTTCAGGTAACTTACAATTTTTTATTTTCTATTTTTTCCATTTCAAAACTTCTTGGAATCAATTGTCAAAAAAATAAAATTAAAAACTTATGGAAATCAAGTGGAACTTTAAAGAAAAATAGAATGTGGATGAGTTAGGAATGAATGGCATCAAAGAATTGGGAGCAAAAATCAAGCGGAACTCTTTATGTCAAATAATTAATTATTATCACACTGTTATTACTGAAATAACAAGGGAATTAACAATTTTTTTTACATCAATTATTATTATAAGGTTTAACTGTAACTACAATACGTTTAATTTAATTATGAGACAAAAATGAAGATTCAATACATTTTTACCCTATAGATTAATCAAATTTAATGATCATAAGAATTACATCAAACATTTCATACTTGAAAATGAATAATCAAATAAATAATCATAATAAAAGAAACCTTATTTTCAATTAAACTTGTAATTATTTTTATAATATTATATATATAATAATTTAAGTAAAAAATATTGTTAATCCAATAATTAAATATAAATATCCATTTTATATAAATTATAAATAATAATATTTAATTTTTTAATCTTTAAACTTATTAAATAAATAAAATGAATATAAATTTAAGCACGTGCCTTGCACGTGCAGCCAAACCTAGTATCTAAAAAATAAGATAGAGACTAATATCCTCCCAATGGAGACTTTCAATCACTTTCTTGCATCTCTTCAATTTCTTCTTATATAATTTGTCTCTAAGATCTCTTCAAGGCAGGGCCGATTCCTCCTTATTTGTAGATTTAGGTGAAAATATAAAATTAGGTCTTCTTCTATCTAAATTTGGATTCTCATTTAATTTAAGGTTTTTGTTGATTTGACTTAATCTCATAACATAAAATAAATAATTGAGATAAGATTATTTTTCACATTTACTTTTTCAATCACTAATCTCATATTATAAAAATATTAGTAAAAAAACTCAAATCATGAGAGGAGTTGAATCCTCTTATATGTTATTTCCCTATAATCATTTATAATAAAATATTATATTTATAATTTAATCCTATTTATATAAAAAAGAATTTGAACTTTATGAACTGAAGTTTATGGTTTAATTTATTATTTTAAAATTTAAATTTCTTAAATTAAATATAAATAATCGGTAATGAAACAACATATTTTAGGATGTTTGTCAAATAAGAGAATATTTTTAAATTATTAATTGTTATAATTCTACCATAATGTGATGTGTTTCAGAATATAATTTTACCATGATGTGATGTGTATCAGTATAAAATTTTTACTTAGAAAAAGAAAACGTGTCCTTGATAAAATAAGCCTAAAAAATTCATTCGATAATATTTTATATAAAATTATGAAAAACGTGAAAAGGTATTTAAAAAAAAAACGTGAAAAAGGTTAAAAACCGCTTTTCCATTTAACACGTGCAGTTTTAATAAAACTTGGTCAATTGTCAATTGTCATTCTCCACTTTTATTCATTTATTTTATTTGTAAGCGATGCACCGTGCGTGACAAGTATCGGACCATGAATGCCATGGGCCTGTCGGGTGGTATATGCAGTGGCACCTAATGTTTGGATGTTGCATAGGTTGGATTTTGTTTTTTAACAAGTGAGACAAACCCTTTGTTATGTGAACAGCTCTTCTCAAGTTCAGGATTCAAAATTTATTTATGTTTGAGCAACTGTTATATAATATTACAAAACCACTTCGATAAGGAGCATGGCATATG